>CM053984.1:2420069-2787569 GCA_028641955.1 Protonibea diacanthus
GCAATATTCAGTCTAGCATTAAACAATGCAAATGTTAATTTCAATGTTTCAAAATGAATTATTGCTGCAAAACTGAAAATTCAAACTCCACTGACTATGTATTTTATGTATATATTCAAATAAACCTGAACCGTTTATTATTTAAGTTTAACCTCTCATCATTATAAAACACAAAAACAAGGAAAACTGGGGCCACAGTTTGGTACAGTCCTGCAGGCTTCAGCATCCAAAGGTCATAATTAGAGGTTATATGTCAGCTTGCATCAGCCAAAATTATCAGAAATAATAAATTAAAAAAGAAATGTCAGTTTGAATATCGGAAAAGATTTAAATAGATATTTCAGAATGAGCACTGCAGTTATTATCCTTCAGTTTCTAAAATGTCACCACCAGCAGAGCTTCAACACTGAATAAAGAGTCTGAAAATGTAAGTTACTCTCTGTCTTTCATTTCTTATCTTTATCACATTTGTAATTTGCATAAAATTGTTATTATTAGCACATTTATTTATTTTTAAAAACAGGTATCATTATTAAGGGATCTGTGTGTAGCTGGAAAGAAATGAATGCAATCTATTTTTTAAATCCATTTTTTAATGCCTATTAGCATGAAATTATGGCATCTAAATAATTAACAAAGCTGCTGTATAGTGCTTTTATGAGAGTGTAATGCCTAAGAGTCACCACATGGAGGCAACTGAGGATAACAGAGCTGATAGATAGATAGATAGATAGATAGATAGATAGATAGATAGATAGATAGATAGATAGATAGATAGATTGTGTTTGATTGACTCGTGATCCAGGTCGGCAGATTCATGACCTTCCCATGATGCACTGCTTCCCTGCCCCGCGGTCCTCTCCTCTGCCAGCCTCACTGAACATCACAGGGAGAGAGTCAGTACAGCTGTGGGCTTCACCCGAGTCATCTCCTCCATCTCATTATGTAACAGGCTGATGCGTGTGCATTCATTTGATCATGAACAGAGTACCTTCAGTTTCACCAGCAATGATACACACTCAGAGAATGTAGCTGCTTCTTCACCTCTTTAGAACACAAATTAATGATGAAGAGACTTTCTGAAGTGATGATGCATGTATGGAGAGCACTGTGTGTTAAAGAGAAAGAGAAACAAGGAGGCAGAGAGAGAAAGGTTGAGCTTGCAAGTGAAATACACCACTCAGCCATAACATTATGACCACCTGACCACCCTAAAGAGCCCTGACCAGTCAAGGCATGGACTCCACTAGACCTCTGAAGGTATGTTATGGTATCTGGCACCAAGACGTTAGAAGCAGATCCTCGTATGATGGATCAGACCATACTGTTTCCATGAAAGGGTGTACGTGGTCTGCAACAATGCTTAGGTAGGTGGAACATGTCACGAGGTCACATCACTCAAAACATGACACTGTCTCTGTCAGCTTTCCTTCTTCCCCTAGTGCATCCTGGTGCCATGTGTTCTCCAGGTAGGACGCAAACACACCCAGCCATTCATCTGATGTAAACATGATTAATCAGACCACTGTCTTCCATTGCTCTGTGGTCCAGTTCTGATGCTCACATGCCCATTGTTGGTGATTTCAGCAGTTAACAGGGATCAGCATGGGACACCCTGACTGGTCTGCACTGTGTGTTCTGACACCTTTCTATCAGAACCAGCATGAACTTACTCAGCTATTTGACCTACATTAGCTTGTCTGTTGGATCAGACCACATATGGGCCACCGTGAAACAAACAATGAAACAGATTCATAATTCACATCTCATGCAATTACAGCGCTAAATATGTTTCGACAAATCTTTTCCAGGCAAGATGGAAAATAATAATAATAAATAAATAATGAAAATCGTTTTATTTTTGTTGAGGACACCATGTTTGTTGTCTATTCTTGTGCTGAGGTCATGATTAGAGTTCAGATCAGGCAAGAAATTAGTTAATGTACAGATATGTTAAAATATTAACAGAACAGGAGATAAATTCTGAGAACATTTTTAGTTTTAGGGCAATGTAGTGCGTGTGAGTGTGCATGGGTGTGTGTGTGCATGTGTGCAGCAGACACATTGTATAAACTTGATCCTCATCATCGGATTACAGCTTTGTAACCTCTGCAATCATCCATGTGGCGACATTTACCACCGTATCATTATCATCATCCTAGTGCAACACCTAGTGACACACACACACACACACACACAATCCCTTCCTCTGTTAATATGCAGCTCTTTATCATTATAAGTCCAGAATCAAATATTCGTTTTTATTTTATTTTAGATGTATATATATATATATATATATATATATATACACACAAAAATACCATTTTTCAAGTTTATTTATGTGTGAAATGCATCTTAATGTGTATTTTTTAAATAAATAAATAAATATATATATATATATATATATATATATATATATATATATATATATATATATATATATATCCTGTTGTTGTTCCAGCTGGGCTGGAAGGTGGGTTCTATTTCATTTGTTGCTGTGCAGATGTAGAGGATCAGGCGATCAGGCGAGTGAGTGTACAATAACAAACTCGGGCCTGTAGGGATTACAGTGTGGTGTGTCCTACAGGTTATATTTAGCGGGGCTAACAGTCATACTACACAGTGTGGTCGTCCTGCTGAGCCGACCAGGTGCCACTGGAGCCCTGTGTTGGTGTCAGCGCAGGGATCAATGCAGAGAAAATCCACTGAGGTTTCAGAATAAAGTGGCTAACAGCCAATCAAAGCTACTGTGGTACAGAGCTGCAGTGACAGCTCAGATAATACTCAGCAGCCCTGGTACTCCAGAGATGTAGAGGAATTACACAGAAAGTAAAGAATTATTATTATTATTTTAACACCTGAGTGTGGCTGAGCTGGAACTAATCTAATCTAATCTAACTGGCTGAATGATTTCTGTCTTTTATCCTACACTCTGTGTTAATAAGTGGTAAAAACATCCACATTATGACTTTCCTAAGTGAAAAAAAACGTGTAATAGTATATTTGTTAAGTATCTGCCACCAATTGTGTAAACCTGCAAATAGCAGAGAATGAAAAACAGCCTAATAGTAACAAAAAATGCCTTTTTTAAAAAGTTTTTATTGTTTTAGAAAGAAGGGAAACAGAAAGAAATGGGGGCTTAACACGTTTTTAATTTGCCATTTAAAACTACGTTTTATTATAAATATTACAGTTCTTTCAGCTCGTACCGCTCTACCTTTTATGGTCAGTATATTTACATTTTTCCAGCACTGTGTAGTTTACAGCGTGGCCAAACCCCGCCCAGACATCATACGTCACTACGCATTCCAGTCTGGGCCAATCAAGAGCTAAGGAGGGCGTAAAGCGGTCTCGCGCCGGGTAAAAGGGATTTGACAGTTGCAGGTCTCAAGCTGATCCTCCAGTTGACTTTCTCAGTGGGACGGAGACCATGGCGGCGGCTGCGACCTGCGGCCAGCACGGCGCCGCTCTAACGGTCGCCGTTAGCGGAAAGAAACAGCACAGTAGCCGGGAACACAGTCGGAGGAACCGAGAGAACTCTCGCCGGAGACAAGCCGCTCTTTTGTTCCTCAGTAACATCTCACTGGACGGGCGGCCGGTCCGAAGTAATTCAGCCGAGAATGTAGGAAGTCGCCACCATAAAGACGCCGACTTTGAGGGAGCCGAGTCCGGCTCTGCGGCGGCGGCAGCGGGCGGGTTGTGCCCAGAGCTGGGTAACAATAGTAGCTACGGGACGTTCTCTAGTTTGGCAGCGTCCGCAAGCTGCGGGAACGTTAATCCCTCCTCGGCACCGAGGACAGGACTCCTCACGATACCGCCTATCCTCGTCCTGCCGTCGGATACAGAGTTCAACGATGTGGGGAGCGCGGAGGTGCTGCTGGAGCGCCGCAGAGGCTCGTTCCCCTCACCGGGGAACAGCAACCTATTGTCGCCGTCCCCGTCCAACACCAGCCTGCTACCGTCGCCGCTGGGACCGCGGAAGTCTTCCACACTGCTGTCGGTTCAGAGCTGCAACTCGGTGTCCTCGGAGCCGCGACAAAGGTGAGAGACTCACGGCTGTGTTTGTGTTCTCTAACCCGGTGAGCATGCGTGTGGTTTTCAGTCAGCTTCACGGCTGAGTTTGCGTCTTTGTGGCCCGGTGTCTGCTTACTGTACCTGGAAGTTTGAGGGAGGAGATCGTTGTCAGAAGTGGTCCACAGGTAGACAGCAGCTGGACTGTGGTGACACACACTGTGCACATAAGCTGACTCTGATGCTGTAAGTCACTGGTTCCTTTTCGTGTTTTGTGGTGAGGTTCTGGTGAAATGATTTCACAGTAGTGGAAGTTCATGAGTGTGTCGTGATGTAATAACTGTTCCCTCCCTGCCTGGAGGTGAGACTCAGCATTTACTGCATGCATGGCAGTGCACTGAGTCATGTCTTACAACCCACACAGGCTCAGGTGACCCTTCACAACTGGATCTTATAAAGTACTTGACAGATTCATCTATTAGCTCTAATGTGTCTAATGTCCTGGTCAGCTTATGTAAAAGATGACTATGCAGGCTTGTGTCCATTTACCTTGCTGCTCTTCTCATAAGATTAAAAGGTATGGACTGTGTCCACAGCATCAAAGTGCCTGATAGGATCCTTTTGGTCATGTTAAGTTAGTCAGATGACATGTTGTCTATAAATTATAAACACTCATCCTCACATCTGCGAGTCTGTAACCGGTCACATGTGTGTTTGACCCATCCATCCACCAGAACCTCCTCCATGTGTGGACATTCTCGCTCTTGATAATACGTCACCTGACACTTGTCTCTGTGTGGTATTTACATGTAATATGAAATGCTGTGTCATCAGTATGACTTGACACTTGTGGGGAATGAAACATGCAAATTGCCTATTGAATGACTGTTAGTCACACACTGTTTGGTGATACAGGCTGAAACTTGTCTTTTTGAACTTGAAGGCTTTTGTATCTATCAGAAGATAAAATATATAACATATACTGGAAGAAACACAACCTTAGGTTTATTCTCAGCCTTGTTTGCTGATAAGTTTGCTCAAGCTTGGTTGGCTTTGCAGTCTGATGAGGAAACATCACTCTAAAAGTAGTAGCTTGTGGTTTTGTAGAGGGGAAGTGAATCTGGGGACGGTTATCAGCAGCTAGCAGACAACATGAGGTCGAGATGTTTTTCTGCGGTACAGTGACCCAGAATCGTTTTCATTTGGGTGTTTATGCTGTTACTTAGGATTAGTTTGGATTGTCTCAGCTGAGAGAGGGAGACATTCAGACACACAGACAGAGAAACACTGACGTGTGTGATGAAAACAGAAGCATGAAGCAGAAAAAGAGACGTTTTAACTGTGTGAATGTGGTTTTATTAACTGTCGGTGTGTGTGTGTGTGTGTGTGTGTGTGGACGAGGATTACTCATCTGGCTGAGGAGGACAGACGTGCAGTGCTTGTGTGTGTGTGAGTGCTGATGGATGGATCAGGTCCGTCACCGTGTTGGCAGCGTATCAAGCCCAGAGAATGTCAGTCCCACAGCGATAAACACTGCTTAACCTATTTACACCTAACAACAGGCCGGGAAATTACCAGCAGATAAGAGCTCATCAGTCAGACTGCTGCACCAGCCACCAACCATCATCTACAGGCTTATTTACTGTGATGCTGCACATACTGGATTTCATTATTTATATATATATTTCGTTGCCAACATGGTGTCTGTGTCATTATGTGTGTAATTTGCACACAAAGTTTTGACTTGTGTTCATCTGCAACTTATTGTTTTCATCATAAAGTGATTGTTTAGTTCATTAATGTCTGAAAACAGTGTAAGATATTCAAAATACTTAATTTACAGTGATATAAAAACACAAATGTGTCACATTTGAGAAGCTGACACCAGAGAATATTCAGTGTTTTTGCTCAATAAATAACCAGATAAATGATTAACTGCTCAAAACAGCTCATTTTCTGTCTAATCGATAAACAGTCTAATACATAATATAACATAATTAGCCTGAGTTGTACTGTATTTTTAGTTATCTAGTGTTGCAAGTAATGGTTATTTTTGAAATTATTGATTCATCTTGTCTTAAAAAGTGTCCATAAACGTTTCCAAAAGCACCCAAGTTGATGTATTTGTTTTCCACAGTCCACAGTATTTAGTTTATACAGCTGCAATAGTTAATTGTTCAATTGATAGTGGATCAGCAAGTGGCAACTATTCCCATTGAATATTCCATTCAGTTGATTGTTTCAGCATTTTTAAGCACAACTAGCACACGTCTGCTGGATGTAGCTTCTCAAATTTAAAGTTTGCTGCTAGAAAACTGTCTTTCAGTTTCTGAGAAATTCTGGCATTTGGCTGAGTAGTCGGAGGTTATTAAAATGATTTTTCAATACTATACGACCTTTTACAGACAAAATAATTGGCTGCTTTATCCAGAAAATAATGGGCAGATAAATCAGTACTGAATATAATTGTTAATTTCCTTGAATATCATAAAAGACAAAAAGAAACAGGGAACTTCCTAAAGTCAGCTGTGAGCTCGCACAAGTTTACTTCTGCCATGTTTGATTTTCAGCTGTAAGAACAACATACTAGATGACATGACTTTATGTTTTTAAATTTAAATGGCATTAATGCAAAACTTTGTTTAG
Organism: Protonibea diacanthus; assembly: GCA_028641955.1. Taxonomy (NCBI): domain Eukaryota; kingdom Metazoa; phylum Chordata; class Actinopteri; family Sciaenidae; genus Protonibea; species Protonibea diacanthus. Next base: position 2,426,727 of record CM053984.1, read on the forward strand.
TTTGTTTTCTTTCTGTTCCACCTAAGAGATGACAGATGTGAACTGAAGTGAAACTTCATTTAAAAGCAGCTACACACATGCACGCACACACACACACGCACACACTTCCTGGTGTGATGAAGTCGTCAGATACGATCATCAGTCACGCTCTGTTTAGCCTCTCTGTCTGTAACGAGACTCAGTGTGTGAAGTCCAGCCAGCCAGCCAGCCAGCCAAGTGCTTCATTAGCTCATGATCTCTCTCTCTCACACACACACACACACACACACACACACACACACACACTGACACATATCAGCAGGTTAGCTGTTTAACAGATGCTCTTATATACAGTGAGTGAGGACACTTGGCTGGTAATGTACACAGTGAAGGGATTGAACTTGTGAACTTGCAGCTGGTCACAGTTTTGATTCCTCACCTTCATGGTGTGACCTCATGAATCTGCATCTATAATTGTGACATTTCGGTGCATTTTAAAGTGAGAACAGAAGAGCAAAGTTAGCATCATTTCCTTCTGGTTGATGATATTATGTAAATGTTTCATGCGTGACTGAAAGGCAAAGTGCTCAGCAGACCTACAGGATGTTTTTTCTGTCCTTCTGTGTCGGATTTAAAAATCTGGAACAATGACATTTTTCTACTCGACATTAAACATTCATGAGTTTGGTTAAAAGTCTCAAACAAAAACAAGAGAACATGCTGATGTAATGCATTTCCCAAAGCTTAACAGTCTGACAAACTCCGTGGCTAAACTTAATCCCTACTCTATCTTTAGCCTAAACCTCAGTCTACCCTTAATCCTTAAACTGAGTCATAGCTCTCAAACAGCTCCTGGAAGAAGAGGGGCTGGATGTGGATCTCTTCATTCTGAGGGTCTAAAACTCAGTCCAGTAGCAGAGACGCACAGAGCAGAGTCAGTGAAAGGTTATTGCGCGTGTGTGTGTGTTTGGACTAGAACTGATCCAACATATCTGATCGATGCATCCAGATTGAATGGCCTCTATATTTTTCCTTTTTGATATAATTTTAGGTGACAATTGGACATCTCTATACTCAGGAACACATTTTGTTGCTCAAAAATGGAATGACACAGACAGACAGACAGACAGACAGACAGACAGACAGACTTTGATGTGGGGCGGCTGTGGCTCAGGAGGTAGAGCGGGTGGTCCACCAACCAGATGATCGGTGGTTTGATTCCCAGTTTGCATGTCAAAGTGTCCTTGGGCAAGATACTGAACCCCAAATTGCTCCAGAAGGCTCCAGAAGGCTGTGTGAATGCCTATCAATGGTTAGCTCCTAAAAAAAGTCCAACCTCACATGTTTTTATAGTCGTTTCTTATGTTTAGAAAAGAGTTCTTCATGTCCGTGCCCTCCTCTCTGTATCCTCATTTTCCACCTGCTGATACTCTGCAGTCCAACTGCATCCAGGCTTTAATTAACACGTCAGGTTCGAGTCCTTGGTAATCAACCTGTGTGCGAACTCTGCAGGATTAATGGCTCCTGCAAGCAGTGTCAGCTGCATTTAGCTTCATTCAGCCGCGGTGTGAACGTAGTCTATGTGACCAAATGGACCGTGACGCAGAGGATTCCCCACGACGCTCCTTACTCAGTTTGTTTCCACTGCGCACTGATATTCTGAGTTAATTAACCCGTCACAGCTGTCCCCAGATAAACCTTCCATTGATCCACACATGGAGACTTCTAGGAACTCAATTAGTGCTGAGAAGATTCATCAAATGATAGTTAATGTACAAACAACAATAAATAAACATCTTAAGATGCAATAATAGAATGAATTTATTCTTTGAGGCAAACAGACCAACGTGTATCTCTGCCTCTCGGTCTTCTTCATGGTCCGACATTGAGCAAGATTTCTTGCATTTCTGTTTTTAGAATTGAGGTCCGTCATGATCTGAGTGGCTTACCACCTCAGCTAAACCGTCTCCTGAGGGAAAATCCTGTACAAGTGCACACTGTTCAGCCCTAGACCTCATGAAATCTGTGACGTAGACTCCACACTAAACAAGGAGGGTTGTTCCTGGTTTAAATTAGGATTTGGTATTTCCCCTGATGACATCAGTCCTCTAACACTTTCTGAGCTAATTTGTTTATTTGCAGCGTTTGCTGGATAAGTTTCAGGTTAGGAAATGAAACATGAGAGCTGGTGATGACCCGAAGAGGAAGAAGCAGTGAGGGTCACAGTAAATAACCAGCTCTTGTCACGTGGACGCAGTTTGTTGCTTGAACTCATTAACTCACCAGATTATTATTAACGCCTTTTTAAAATGTGTAGCTGCTGCAGGGAGGCACCGTGCACGTCCGCAGTCAGCAAGTTTAATAAAACCAAAAAAAGCAGGAGCACATTAAAATGACTGAGTGCAGGAGTTTGCAGTGTAGACTTTATGGCTGATTCCACCAGGCACGGCTCAGCCATGGCGTCTGTCCTCACTGCAACGTCAAGCCCCACCAGGAGCGTTTTTTTCCTGCCAGACTTGTTAACTTCCTCATATTTGGTCATTTCTGCTTGATTTATGTGTTTCTACGTTGCTCAATCCTTTCTGGCTCCAGCTCCGGTGTAACTGGAACACTCGCTGCCATGCCTAGTGGGATCCAGCAGTTCCTCTGCTTGCCATGTCAATGTTTGAAGAACAGTTTTATTAATACTTTAATAATAAAAAGGAATAATACTTCCTGCATAATCTGAACCTTCTGCGTCAGTGTGTGAGTAGAAACAGATCATCACACGCGTCACAAAAGCAGAACAAGCCGGAGGTTGTTTGGTTTGGATTCATCTTATTGTGGGAAAATCTCTCGTTTTAAAATTCATGATACAAAGTTGACAACTATTTTGAATTTTGATGGAAAATTTGAAACATCTTACAAACAACTTATCACACAGGTGTTTTATTGAGTTATTTTTGGCTTTCTTGCCTCTGGCAGACAGTTTCTTTAGAGGGTTCCTTTAACCACCAGACAGTAAGGTTATACCTGGGGTGCGTCATTAACTGCGACATACGTTCAGTCGAGTCCTGTCTTCACTCTAACGAAAACATTAAAATGCCCAATAAAAATACTCCCAATAATGGGAATAAAAGATATATTTAGTGGTTAGTTTATCTGTAAGTGTTGGGCTCTCTCTGAGGAGTGAACACACTTTGAGGGTTTGGTTGTTCAAACTTGACCTGGCTGTTAATCAGCCGTTCTTTCATTTTCCATCTGTTTGCCTCTCTGTGCTTTCTTTAACACTCCCTTTTCTTGTCTTTCTCTTCTTTATTTGTATCTTTCACTGTTCTTTATCTCTGCCTCACACATGGGTTGATACAGATAATATAGACTGAAGCTGCTGGAATTGAGTATTAGTACATGAATGTATTACATTTTCACATTATAACAAGTTGAAGTATCTGAATACAGAGTGTTCATGAGGTACCTGTGTCCTACCTGTGCTCTGCTGAGGGAGATGCTTTGTCTACTTAAACATCACTCTATACATACATCACTCACACTCTATATAGTATAGTATAAGCAGATACATTTTATCTTGACTTTGCCCTTTGTTGTTGAACTCCTTCCCCTCACACACACACACACACACACACCAACATTGTTTCAAGTGAGCTGCTTGTTCCCAAAACTTCATGCTGAATGTTGCCCGAGGCAAAAAACCTTATCACATTCAGATCAGCAGGAACGCTGATTAGACACACCTTCTGAACTAACACACACGCACACACACACTCAGTGAAGCCAGATGTAATCTGACTGACATCATCTGTATGTCTTGTGTGTGTGTGTGTGTGTGTGTGTGTGTGTGTGTGTGTGTGTGTGTGTGTGTGTGTGTGTGTGTGTGTGTGTGTGTGTGTTTGTCTAAACACATGCCTCTCCAGTGAAAACAGAGCTGAACCTCGCTCCCCTCCACACCCTGAACACACACACACACACACACACACACACACACACACACGCACGCATGCACGCACGCACGCACGCACGCACGCACACACACAGACACAACTTCTCTCTTTTTCTTTCTTTCCTGTACAACACGGTTCCCATGCACCCTGGAAAACCTGAAAAGCCTGGAAAACAGTCGACCAAATTTTTCAAAACATCCTGGAAAATCTTGCATTTAAATAATTTTGATATTCATGTTCCTGACAATGAACCACAAGGCTGCCAAAGCCTCCATTTAATATGACTGATAACAGCTATAAGTATGATCTGATTCATATAACATTTATGAATTGTATATTCTGTTCAGTGTGTTAACGTATGCAGAGATATTTCGGACTTTTTGTTACAGGACAGGTTAATGCAGAAAATGATGCTCGGGGTCATTTAGATTCTATTCATATAAGTTCATATAAGTATAGATATTTATAGTTATTACACTTCAAAAAATTACACTTTTTATTTTTATTAAGTGAACGGATGGACAATAAGGTTTATTGTTAAACTGTAAAATATTGCGCCTTCATTACAAGTGAATCAAAGAATCTCAGCTGATATATCGATACGTTTTTTGCTCCCAAGTATGGGTGTCAGCATAAAAACACAGCATGTGTCCGGCTCTATAAATGAATATTAATGAATATTATTACACAGCATTTGCCGAGCATAGATCACAAAGAGTTTTCCAAAAGAAACAAAATAAAATACAATGATGGAATACTATAAAAATTAACAAGGCAAAATATTTCGAGAAGTAAATGTGAGGCTCTGTCTGTGTCCGAAATGTTTCTATAACACACGTTTAAGTCAGACTTTCCATGTCCTGAAAATGATCTGTCCCACATGTTCTCAGGTTGTTTTCTTAAAAACTAAACGCAGCGTTAAATCTTTATTCTCATCTGTTGTTTGGCAGAAATAATTCGCATGGAGCGTGAGTGTTTTGGACAAATATGGCTGTGCAGTGTGTCCACTCTGACTCTCTGTAGGCTTGTTATTCCACAGGCGGTCACACAATCCAGGTGTCTGCTGTCAGACTGTGTGTGTGTGTGTGTGTGTGGAAATGATCGTACAAGGCTGTTAAAAGCATCTTGCTCGCTGTAAATCCATGACTGCTGCGCTGAGACCTTCCATTTATTGCTCTGAAATGAAAAGTTTGCTTGTGATAAATACACAGTCTGTATTCATATCTGTGCACACGACAACATCTGCATGATAGTTAACACTAGTTCTACCTGGTTTTAAATGTGTCAGCATCAGTGTAAACAGGTCACAGTCTTCCTGTGACCTTTCGTGCGTGTGTGTCCTCCCACACACACACACACACACACACACACACACACACACCCTTATCAGTCACATCCAGTTTGCTGTTCATGTCGAGCGACAACCTCCGTGGCTGTGAAGTGAAGCCAACGCCAAAAAAAGTGCCAAAAACTGCAGTTCCTCAAACGTCCACTCGAGGCTGGCTACAGTCTCCATAAGCCCCCATGTTAAAATGTCCTTCACAGCAGAAATAAACATTTTATACAGCTAATGGTTCATGTTAATCTCTCCAACAGGCTGATAAAAAGACGTTCCACTTCCTCTGCTCACATTCTTATCATTCATAAGAAGTCGTCTGCTTATCATTTTTCAAAGACGCCCTGTTTCATATTTTTACAGCGTGTTTACATACACTCTCATAACTCCATTATAACCAGATATGATTAACCTGGTCTGTCATACACACATCAATGTGTGTTACATAATGTTGGGATTATAATCACAGTGAGAGCAGAGCTGGATTATGCACATTAATCTGTCAGAGATACACATCTTAGTTTGGTGTTTTGAACTGCAGATGGAGGAAAGTGAACTCACCACGAGCTCTTATCTGGAATTACATAATATCTGTGTCAGATCAAGGGTCACCAGCCAAACTAGTATAACAGTGAGTCAGTGAAATCAGTGAAGCCAAATTATTTTGGAACCAGATGCTGGTACAACCTCCTCCACCTCCAACCAGTGATGGAGGAACGAGTTTTGTTTCAGTTGAATCAAACATCATCGGTAAATGTTTTGTGTTGTCACGATGAGAGGAAGAGAAAAGGAGGGATACGAAATGAAGGAGAGGAAGCAGGAGGACTCTGTTAATCTGGTGATGTAAGACATACAGCAGGACTGCTGTGTGTGTGTGTGTGTGTGCATGCGTGTGTGCGCGTGTGTGTGTGTGGCTTAGTCAGAGGTCCACATCGTGTAATCTGTGGAACGTCCAGCATCCGTCCGTCAGAGTCAGAGGTGGACAGTCTGTTCTTACACACTGAACTACACACTGCTGTGTGTGTGTGTGTCAGGAATGGGGGGGATTTAGACCGCAGAATATTTAATCTATGGTTGGTGGTATATGTGTGTGTGTGTGTGTGTCTGGTGAGGATTTAGTATGGGAGGTATTTAAGTAAAGCTGTATGAGTGATCTCAAACAGAAATAGAGGTACAGAGACAAATTTATAAATTTAAAGTGACTTCCCTTACCGTTACCGTGTTTGTAACATGTTCTCTATTTCCTTCTGTCATTTTTACTAAAACTACAAAAACAAACCAACAACCAAATAAAAATGCATATGTTATATAAATTAATTACCCAGTTCTAATCGTGAAATCAGTGACTTTCGTGCTATCAAAATCTGTGATCGTCGCATCCATAAATCAGTCAAGTCTGATATCTGATCAGCTTTATAAGGTCAGTGCGGCTGACTGAATTAATCTGTCATGACTGTGATGAAATGCTTGTTTCTCATTGGCTGGCAGGTGTTGAAATTGTGTAACAAGTCACTGCTCACTTTAAATTTAAACACAGCATCTTTAGAACACTCAAAGTTTGCAACCAAAACGTCTCATTCAGTTTGAGTCTGAACACAAAGAGAGAAATCTAAAATATCCACAGTGGACGACCTTAAGAATCAATACTGATCCCTGTCCCTGCAGAGACGCAGATCTGCAGAGACAGATTAAGTCAGTGTGTGTTGATATAAGCCAGCTGTGTGTGTGTGTGTGAGTGAGTGTGTGTGTGTGAGTGTGAGTCTATTCTGAGCACTCTCGCCTCTGATCAGTGGAAGTGGTATGCAAGGAGGAAGCAGCTGTCAGCTCGTTCATCAAGATACAACAAAAGCAAATATCATTGATCCTGGAGGGCGAATCAGGACAGAGACGGCACAAATATGTTCAGTCCGCTATTTAGTACAACACCACCACCCTGCAGTCAGGGTGGAGAGATTAGAGCCTGATTGATATACGACGGCATATTTGGGGCCAACATCGATACAGATCTAAATGTATCAGTTGATAATAATTTTTTTTTTAATAAATATTTTTTGCATCAATGGCTCAAATGTTGTTCATACACAGGATGTTTAACTTAAAATAATAATAATAATAATAATAATAATAATAATAAACAAAATAAATAATTTTTATATCTGCACATATTGGACAATATTTACCTTGATACCGATATATCTGTGACAATATCGGCCTGTTGATATATCAGTCAGGCTCTGCTACAGATCAACACAGTCAGAGTCAGTCAGAGAGGAATCTTTAGTTTCATCTTGAGTTTAATTTCTTTAAAGTTTTTCCTGGCTCAGAAAAAGAATTTGATTGCACTCGTTTTTGCATCCAGGCCAACTTCAGTTTTACGATGTCCTTTTGAGAAAGCGTGCGTGATGAAAGTGTAGAAGAAACGTGAAGGTAGCTGTTTAAAACGTGATGCCTATCATCAGCTCTCAGGAATGAAAGGAAATGTTTTGTGGCAGCGGTGCAGACAAGAAGATTACAGCTGTTTTTTTTCTGACTTCCTGTATGATCTGACATTTGTGGTGTTGCGACAAACTAACTGTTCAGTGGTTCCATCTGGTCCACAGCTCACAGTGAGGTGAACGTATGGGGACGATAGAGAGTTTTAGTTCACCTCGTGTGTGCAGGTGATAAAGAAAGCCATTTCAATTTCAAGTGAACCATATTACAAAATTAAATTGGTAAAAGAGATTAGTGATGTGTTAGGAGGGGGGATGAAATCCATCTACAGGAAAGAATCCCAAATCATAAGGAAGAATTGTGGGTAGAAGAAGGAGGAGAAGGAGGCACAAAATGGAAAAATACTGCAGAATTTAGATGAGCACAAAACTTTGGTAATAGAGTCTCTCACCTGTGTGACTGCTGAGATAAATATCAGATGGTTGAGAAAACAGGAAAAGGAAACAGAAAAGCCTGAAATAGAAGCTGCTAATTAAAGCTAATAAAATAGCATTGCTTAAGAGTTTGTGTGTGTTTAGTCAATTACAGTAGACACAGTTTGATGGACTGGAACACATAGAGAGAGAAATGAGGATTTATGTGAAGAAAATATAGCCAGAGATGGAAACTGCGGCAATATAATAAAGTAAAATACAAAATGAAAGCTGAACTCAGGCCAAAAGAGGACTAAAGAAGAAAATCATCCGAACAGAAATCATTTTTATTACTATTTCAGGTGTACAGTGTTCTGACAGAGCGTGTTTGCTCTGGTTTATTTTAAGATAAAAAAACGACAGCAGCTATTATTAGTGTGACTCTGGTGTTGTTCGTGACTCAAACTGGATAAAAATGACTCCGCGTCCCAGACAGATCCATCACTACAGACCCCCAAAAACAGGCCAGCTGCTGCCTCTGGGCCCCGACCTGCACACTCACCATTTCCTGTAAATTAACTGAGCCGGGATGCTTGAAGGTTGTTTCAGTCTGAATTTTACATCATACCGACACAAACAGTCAGTGCTCTTTAATATTAAATCAATACTGTGAGTCAGTGGCAATCAATTAAGTACTTCAAGTATTAAGTACTTGCTCACACAGAGTGATCCATTTCAGAATCATGTACTATATATTAAATTATTCGATGATAACAGTATAAAGTACGGACATACGTTGACGTCATCTGTAAGAGCTGTTGTGAAGCTCAGTGTGGCGGCTCTGGTGATCACCATCTTGGCTGTCCTGCCTCTTCCACCTTCCAAAAGGGCGGGGAGTTTCTGGTAAATTTAAGCTCAGGCATTTTGGGAAATATTCCAAATCATAAACTCCATGGGAATTATGGAAATTGTTTAAATTACTTCCCAATTTCCAGTTCTCATCAAACTGTAGTATTTTATATAAGCAGATGTATTAGTTTTGTCATAAACAGACATGCAAAAAACACAATTAAAAAAACATTCCAACAGATTTTTTTTAAAGTTTGAATTATTTTATTGAACAATATTATGTAGTCCACGAGTTCAAATGTGAGATCAAAGTTTTAATGTGGATATCACTATGCTAGCTTTGTTTTAAAAGACCTTTATTCAGAGTGTATTAACCGGGGAACCAATGTGCAGTATTACAACATGACAGGCTAGTCATGCAGAAGGTCATAGCTGACCCCCTGTACCTTCTATAGTCTGAATATACACTATAATATGTGCACTGCTTAATGTTTTCTAGTAGCCATGATGTTTGGCTGGTTTGGCCTTTAGCTAAACAGTATGTGGACCTAAACAACCAATTAACCATGAACTTTTTAGCACGGCACTAAACCGTTTCCTGTTCCCGCCTCACTGCGACGCTCAAATGAAGAAAATCTGCAGTTTTCATTCATTCAGTTATTTATTCATGTATTCATTTATTCTTTCATTTGTTGTTACATCGTGAAATACTTTGAGAAAGTCTGAAGCTCTCGTCTGCTCAATCATATGAAGTTTCTGTGGAAAAGGGCATCGGCCAAGCCTAATTTGACTGCAGTGTATGAAAAGCTTTGCTGTTGTTTTTGTTTTGGCTGGTTTGGCCTTTAGTTTAATGGCACAGAGCTAAAAATATTTACAGAATAATGTCACATATTCAGAAACTCTTCCCAGGTCTAAAAATAGATTATGCATGCTCGTCTGAGATTCTTCTGGCTGAACATCCTGTTCAAAGTGGAATCTAGAGAGTTATCTTTGATGAAAATATCGGCGTGATCAACGGACATGTACCGTAAAGGTTACTGATCTCACCTGGACACTCACTCAGGATATGTCTTCATCTTCTTAAACACTCATCATCATCATCATCATCATCATGCTCAGCAGCGAGGGAAAGTGCAAACTGATTTTTCCATTCCCACAGAAGAGAAACTTTCCACAACATCCCAGAGAGATGCAGTAGGCTGGTTCTCATGGAAATGGGCTACTGGTCAGGCTGTTGTGATAATGAGTCTGCAGATCCACAGCTCAGATACTGGGACATATTTAGACAGACTGGGAGAGAACTGGCGTCAGCTATCGCACTCTTACCCAGATATTGTTGATGTTCATGACTACAGTGTTTTTTTCCTCAGGCGCCTTAAAGCAGAAAAAAAACATTTGAAGAACTAACAGAACTAACAGGGATGTTTATTGTGCTATAATTAACCGATCCTGTTAAATGTCAGTCACACTCCTGCTGAAGAAGTTGATCATTGTTGTGTGTTGGGGTTTGTTTGTGGTCCATCCAAACATATTGTTAAGTCATAATTGTTATTTGTAGCTGCCAATTATGAGACGGGTTAGTCATTATTCTGCCATGTTACCTCGTGAGTCGGCTGGGTATCGAACTTTAATACTTTTTCTGGTCCAGACCGAAATGTGTCTGCAGTATTGAAAAAGTTCTTAAAGCTGGTTATGAATGTCTTAATGAGTCCTTAATGAGGGTCAACCATGCAACCCTAAATGTGTCACTGTGTCGACTGTTGTGCCCATATTTGTCTTTATCTTAAACATGACCGCCATCATCATCATCCATCAGGGGTATTGACCAATGGGCTCTTTCCATTCCCACACAATAGTAACATTCCACAACATTCCGGAATGCTGCGGAATGACCGTTCCCGTGGAACTAGAATGCTGAGAAGATTCCATCATGTGACCGTGGTTACAGTAGATACCAAAGTTAGAAACGTTAGAAATAGACTTTGGTTTGGTAATACTGGAGAAGTGACCGTCGAAACTGTCGAACTTTCTTACTGTTGATCTTTATTTTTATCCAGAGGAAGCTGACTGATCAATGTCTACTGGAACATTTAAACATTTTAGTACTGTGACACTGTTGGCATCGTCTTTTATCATTTTATAGTGATGATGTGTTGATTTTTTTTCAGTTGATTGATTGACTTGTCAAGTTATTCAAATTAAAATAAAACCTTTGTTCTGTGCTTGACACGGTAGATTTCACTGGTTGTTGAATGTCAGAGCTAAATGTTGGCTCTACAAAGAAGTCCTCACTCCAAAATTATTAATATTTCAGTGTGCTGATTGCCAGTTGTTGAGTAGGACAGTCACTTTTTCGTTTGAACCAATTTCAAATGACACGCAATTGTTTTTAAAAACACAAAGACTGCACTAAAGGATAAGAGTGTAAGACGCGTGCATATCCTTATTTATAAATCTTTTTAATGATGATGGCATTTTTACGAGCTTCTGGCAAGATGCCCGTTGAAGCAAAGTGTGCCAAATAGTAGGCAGTCAGACAAAGGTTGTACACGTGTCAATTCGCTCTGCGCTGCCTCCGCTGCCTCAGTAAGTTGATGTTTCAAAGGGTGTATATATTGATAAAATCCAGCTTGTCAGAATACGTTGGCAACGACGACGTAACAAATAGTCGTATCTTTGTTAGTTACTTTGTCGTCTGCGATGTAGAACCAAGAAAAAGTTTCTGAAACATGGGTTGATGAAGTAATAACGTAATGAAGAGACACTACTCTAACATAGTGAGTTTACCACCAAGTTCACCCGAAGCCATCACAGTCTGAATATTCTCTGCTCGAGGATGCTCTGTGACTGCTGTGCTTCTGAAGTTTTGTCTTTGCTTCCTCTCGGTTGTACCGCACTGTCACAGTGACGGCATCGCTGGTGACGTAGGGTGCATGAGTCTAAACTGGGGTAACATTTTAGATGCTCTGGCGTGATCTCAACACCTACAATCATGTCCGGAAATGTCCAAGCAGACGCCTCTTTCCCAAAAACTGCCTGCGTTTGTCAAAGCATTAAACCCAGAGTGAAAATTCTCCCACCGAAGTGTTGCAGGAGTTTGCTGCAGTGCATTCTGAGTCACCGCTCACTGTGGCTGCATTCAAAATTAATTCAATCATGATGCTGCCAGAATGGGAATTCACTGAATTGTTACATTAATTCAGACAGCTAAATTTAAAGTCATGCATGGCTGTTTTTTGAGAGATGAATAAATTTAGGGTGGATTTTCTTTTTGTAAATCTTTGTCTCACGCTTGATGGAGCAAGAAATGTGCATAATGTGTTTTTGGGTAGAACGTCAAAGGACCAGCGGACGGCAGAGCATCCTGTTAAAGCCCAAAAGTCAACATGACTGACGGAGGAGATGCTTCTAACTACCCAGATGTTACCACTGCATCACACGCACATGCTAACTCTGAGCTCTCTCAAACATCTGCTTCACTATTACTGAGCACTGACTGTGGAAAGTTAGTGTGTGTGTGTGTGTGTGTGTGTGTGTGTGTGTGTGTGTGTGTCACTCAGATAGTGAGCAGCAGCGATAACAGTGATTTAAACTCCATGTGTTGTGGAATCAGCAGGTCAGCCATAAAAAAACAGTAACAGATTGTGTGTTGGTGTGTGTGTGTTTATTTATGATGTGTGTGCATTGACAGTTGTGTAACAGTTCTCTCAGCACTGTTCTCTGGTTCCCTCTGGGTCTCAGTCTGCTTTGGGTGTGTGTGTGTGTGTGTGTGTGTGGTTTAATATCACCCGTATAAAATGATGTGACTATCACAGTGTAGTGTGCCGAAGGGTCACGTGGCGAACATGTTTAATGCATAACGTTATGCATGTGCCCTATATATGAATGGAAGAGCGTGGATTAAATGGAATAAATGTACACTCTGCATAACAAGCAGTTTTAGTTTGTGTGTGTGCGCGCGTGCACGCGTGACTCTGTAATGTCAGTAACGTTATGTAACCGCTGTGATGTCACCGAGCTGAGCTCCTTGGCCTGCTTACATGGCGAGGTCTGTTGTTTTAAACCACAAGGTCGACATAGCGACACAACCCGTAACTCCATAACCTGACCTTCAGTGGACAGGCACGTGGGAAACACACACACACACACACACACACACACAGTCTTAAATCAGGCTTAATTTTCTGTGTGTGTGTTATACTCAAAATAATGTGTCCTCTGTGTCCTGTAATGACTTACTGCATTGAGACTGATACCCTTCATTAACCTCTGTGTCTGTCTCTCTGCAGGACTCGTAACCTCTCTGGTGGCTCTCCCAGACCTCGACACACCAAGAAGATCCACTTCATCAAAAACATGAAACAGTACGACACAAGAGGGAGCAGGTAGGACACACACATACACACACACATATCTAAATATCAATTTAAAGTCAAAGTATTGTATCCTATGTCCTATAAATTCCCCTCAGGGGGATGACAGAGTTAAAGATAGAAGTTGACAGCACTGGCCAAATCTTTGTCCAGGTGTAGACGGCGTTGAGCCTCATGTTGATCCCCGCTGTTCACAGCATGTAGAAGTACAGAACAACACCTAAACACTGTGAGGTCAGGTCAGTGCCCCTTTTTAGTATATAGGTGAGACCTGTGTTGTCAGGGACAACGTTAGGGCCATCAGGTCCTCTGAGAGCTGCATTATCTGCAATAAGTCAATCCATCATTGTCCAGCTACAGTAGACCGACATCCTCCTGTGCTGTGGAGTTATTCTGAACATGTCCAGCTGTGTGAATTGAATCTGAAATAGAGATATTTTCTATTTCTAGTCATTTATGTTGGTGCTGTTTGTAGGATTTTGTTCCCAGAGCTTGTGAGGTCACGTGTTTCTTCTGTTGCTCAGTCTCAGACGTGAAGCTTTTCCTTTACTGAGCTGCTGGTTTGTCTTGTGCAGTCTGGATAGTGTCATTCTCTCCGGTTCTTCCTCTATTGTGTTCTATTCCTGTCCTTCCTTGCTGGGTGTATAAATCAGACCTCTGGGTCAAAGGAACACAGGACAGCTCATCAGATAATAATAGACTGAGGACTGATTGTTTTAGAATAGATCCAGCTAAGAGCAGCACAGCTGTTGTTTGTAGTTCAGCCAAGTCACGGCGGCATCACGGAGAAGAGACAGCAGCTTCCACGGAAAAGTGAGTGTCCAAGCCCTGATGCTTCAGAACCTCCGGGTCGTGATCCTCATGGGAGATTTTAAATGAGACACCAAGAGGTCTGACCTGAACATCTGGGAAGTCCTTGTTGGGAACTGGGAACAGAGCGGGCACTTTCAAAAGAATACAGGCCAGGTGATTGGATGAATCATGTGTTTGTCTTTGTCTGCTCCAGGAGAACTTCAACCAATCAGATCAAAGAACCACATAAACATCAAACTTACTGAAAACATCTTTCTTCAGCGTCGCTCTTTGCTCTTCTTTTAATGAAGAAATACTCCAATTCTGAGCCACTCAGTTCAGCTGCTATTGTTATTTTTCAGCACACACCTGACACAGATTGTCTCACACACCTAGCATTAAATCACACCTGTAGCTCATGTTCTAGCTGCCAGCAGTTCTTCATAGGATGCTGATTGTTTGGACAAAACTACTACTTATCTGCCAGTTGATGATATTTTCTCACTAGTCTAACTTATCCTAAAAACAATAATTCTAAATTTAGACATGCTGTGAACGCTCCATCAGTCTCCAAATAAAGGAAGTGAGAACTGAACAAAAACAGCCTACGGTTAAAAAAAACACGGCTTTAGAGCCTACATCCTGTGTGATACTGACCTTTCTTCAGATAAATAAAAATAACATGAAGTCACGTCACGGTCACTCGATTGGGCCTGGCTGAATTATCTCAACCTTCATGGATGTAAGTTTATTAAAAAGATGTCGTGGGAGGTTTTTCTCTCCTGGTTTTCTCGGCCTGTTCTTTGTGTAACTCAGTAGTTAAGCCCCTGTGTCAGGGTTTAGTGTTTTCCTTTAACCCCCTGCGTTATGAAATGTGTGCTAATAACTGTATGTGTGAACGGGACAGCAGTCCCCAGCAGTCATGTTATCTAACAGGCCTGTTGTGATGCTTCTGCTGTTTCCAATCGAACTCCCTCCCTTGACTTCCTGCTCTTCACTTTCCCATGCATCATTGGGAACAAGCTGCCCGTGTGTGTGTGTGTGTGTGTGTGTGCGTGCGTGTGTGTGTGTCTCAGTGGCACACACACAACCAACAACAGCACTAAAAAAAAAACTCATAATCTGTCTCATGGGATGGATCGAGGAGGCGGAGGAGCTGGGACAGAAAAGGACAAGTTACAGAGACACTAACACGATCACTCCCAGTTTTCTTTAGCATGTTTAGCTTTTGTGAGAACTAAACTTTGAACCAGAGTACTTCATTTAGATCTCCTTTGTCTCCTTTGAATTATAAATCACAGTTCTGCCCCCTGGAATGATGAATTACAGCCAGAAATTTCTCGTCTCTCTATTTAGATAACAAATAGACAAATAATCTTGCTTGCCTGTGCTTGTAATTGATGAACGATATAAAGAAAACATTGATTTAAAAAAGTTTCCCACAGTAGAAATGTGCCAGAAGTTGAGCGATGATCAACTGAGGGGTTCCACCATAAATCGACCTTGCCCCATGACAGCCTGATCCAAGGCAGCTTGACCCGGCCTTGGATCTTTCATTTTTTCCTGCTGAGGTTAAACCGCTGTGACTCATTTCCACTCATCTTACATAAATCATCCTCGATTCCTATCCTCACCCAGGCACAGAGCAGATTGAGAACCCTTTCTTAAATTATCTCTCTTGATCAAATACAGCAACATGGACTCAAAATGACTTCGCGTAGCAGCGCTGTCAGTCCACGGGGTCACCAGGTTTGGGTTAATCAGTGTGTTCCAGCATCCTAGAACCATCCATCTCTTTACCTGCACCTGCAGACTCCTCACAGCCTTCCTCAGCAGGTTTGAAGATGAGTGTTTGCTCATATTGTTTAATCCAGGTTATGTAACCACTCGATTGACTGCTCTCTCTGCCAGTATTCTGATTAACTGTAGAGCTGCTCTGCGTCTTAGTTTGATTTTGTGTTTCTGTTCGCTCTGGCGGTCTCATGATTGACTCGATGTTGTGTTTTGTTGTGTATTTTAGTGCTGTCACAAGGTCAATGATTCAAGGTCTCATAGTGGCTGCGTAAAGCACCAGTTTGTGTATCGAGAAGAAAACCATTCATCAAAATATGATGAACTCGGAGATAAGTGTTTATGTTTTCAGACACTGTGAATCATCTTCCAGTCTCTTTGGTTCCTGAGCCAAAGATAATGACTGTAAACATTCTCCGCTGAGACACAAAACAGTCTCTGCTCCACCGGGGATTTATACTCCAGAGGATCCGCAATGAAAAATACTGTCCAGACACACACACACACACACACACACACTGTTCCATTGAAAGCCCATTAAAACACACTGTCATTAAGCAGCATCTTTGCTAAAGGTGCTGGTGTGTGCTGCCAAAACATTCAAGTCCCTGCTGAGAGGTGATATTATCATGTAAAAAACTGTTGTGGTCCCCACTTCCAGAGGTGAAACCAGATGTCTCACTTCTTTTCAGTACAATTTTATTGCATGAGAGAAAAAAACAGAATTTTTACAATAAACTCGACCTGCCTGTTCAGTGGAGACTTTCACAGCTGATAAACTGAAGCTCGTGCTGAACATTACAAGTTTGATTCACCTGTCAACAAATCTCAGTGAAAACAAGTAGCCACATGCATGAATATAACACGTCCTTTCAAAGATCAGACAAGACGTCCAAGACGCTCCTTGAATACTCACTGACTCCATGACCTTTGGTATTGCTGCTTCCCTCTCAGAGTTGTTCAGCACCGTTGGCAGTGCTCCCTAGCCTAACGTCAGCCTAGTGTAATCAACATGGACTGTAATCAAACTTATTGCTATGACCTGAATTAGGTCTGTTCTGGTTCCTTTTTGATTAATTGTCCAGCTGTACTTTACAGTTGATTTTCTGCTGCTGCTCACATTTTAATTCCTATTTTTGCACCTGTAAACAGACATCTGGACAGATGTTGCAGAAACATTAATGTGTGTTTTGTTGTTGTGTTTCAGGATCGTGCTGATCTGTGCTAAGAGATCTCTGTGTGCTGCTTTCTCTGTTCTGCCCTACGGAGAAAGCTTCTACCTCAGGTACACACACACACACACACACACACACACCACGACCTTTAGCATCAGCGTCTGAGACCATAAAAGAGTCGGAGGAGAGTTTAGGAAAAGAGGCTGAGGAGGAGAGCTTTGGGATGATTTTCCCATGTACCTCAGAGACCGTTGACCTGACCTCAGAGGATACAAACACACATACACACACACACATAAGTTTCAAGTTTATTTGATTGGCTCTTTTACAAGCATCAAAATTGTTTCACAAAGACTGACACAGAAAAATATAATTAAATTAATTAAAAACACAATTAATAAACGTCAGTCTTAAAGCTTCAACAGACTCAGCCGGTCTGTTCCAGAGCTGAAGAGCCACAAAAAAATGCCACGATTGGACGATCTGAACGATCTGGAGGCCCTGCAGGATGTGAGACGAGACCGTGGAGAGATTTATACTTACACACAAACACACACTGGCATAATCACACAGAAACTTGCCCACAGATACACACTTCAGGTCTTTATAGACACATTTTCAGATAAACATGGAGCAGAACACTTATCATGTTGTCCTGTTCCCTCTGAGCCTAACCTACACACACACACTCAGATACTGTATCAACACACAGATGTAAATACAGAGTAACAGTTGTGTAAACTTATGCTAATCCCTTTCTTCTATCACATTCTCTCACACACACACACACACACACACACACACACACACACACACACACACACACACACACACACACACACACGTTCAGTAATCCAGTAATCTAGCCTTTGTGCGCGCTTATCATCACTTCACACTACACACACACACATCACACTTCGACCTTCCACTTGTACCTCGTAGCTGATGCTGCAGTCTGAACATGTGGAAGTCCAGCGTGTTTGGCCAGAAGTGACCTTTGACCTTTGAGTCACAGGAATGTCTCTGAACTACATGTCCCACCGTGTCACCTTCAAACGCTGCAGGCAGGAGGATGTATGGAGGGAATACTGTATGGAGGCCCCCTGGAGGCTGCAAACCTCATTACACCTCACAAACATAATTCATCATGTTGAATCTTTTATCTGAGCTAGCCTTACATTCTCTGTTATCCTCTCTCTCTCTCTCTCTCTCTCTCTCTCTCTCTCTCTCTCTCTCTCTCTCTCTCCAGTGACCCCACATTGAACCACCCCAGGAGGAGGCACTCATCTGGAAACATCTCCACCACCCTGGAGATGCTGCCGGGCCTGGAGGGCTTTCATCTGGACACCTACGGCAGGGTAGATAAACACACATTCAGACACACACACACGTTGTCATGATCAGTGAAGGTTTCATGTCTCCCTCTGTCTTTCTGTTTCAGTCGGTGTCATACGCACAGTTCTTGTACCCCACTAACGCTCTAGTGAGGCAGAAGCCGTCGTCCACCAGCGACCTGACGCTGCAGATTCCCGTGTCCAGGAGCACACACAGCATGCCAGGCAGGAGCTGCCCACCCAGCAGACTCAACAGCACAGTGGGACTGGACCTAGGTAACACACACACACACACACACAACAGATGCAAACTGTCTCAAAGGTAACAGGAAGAGAAAACAAACAGACGATGAAGGGATGAGAGAGAGAGAGTTGTTGCAGCTGTGCTCTCTTTATATTTTAAACACGTGTGTGTACATACAGCATTCACGTACTGTGTGTGTCATGTTCTGCTATCTATAAACACACACACACACCCACCCACAGTGACAGAGCCCCGTATTAGCCTCTAAACCTCTCTCTAATCCAGAACTCATTAACACAACACAGCTGTGTGTGTGTGTGTGTTTCAGAGTTAAAGAGCTGACACCGTGCATGTGCAATACTGGATAGCAGCTTTATATTTTTAGTCTCCTTGTGACGTGTGTCTTCTGTCTCAGCTTAGCTGCCTGGCTAAACAACAACGCCTACTTTGATTTCATTTCTGCATATTTTAAAATGTTTAAGTTAATACAACATAAGAATGAAGACACAGATGGAGTTGTTTTTATAGTGAAGGCAGCTTATGCATTCACTGGACTGATTTCACTGTTAACTGCAGTTCAAAATGTCAGTTTTGTAACCATGAAGACGCTAAGGTTTTCATGTGCAACGTCACCAACAACCACAAGACAGGAAAAGGAGCACTGAGCTAATAAACTTAACGCTCACCACAACGGCGTCGCAATCCCTTCAGAGCGTGACACCTGCATAAGAAACAGACCGCACATGTGACTTATACACCATGTTGTGAACAAATCTATAATCGTTGCATCCCTAAGTGGAGCCACTTTTTATTTTTATTCCACATTATTAAAATCTCTCACTCTTTTTACACAAAATTTTCCTGGTTATTATAATTTTAAATTTCACTGACTTGACTGTGTGTGTGTGTGTGTGTGTGTGTGTGTGTAGTGTAGGTGTGGAAGATGTGACAGACTACGAATTCTAACATCCTCAATGGCCCTCTAGTACTTAAACACAAACGAGTGCTGATCTTCGCCTCCTACATGGTAAGAACACTCTGAAGTGTGTGTGTGTGTGTGTGTGTGTGTGTGTGTGTGTGTGTGACAGGATGATTTGAATGCAGTAAATAAATGAATGTGAGAGAGCATAAGTTTACTGTTTCATGTTCCCAACAAACAGGAAGCAGAAAGGGAATGAAGAGAGACGCTTTTGGTTCAGAGGAAAGAGAAGGGTAGACGATTATAGAGCTCTGAGAAGAGAATAATCACTACTGAGAAAGAAACACACACACACACAGCTCTGTTACAACAGCATAATTATCCTATAGGCAGTAGCTTAGTTTTTAATTCATCCCAGTGGAGGATACACACACACACACACACACACACACACACACACACACACACACACACACACACACAGAGTACTATTTAATCCATCAGAGAAGATTATTACTGAGGCGGGCTGCTTCGTCACTGATCTTACTGTGTGCGCGCGTGTGTGTGTGCGTGCGCGCCTGCACACAGTGTGATCTCACCACCCACCACAGTGTCAACTCTGACCTAAACCTCAAACACACTGATGAGAAACAGCAACATGACATGACTTCACATTCATCAGAAACACATACACACATTACACAGTTACTTAAACAATTAAAGAGACAATAGATAAAAATATTTTGGTGATTTGTCGCCTCCAGTTTCAGACTGCAACACCACCGTGGTAAATATGGACAGCTGTACTCGAGTATTTGTTCTGATTACATTACTTGATCAAAAACCTGGCAGCAGCTAACAGCAGCTACAGTTGGCAGCAGTTTACTTCACTGTCCATCAGGAAACTGAAAAAGAGTTGAGGCGGATTAAAAAATCTGTCCAATAGTTGGTGGTGTGTGACTTAGTGCCGCGAAGTGTTACGTACTTCTTGTACCTGGAGCAAAAAGTTACAGCTAGTGCAGATACAACAACTAGCAACTATGAACAACTGAATAATATGTCTTTATATAATACATCTCTAACGCAGAGAGCACATAAAACTGCATAGAAATACATAAACACAGTAATAAGAGAATGAAAGTACTAAAGTGTGTAAAAATGGTAAAAAGTCCCAAACAGAATTAAAAGCTAGAATCAGATGAAGTCAGATCAGCTTTGATTTGAAAGAAGTCACTGACTCAGCAACCCTCAGGCGGTCTGTTCCAGAGCCTCGGGGCTCTTATTTCAACTGTTCACAATGCTCAAACATCAGGAAGCCGCTTGTATCATGCGCATCAGGAGAAGAGCCAGATTTTATTATCTCTGCTGTCACAGGACTGTTTGGAACAGAGCAAAAAGGAACGAGCTTTAAATGATGGAACGCAATTACACAAAAGTTTCCAGAAAAGACACCAGCTCGTTGTTAAGTTTCCTTTTTCATTGTTCAGATATAAAACTGAACCTTAATTTTTCATTTTTTATAACAAACTGAGATTATTTGAATAATCCTGCAGTCGGAGGAGCGTGGAATCTATGCAGGTGTGTGAGGTCATTGTAGGCAGTGTAGCAGGTCAGTTAGCAGGATTTCTACATTTTAATATTGGACTTTTTATATAGATGATTTTATCAGGGAGATATTTCATTCTACTAGATCGATGGCGTTTATTGATCTCTGAAGAGAAACTGGAGTGTTACAGCTGCATTACAAACACGGAGCAGGCGTTAGTTATGCACAAAAGGCACGCTACGTTTAAAGTGACTACAGTACAAATAGAATTAAAGAGCAGTTTCTTTCCACACTTTGGAAAACATTAAAACACAACCTGTAATAATTCATTCATATTTGTGATGGAGGATTTAACACAACCATTATAACATACATCTTGTACAGACAGGACTGTTGTGTTGACAGTGTGTGCTCTGTAGTAAAGAGAAGATGAATCTATCCTCGGCCTGTGTTTACTTCCTTATAAGCTTCATTTACATTCAGTGACCATTGTTTGACTTCTAAATGATTCTGCTTACGCTTTGCATAAACAGAGGAAAGAAGAGATTGTTGTTCTCCTCTCCTCTCCTCTCCTCTCCTCTCATCTTCTCCCGTCTTTTTTCCTCCAGACGACGGTGATAGAATACGTCAAACCATCTGATCTGAAGAAAGACATGAACGAGACGTTTAAGGAGAAGTTTCCACACATTAAGCTCACTCTCAGTAAAATACGCAGGTAAAGAATCTGAATTTTAAAAACTAAGCATGAAATTTGAATATTGTGACCGTACAATACACTCAGTCTGTTCCTCTGTCTGTCTCGCAGTCTGAAGAGAGAGATGAGAGTCATGGGGGAGGATTGCGGCCTGCAGCCCGTCACCATCGCCATGGCGTTCGTGTACTTTGAGAAGCTGGTGCTGCAGGGTCGACTCAACAAACAGAACAGGTACCCCGGCATCATGTCTTCACACATCACAACAGCTGCACGCAGACTCTGATGCTCGACAGCACTTCAAGGACTCCCGATCAGCGTGCCGCACTGATGGTTCATTTATCTGCCGTCCTAGAAAACAACGACGACGACCAGGAGGACAGAAATGATCTCCTGGGAGATTCTTGACAAAATAAACATCTGGTTGTTTAATGAGCTTTGAAAATGTGGATTTCCCAGCATGCTGCTGCTGTCAGTCCACAGTGTGTGGTGTAGGAGAGGCTCCCCCTTGTGTTTGTTTGTAGTTATCGTCTTTAAAGCAGAAAAAAAGCTCACGTTGTTCGATTTATGAAGACGTTCCTCATAAAGGAACCAAACCTCTCTCTGTCTTCCATTAAATTAGTCTTTTCAAACTTAGCTGTGATGGAAAAAACATATCAAAGTCATAATAACCTGGAAGGAACCTGGAAACAAAACTGTAGTTCCAGGATGTTCTGACTGCTCTGGGCTGTTAAGCAGGATGGTTTTTGGCAGTGAGGTGCTGACAAATGTAAAATTTGTTTGATTAAATATCGAGACTGAGAAGCAGCAAATTAAAACACACTGTTGTTGTTTTACAGGAAGTTGGTGTCAGCTGCCTGCATCCTCCTGGCTGCCAAGATCAGCAGTGACCTCAAGAAGCAGGAGGTCAAACACCTTATTGATGTAAGTCTCACACACACACACACACACACACACACACACACACACACACACACACACACTCACACACACCTACCTCTGCCTGTCAGTCAACTCATGTTACTCTTGCTCAGGTGTTTCTGTGATCTACCTGAGCAGGTGGAAGACGACCTGCAGGAGAGAACGTCGTTGGCTGCTGTTATTTCAGACGTGTCTGTGTCAGCATACGTGTAGCTGAAGATTAACTAGAAACATCAGCACAGACATATCAAAGATATGTTTGAGGCTCACAACCAGTGTCTGCGTTATGTAATGTGTCCACCAGAGGGCGCGCATCTGCAGAACATAATATGGAAGATGAGATTTATTTTATAGATTCTTATTTTTCTCTGCTTTAGTTAAAGAATTATTCAATAATAACTGTATTTTGTCATCACTTAGATCAGGAATTATATTTTATGGTTCACCTTACCTATAATCTAAGTGATGGTTGAGATTGGTGGAATTTATTATTATATTTTTTTTATTATTTATTTATTTAGATATGTGACTGCTCTTATTTTAATACTTATCTTATCTGTTTAATTTGTGAAGTGACTTTGTATTATTTATGTGACCATGCTACACAGATCATCTATTTTAAATCATTAAAAGTCGAGTGTGAGGCCAAAAAAATCTTTAAAAATTAGGAAAATAAATCTGCATATTTGACTTCTTCATTAATAACAGTGACCTTTGACATGTCATCATGAGTCATACTCTGCTTTCCGTCTGTGTCTGTGCAGAAGCTGGAGGAGCGCTTCAGGATCGGCAGGAGGGAGCTGATATCGTTCGAGTTCACCATCCTGGTCGCCCTGGAGATGGCGCTCTACCTCCCCGAGAGTAAAGTCATGCCACATTACAGACGGCTCATGCAGCAGTTATAGCAGCAGCGGTCACCTCAGCACCTTCCAGCTCCAACACTGTGACGGACAGACACTACTCGTGATGCCTGGCTCAGAGGACACCAAAGCTCATCCATGCTGTGATGATGACGCAGCACAGAGAGCGACATCGCCTTCTCCTCCTCTGCCCTCACACACCAAAGTGATGACACACTGTGATCGACGGTTCAGCAGCAGCACGAGACTCACCGAAGGTCAAATCCATCACAACCCCTAAAAGTCATCTCTGAATCATCTTTCCTCAAAAAGATTTCCTCACCAGCTTCTTCAGAGATTTTAATAACAGAGACTCTCGCTTGCTTCGTGTCCAAATGCTTCGTGTGTCAGCACGGTGCCGCTTTAAAGGAAAGCTCCACAGTTTGTGAAAAGACGCTGAGACCTGATTCTGGTTCTTTAAGTTTCATCAAGACCTCCAAACTAAAACAACCACAAGTGCCATTTTCAAAGTCACACATCAGATTCCTGCCATAGTTTTTTCTCTTGACCTCTGTGTTTTTTAATTTTTTATTTAACCTAAATTTAACTTTTGGACGTTCTCGTCTCAAACTGCTGCGTCAGGTTTGGAGTCACTGAAATAGTTTCAGATTATTTTGGTGGATAAACACACAAACATGAGTTTTGACAATCATTTGAATCATCTTAACTCCACAGTGCTGAGAGCTTCATGTCAGCAACATCCTCATATTTTTGTACTAAACTTGAATTCAGGCCATGAAGGAGGAAAACAGCACAGTGGTGAAGAATCTCGTCCTCTTGCTGGTCTGGTTTCATATTTGGCCTCTCACTCACTCCTTCACTGCTCCGATCGCACGTCATGGAGGGGAAGGTCCGCAGTAACACATGGAGCTGCTGTCAGGAGGAGTTCAGATGTTTAAGTGCCTGAAGTGGAGATGTTCCTTTTCTGTCCGTCTTTGGATCCACAGATTCAAACCAGCAACCTGATCTTCACCTCACTCCGTCTCGCTCTCGTGTTGTCAGTTATCAGCCTGTCAGTCGTCGTCACTGTCGTGGTCTCTGCTACAGTGACAGCTCCTTGTGATCACTGTGGCGTCCTCCCCGTCCTGCGTGATCCACTTAAACACTGTCTCACTGCGGGAGTTCGTGTCCGTTATGGTTTTCATTTCAGCCCCAACGAAGTTTGTGCACTGCACTGTGATGAGTTTGGAAAACGACTCTGCATCTAATTCATTCATTTTTCAGGCAAATTGAACTGAATATCTCTGACAACAGTCTGAATACGTTCACTCGAGCTTTAAGAAACTGATGAACCAAATTATTAATTAATTATCGAGAAAACAATAACGACACACCAGCTCACACACGGTACAACAATGTGTTTCTGAACAGGTCGGTGCCAACACTGAAGCTTCTTAAGGTGGACTGCAGAGCTTCTTAAGGTGGACTACAAAGACATTACTCACTCACCGTAGCTCCTTTTTTTTTTTTCTATCCGCACTGTGAAGGAACATCAGCTACCAAAATAACCTTTCCGTTAACGACCTACCGACCTTTCACTCAAACATTATTTATTCTGTTGTCACTGTATCATAAAGGGACAAATATTTAACCAGCAGAGAGCTCTGACAGGATGTTTGTGTCGTTTTTCTCCATGTTGTAGCACACAGTGAAACATTTTACTACTTTACCCAGAATGCAGTGGGTATTTCTTTGTTTTAAAGGTGGTTACCGTTGGTTACAGACGACCGCACAAACACTTCCTGCAGAGTCTCTGTTGTTTTTGCACATTGCCTTTTTTTTGCTTCACAATCCCACGTCTTTATTTTATCACTAAGTAACGAGGGTAATGAGATTTTTCTACATTAAATGTGTGACATGTTACTGTATTCTGAATTTTATTTATTGTTTGTAATCCTCCACATGAAGAATCGTGTTTTGGATTCAGAACACGATTCTTCATCCGAGTCCGGGTTCGTCTACGCTCGAGTGTCGGAGCAGGAGAGCCGATGGACTCAAACCGAGTCACGTCAGATCAGCAGGTTTTTTTTTTGTTTGTTTTTTTTCCAGAAAAAGCTGTAAATTGTGCTTTTGTTGGGGACTATTTTCAGCTGTGGATGAATCCACGTTGGGCTGTCTAGTGAGCATTTACAGCAGCAGGAGTGTGTGCGTGTGTGTGTGTATGTTTATTCCTTTAACTAAATCATGAAGAATTAACATCACTGCTGATTATTTAGAATGTAATAATCATAATGTTGTTTTTCAATTAAATGACACAAGCAAGTTGTGTAATACATCGCAGTGAACATCAAATTTACATCGTTTATTTCTTTCAGTAGAAAATTATGTAACTTAACTAGTTATTTGGCTCTAACATTAGAATTTGAATCTTTTGGGCACATTTTATTGATTAAATGATGAATCAACTTGTCGAGAAAATAATCTGCAGATTAAATGATAATAAAAATAATTAGCTGCAGACGTGATGTTCACCGTCACGTTTACATTCTGCGTTAGAAAATAGTCAGCTTAAATACAAAAAGAACATTCTTTATAGAAGAGGAGCTGAAACTTTTTTGAAGGGGTCTCATTTTTTTCTCTCCTGCTCTGACAAAGATCGAAGAAGAACCTTCGCTCCACAGTTTGCACTTTAGAGCAGAGTCGTATATTTGAACCGTCGTCTCCGTGAAACGTTTGTTGGAGATGAACAGCAAAGCTTCGGACGATGTGATAAATATAAAACTCTGCTCGAGAGCTTCCAAAGTCGTCTTCTCTACATTAGAGATTTGATGTTTGATTCTATGCAGCTTTTCTTCTGTCAGCTGACCTTCGTCCTCCCTGGTGTGTTTACCTGTAACGTGCCACAGCTTTTATTTTCACCTGACTTTATTTAACGCTCACATGTTGTATTTAGTTTTGTATCGAGTAATTATTTTATTCTTCTTCGAGCACTGTAAAAGGGAAATATTTACCAAGTGTTTGTCTTCCATTTCTAATAATTGTTTTTACATTTTAAATTAATTTTCAAAGTTAAATTAAGTTTTGTATTTTTTTATGGACAACATTGACGAGCCGCGTAGCAGTTTGGCGAGTCGAGGCGTCACAGGAAGTTAATCTGTTATTATTTATGTTGTTCAGCTGTTCACAGAAATATAAAATCTCTTTTTTTGTAACGCGCAGTGTCTTGTGTCGACTACACTGTTCACAGTGTGGGTTGGTTACACTGCAGGACAGTCTGGAGGAGATTAATGGCTGAAAATATTAAAAAGAAATATTTTGTAAAACATAAAGACCATAAGCTGTTTAAACTGCCAATCTTCAATTCATGTCAAGTTTATTTTCATTAAAAATATGTAAATTACAGCTTCTGTTTCACTTCATTTATTTTATGCATATGTGATAAATATTGATATATTTAGAATCAAAGGATCGGGACTTTTCAGATTCACCACAAACAACTGAAGACCTTAAAATGAATACAGAATAAGTAAGTATTATCAAGCTGCAGTAACAATATATATAATAATATAATATCTTAGAAGTTTGAGCCGTTTGGTATTACATATTCAGTCTGTCTGCAATACAGTGATAGTCCAACAGAAACAGTTTTCATTGAGAACTTTTGTATCCAGAGTAGAACTGCTGACCGGGAGGCAGATAAACAGCAAGACGGCGTCGAAGTTTCCGTTTATGGAAAGTGACGGTTGAGTACAGAGGAGATGAAGCGTGTTTGGCGGCAGGAGGCACAGAGTAGACGACACTGCGGGAGGCGCTGTTGAGTGAGGCAGCTGCACCGTTGGAGGCCACCACAGAGTAAGTGACTTTACTCCACTCGGCTTCAGTCTGGAAGAAAACAAAGAGGTCAAAGGTCGTCGCTTACTGACTGTTTTAGAGCAACTTGAACTTTTTTAGAGCAACTTGAACTTTTTTTTAATCAAATGAAATTTATTCGTCTTCATATTTACATAATCTATAACGTCCTGACAGATTTGATTCTTATAACAGCCGTGTAATTTGAGATATTAGCAGGGTTTATAGACTCTGTCTGCTGCAGCAAGTTTGTTCTTATTAATAAAACCAAGTATAAGTATGAGGTCACCTTTAATACATCAGACACTTGTGGCTTCAGATACGATCATAAACTGGCCTCTTTCCTGTTTCTCTGGAAACTCAAACTCACAAACTATAAATGACTTTGAGAGGGTTTTGTTTTGTATTAATATCAGCCCAAACTCACCTCCGTGTCATTCACAGCTTCCACAGGAGGTTCTGAAAAACATCAGGAGATTATGTCCACTGTTAAAACATCTAGTCAAAGAGACTCAGTACATCTGAAGAACTACAAAGATTTCACATCCGAGGAAACAACAAGAAGCTGAAATATATTATTTGGTTTTTTGTGTTGTGTTTCCTGTAGCCTCACCTTTGGCTTTACTGGCCGTCTTTATGCAGAATATGAGAACAGCTGCTGATGATACGAAGATCATGATGACCAGAGTCAGCCACACATACCATGACGTACCTGCGGTTTCTGAGCAGGAGGAAAGTTTCATTTAAAACTTCTCGATTCAATATAAAATATATCTGAAAGAATAACTAGTCCAGACACATGTGGAACCCGAGGGTCCA
The DNA here is from genome assembly GCA_028641955.1 of Protonibea diacanthus. Lineage (NCBI taxonomy): Eukaryota > Metazoa > Chordata > Actinopteri > Sciaenidae > Protonibea > Protonibea diacanthus. The sequence goes on from CM053984.1 coordinate 2,454,968, forward strand.
GTCACGCAGCGGTGGCAAACAAAATGTAAGATCAACTAAATATTTAAGACATCAAGACTTTCTAACAAAACTTTGTGACAAGAAGTGCTGCGATGTTGACATGGTTTATATTCAGTGCTGTGTCTGTCCACATGTTTCAATAAGAAGGTTGTCGTCTTTACTGAAGGTCTGTTACGTTGCACAGGAAGTTAATCTATTATTATTTTTGTTGTTCTGAGTTCAGTTGTTCATAAAAACGAGACAACAGGATGTGACAGGAATAGTTCATAATTGTTTGTAACGTGCAGTGTCTGACTTCACTGCTCATGGTGTGGGTTAAAATACAAATGTTTAAACTGCCAATCTTCAATTTATGTCAACTTTATTTTCATTAAAATATGTAAATTACTGCTTCTGTTCATTGTTTCACTTCTATTATATTTATTTTATGTATATTTCTGTGATAAATATTAATATTCAGCATCAAAGGATCAGGACGTTTTACAAGCCATGAAGATTCACCACCAAAACAACTAAAGATGTTTTATAGTCGGGTCACTGCAGGCGAGACCAACGTGCACACTTTAATCAGATCATACAGATATGATCATAAACTGGCCTCTTTCCTGTTTCTCTGGAATGACAGCACATTACTCATGTTTCTCTGCGTGTTAATGTCAACTGATGTCATAAACACTATTAATGCACAATGTTCCAAATTTAGTCAAACTCCTCACTGTGTCATTCTCAGTTAAACAGGAGGGTCTGAAGAACTTTCAGTGCTGTGGAGTGAGGAAACCTTTCCCATCTTTGCTTCACAAAGACTCTCCTGGATGCTCCTTCAATAACCAATCATGTTACTAACCTGTTTATTAACCTCACATTTATGAGTAAAAACAAACATTATTAACTGAAGTCATAAATTGTAAATATACCTGGACGTGCAGCTGGTGTCTGTGTGGAGGTTGATGGGACTGATGTTGGAAAAGGTCCAGGAGTCCAGTTTGGTTGAAAAGAAACAAAAAGAAAGAATCAGATACAAAAAAATACAAAATTCTGACCTTTTTTCTGACTTTTCTCAAAATTCAAATTTTTTTTCTTAAAATTCAGATTTTTTTTCCCCCTCAAATTTTTTTTCATAAAATTCTGGCTTTTTTTTCTCAAAATTCTGATGTTTTTCCTCAAAATTCAGACTTTTTTTCCCTCAAAATTCAGACTTTTTTTCCCTCAAAATTCAGACTTTTTTCCTCAAAATTCTGGCATTTTTTTCTCTCAAAATTCACACTTTTTTTCTCAAAATTCAGACTTTTTCTCAACATTCAGGCTTTTTTCTCTCAAAAGTCTAACTTTTTATCTCAAAATTCTGACTTTTCCCCTCAAAATTCTAACTTTTTGGCTTTTTTTCTCTTAAATATCAAACTTTTGTATCTCAAAATTCAGCCTTTTCTCAATTCAGACTTTTTCCCCTCAAAATTCTGGCTCTTTTCTCAAAATTCTTGCTCTTTTCTCAAAATTCTGACTTTATTTCTCAAAATTCAATTTTTTTCTTACATTCTGGCTTTTTTTTCTCTCAAAAATCTTTTATATTTTAAAATTCAGACTTTTTTTCTCAAAATTCTGATGTTTTTTCCTCAGAATTCAGACTTCATTTCTCAAAATTCTAACTTTTCTTAAAATCTGGCTTTTTTTCTCTCAAAAATCTAACTTTTTTCTCTCAAAAATCTAACTTTATCTCAAAATTCTGACTTTTTCCTCAAAATTCTGACTTTTTCCTCAAAATTCTGACTTTTATCCCCTCAAAATTCTGGCTCTTTTCTCAAAATTCTGACTTTATTTCTCAAAATTCTGACTTTTTTCTCAAAATTCTAACTTTTCTTAAAATCTGGCTTTTTTCTCTCAAAGATCAAACTTTTTTAATCTCAAAATTCTGACTGTTTCCCTCAAAATTCTGACTTCTCAAAATTCTGACTTCTCACAAATCTGATTTTTTTTCCTCAAAATTCTGATGTTTTTTCCTCAGAATTCAGACTTTATTTCTCAAAATTCTGACTTTTTAATCTCAAAAATCTGGATATCCAGATTTTTGAGATTAAAAAGTCAGTCATTAAAAACTCAAAATTCAGACTTTATTTCTCAAAATTCTATTTTTTTTTCTTAAAATCTGGTCTTTTTTCTCTCAAAATTTAGGCTTTTTTTTTTCAAAATTCAGACTTTTTCTCAAAATTCAGGCTTTTTTCTCTCAAAAGTGTAACTTTTTTATCTCAAAATTCAGACTTTTTTCCTCAAAATTCTGACTTTTTTTTATCCCAAAATTCTGGATTTTTTCCTCAAAATTCAGACTTTATTTCTCAAAATTCTATTTTTTTTTTCTTAAAATCTGGCCTTTTTTTCTCTCAAAATTCAGACTTTTCTCAAAGTTCAGGCTTTTTTCTCTCAAAAGTCTAACTTTTATCTCAAAATTCTGACTTTTTTTCTCAAAATTCTGATGTTTTTCCTCAAAATTCAGACTTTTTTCTCAAAATTCTGGCATTTTTTCTCTCAAAATTCAGACTCTAAAAATTCAGACTTTTTTCTCAAAATTCTGATGTTTTTTCCCCAAAATTCAGACTTTTTTTCAAAATTCAGGCTTTTCTCTCAAAAATCTAACTTTTTTTATCCCAAAATTCTGACTTTTTACCCCTCAAAATTCACACTATTTCTCAAAATTCCATTTTTTTTCTTACAATTCGGCAATTTTTTTTATCTCAAAATTCTGACTTTTTACCCCTCAAAATTCAATTTTTTTTCTTACACTGGCTTTTTTTCTCAAAATTCAGACTTTTTACCTCAAAATTCTGACTTCTCACAAATCTGATTTTTTTTTTTTCTCAAAATTCTAACGTTTTTTTCTTAAAATTCTGGCTTTTTTTTCCTCAAAATTCTGACTTTTTGTCAAAATCTTTTTCCAAAACCATCTTTTTTCTACAAATTTGAGCTTAAAAGTCAGAATTTTGAGGGGAAGTCCTGCATTCATTTCAAGGGTTTCTTAATCTCACAACCACTTGCCTTGATGATGTCTGGGGCAGACACTGGCAGCTGCCGCAGCAGGCGTTGTTTCTGTACATGTGAAACAAGGCGACTTCCGTGGCAGGTCAGTGGCACCTGCCGCAAATACAGCTAGCTCTTCCTGCTGAATTTTACTCTGAATTTCGTCTTGCAGGTTCTGACAATTATGAGTTTTAAAGTCAGAATTCTGAACCAAAAATTTATATGGCCCTAATCCTCTTCGGTAATACTCACACTCGTCTAAATTTAGATATTTTACAGATGCAGTGTTGGTTTTAAAAAGGAGCATTTATCAGTGTTCACCATGATGAAAATATGCAGCTCTAACTATAATTGTTAGACTAAACATCAGCAACCATCAGTGAACAGTTCATTTCATGACTCTCTGTAGAAACTCACCATCTTCAACTCTGAGCTGAAACTCATCTGAATCTGGAAAAAAATCTCTTTCCAAAACACATCTGTACTTCCTGAGTCAGACTTCATCAGGTTTGTGATGCTCACATACAGAGATGAATAAGATATTAGATTGGCTGCTGGTTTATATTCAATGCTGTATCTGTCACGCTGAGCTTTGTACTTCCGTGTTTCAATGAGAAGGTTGTTTTCTTTATAGAAGGCCTTCAGACTTCCAGAGAAAAAGAATGTGCACCTGTGTCTGATGTTTCCACCCTCCTTTCCAGTAATAATGGGGATCCCCTCTGTGATGAGACCAGTGTTTCCAGCTGTTGAAAAGATGAACACTCAATAGTTATTATCTGTACTTCCTGTAAGATGTTACAGTCTGGATTTGTTTCACATTTACAGATCCATGTGGTCACACTGAGCTGCCCAGTCTAACCAGTCTGTGACTGAGAGGTAAATTGCATTTAATCCAACACAAAAGACAAGTAAATTTGAAGAGAAGTTGGTTGATTGTAACTTAATTTCAGCTCACTCTCCTTCTAGCATGGAGAGAAACTATAGAGGCCAATGAAACGATGGAGAAGTGTGACAGGTGACAACATGGCCAACTCCTGTGGAAGAGGACCTGCAGGCATCTGGAGATCACATTTAAATTTAGTTTGACCAAATTCTCTCGTGTCAAAGTGACGATTGTCTCTGCACATGTGAAATGAGGTTTTGAGTCTGTTCCTTATATCTGCAGTGGTCAGTTTGTCACCAAAGCTGCTAACAGAGGTTCACTGCTGAAGTTCCTCTTTTGGAGCTGGTTCAAAAAAATAAATGAATAAAGAATAATTGTTTTCTGTTAGCCTATGAAAGTTCAAACAAACTTCAATTTAACCAAAGTAAGACACACTGACGTCTCTGCTATTCTGTAAAATATATCTATGAGCTAAATCTATGACATCAGTAGTTTCCTGTGTTGTGAAACCGTCTCAGCTACAGTCAGGTTGAAACAAACAAAACTGTACAAATGCAACAAAATCAACAATAAAATCCATGAAACAAGTACAGAAGAACAGTGTTGATTGCAGAGTGTCTGTCTTTAGATTTTGAGTCATTAACTACATTTTAAAGTGACTCATCTCATTAATTTCATCGTGTTTGACCACATAAACCAACATGTCAGGACACGGACAGACACAGTCCACTGTTAAATATAATACTACAAAGTTAAGTGGACAACCATACAATAAAGAAAAATAAATATAATGAAGAGAGAGGATGATAAATAGAAGCAGAGTGTACTCACAGAGGAAGAAGAAGCAGATCAAAGTGTGACGGACGTTCATGTTTGAGCCTCTGCTGGTTTTAGACTGCCTCTCTTCTTTCTTCACTGGTAAACCAGGAACTTCTCTAAATGATGGAGTCCCTCCTCCAAACAACACACACTCAACCCTCCTCCCCTTTTCTTGACTCTGTTTTCACACTGCAGGCTCACTTATCAGGCTTGTTTGGAACTTAAAGTTTGGAGACATTTGTAGAACTGCAGCATGAAGAGCTTTGAAAAAGTCCTTTTTAAATATTTAGTTTTATTAGTTTTTTTAAGAAAACAGATCATTTGTGTAACAAAGTATGACAAGAGGGTGAACTACAAAAAGTCATCAACATCTCTTCTTGTCTGTACGAGAGGTCAAAAAAATGAAAAATATTTAAAAACTATATATTTACTTATTTTTCCATGGCGGACAACTGCACTTCCTCCAGAATTATTCAAATGTCCAACTTCACAGCAGAAATTAACATGTTTACAGCCTGGTACAAAAAACAGTTTTGGTCTCTATAGCTAATTTCCGTTCATGACAACTGTACTGAGGGTGAATTTATATACAACTCACCTGTTCAATTATATTAAGGCTCAAAGTTATGCAGAGTTAAGAGCGTGGACGCTTTGATTGACAGGTGGGTGTCAGCACAGGTGTCTTGTTTGAGCAGCCAGGCTTCATTCAGCCCACGTCAGCAGCTTTGAAGCTACTGCTGATGTAAATGAACAGTCGAGTACAGAGGAGCTGAAGCGTGTTCGGCGTGGCGGTCGTCTGAGCTCGCTGCAGCCTGAAGCACAGAGTAGACGGCGTTATCTGCATCACCACGGGGGGCGCTGTTGAGAGGGGCAGCTGCTCGAGTCGTCTTCAGTCTGTGCCTTCAGCTGCATTTGGTTTGGTGTATTTGGCCTGAGCGTAAACTGTAGATATTTCTACAGGAGGAGACCTGCTCTGTCTGTCCTCCTCTCTGATGTCTCTGTTCACTCGGTCAGCCTGCAGAAAGACAACAGGGGTTTGGCTTGTATGAATATCAGCTGCAGTCACAAACACTAATGATGCTGAGATGTCTCTAATTTACTCAAACTCACCTCTGTGACATTGACATACTCTGCTTCCTGAGGAGGTCCTGAAAACATCAGTTCAGAAGATTAGGTCCATCAGCTACAGGAGGAGGCTGCTCTGGCAGATCGCCCGTGTTCTCTCAGTATCACCTGACAGAGTAGTTTGTTTGGACTTCACTCTGCTCCACTCTTAAATCTGAGGCAATACTGTCTACTATAACATGAACATTCATAATATTCATCTCTTTTATAATGCTGTTCATCAATGAACAAACTTTACTTTTCAAAGTTACGCTCACATTAAACTTCATGTGTTAACAAACCAAAGACTGTTTTCAGACGTTCAGCTGCCTTTAATGTGTGTGTGTTTCATGTATTCTCACCTTTGGGTTTACAGCCCGTCTTCCTGCAGTATATCAGCACAGCTGCTGATGATATGAAGATCATGATGAACAGAGTCAGACGCACAGACAGCAGCGTACCTGTGTTTTTTTGAGCAGTAGAACAAGTTTGTTTAAAACTTCCTGTTTCATTCTGAAATATAGTTTATCTGTGAGAATAACTGGTACAGTGTAGTGTTGTCGGACCAACAGTAGCATCAACTAAATACTTTCATCATTTGATTGGTTGTCTTTGTGATATTTTCAATTAAATGTGAGATTTCAATGTTGTCAATCATCATTTATTGTTTCTAATTACATTTTATTCAATTTGCCAACTTTTCTGCAAACCTGGTTGTAGATTCTGACTGAAAAATGACAAACATATTGCATGATATTGATCGGTTTATATGTGTGTCTTCACTCAGCTGTGATTGGAGCACTGACATGAAAAATCAAGGATGATGACTGATGTACCTGGACGTGCAGCTGGTGTCTGTGTTGATGAAGGTGTGGAGCTTCCTGAACTGGAGGTTAAACTCTGTGTTGTTGGTGGTGTGGAGGTTGATGGGACTGATGTTGGAAAAGGTCCAGGAGTCCAGTTTGGTTTCAGAGTGGTTGGAGCTGTGAAACATGAAAGAACAAAAGAAAGAATCAGACACAAAAACTCTGTTTGAACATTTCATTGAAATAAATTCTCTGCAAACAGTCAATGTATTTTTCATCATACAGATAAATGCAGTAAGTAATCAATGTGTTTGTGTGACAGTCTGAGTTCAGATATTTTACAGATGAAGTGTTGGTTTTAAAAAGGAGCATTTATCAGCAGTTCACCATGATGAAAATATAGTCTAACTATAATTGTTGGACTGCACATCAGCAGTCACAGTATCAGTCTATCATGACTCTCAGTAGAAACTCACCATCTTCAACTCTGAGCTCAAACTGCTCGACTGATTCTGGAAGATAATCTTTGCCCAAAACACATCTGTACTTCCCTGAGTCAGACTTGGTCAAGTTTGTGATGATCACATACAGAGATGAATAAGATATTAGATCAGCTGGTGGTTTATTCAATGCTGTATCTGTCACGCTGAGCTTTGTCCTCCTCTGTTTGAATGAGAAGGTTGTTTTCTTTATAGAAGGCCTTCCAACTTCCAGAGTAAAAGAATATGCACCCATGTGTGATGTTTCCTCCCTCCTCTCCTGTAATAATGGGGATCCCCTTTGTGATGACACCAGTGTTTCCAGCTGTTGAAAAGATGAACACTCAATAGTTATTATCTGTACTTCCTGTAAGATGTTACAGTCTGATTTGTTTCATTTACAGATCCACAGGGTCATACTGGGAGCTGCCCAGTTCAACCAGTCTGTGACTGAGAGGTAACGATTTAATCCAACACAAAAAGACGTTAAATTCTGAAGAGAAGTTGCTGATTGTAACCACCTCAGCTCACTCTCTCCTTTCTAGCATGGAGGAGAAACTATAGAGGCCACGAAACGATGGAGAAGTGTGACAGGTGACAACATGGCCGACTCTGTGGAAGAGGACCTGCAGCATCTGGAGATCACATTTAAATTTAGTTTGACCAAATTCTCTCGTGTCAAAGTGACGATTGTCTCTGTACGTGTGAAATGACTGACGTCTCTGCTATTCTGTAAAATATATCTATGAGCTAAATCTATGACACTGTGTAGTTTCCTGTGCTGTGAAACTGTCTCAGCTACAAATATTGAAACAAACAAAACTGTACAAATGCAACAAAAACAATAAACTATGAGTCAAGTACAGAAGAACAAAGCTGATTGCAGAGTGTCTGTTCTTTAGATTTTGAGTCATTAACTACATTTTAAAGGGACTCATCTCATTAATTTCATCGTGGTTTGACCAATAATAAAGCAACAACATGTCAATGTAGACACGGATAGATTACAGTCCATCATAAATATAATGCTACAAAGTTATGACAACCATACAATAAAGAAAAATAACATAATGAAGAGAGAGGATGATATAAATAGAAGCAGAGTGTACTCACAGAGGAAGAAGAAGCAGATCAAAGTGTGACGGACGTTCATGTTTGAGCCTCTCTTCTTTCTTCACTGGTAAACCAGGAACTTCTCTAAATGATGGAGTCCCTCCTCCAAACAACACACACTCAACCCTCCTCCCCTTTTCATGACTCTGTTTTCACACTGCAGGCTCACTTATCAGGCTTGTTTGGAACTTAAAGCTCTGGACATTTGTAGAACTCATGGATTAAAGAAAAAATATATATATTTGACTGAATTTTTTTCAAGCTGCAGTCAAGTCATGTTCCACATTTCAAATTTATGAATCATGTCACAGGTTACATTACTTAACACCTGCTAAAGAAATGAGATATACAACCCCACTCCACTCATAACCATGTTCTCTAATGCAGCCATCAAACCATCACTTCTTCTTTTCTCATCATCATAATCATTCATTATTATTATTATTATTATTATTATTATTATTATTATATAATGTTTCAGTGAGTCTCTTATCATTTAACAGAAAAATACATCCAACAAACAGCACCAGGACTGAATAACAATCAGAGCAACTTTTGCAGCCTTGTGACAAGTTTCAGTGTGATGGTGAGCTCTCAGCTGTCTATGGAAGCACCAGTGGCGTCGTTAGGCTGAAGCCCCTAAAATATTTCTCGCGGCCCCTAAATAGTTTGGTGTTATTTTATTAAAAACTTTTTTAAACAGCAGTTGAAATTTGACTGATTCAGGTGTTTTATCATTTGACTGTTTTACACCTAGTGGGCTACAGATGATCAATAACAGTCTTCTCTGGTAGTTTATCTCCTTGAATTTCTGAGTTTTATTTCCTGAGACGCTTCCTTTACCGGCAAAACAAAGGCCCGTGGTTTGTTATGCCATCTTGTGACAACCGAGAAGGAAAAGACAAAAACAACATGGCGGCCGCCGGAAGGCTGTCACTGGACTTCATGCTAATGTTCGCTGACAAAACTTGAGAACAAATGCTACCTTTCGTCTCTACCTAGGAGGCCATTATCACAGGACGTTTTATATTTTGTTTGCCACAAACGGAGACGTGAGAATCGAACACATTGATTTCATTGATGGCTATCTTTGATAGCCTTTTTACGCTAGACTAGTGGTGTATGTTTGTGCTGTCAGAAGAAAAATAACGCACAACACTCATAAGAATTATAAACTGTATGAACTCTCCACAGGAAAGAGAAAATGCTACACTATTAAATAAACGTGTTGAAGTATTGACAAAGACGCTATCATTAAAATAATAATCACGGGATTTTCTGCCCTCTTGTGGTCACACAGAGAATTACACTGCTCCGCTACTGTCAAGGTAGACACAACAGTTTCCGGTTAGCACTTTCAAAATAAAACCTGAAACTTTCAGAGGAATGATTACAAAGTGGAGTAAGCCAAGTCATACACACAGACACACACACATAAGATATAAATAAAATATTTCATCTAAAGATTTTCATGTTTTGGGACAATTTGCTCTCAAAATAAACATTTCTTTGCTCGCCGTTTCTGTTCTCATCTCCGTTTCTATGGAGATACACAGGCCCACCAACACCTGAAAATAGCCAACAAAGCAGCAGTATGCCACCCAGTACATGTAATGGAATAGTTCACTACTCCAGCAAGTAGCCCGAGCCTCAGTAACGACCTAATGTGGAGTTTCCCAGACTGAATAAATAGCGCACATATAAACACTAAACTGCTCCGATAGTTCAGTCTTGTAGTGACTCAGATATCCGCCGACAAACACATTTTTCCGTGGACAGACTGGCCTCCTAACTTCACATTTATTTTGAAGCTGACTCACCTGCACAGGTGATGGAGGAGGATCCAAACATTTCAGTAAGTCCACAGCGTTGTAAAGTCCAAAAGTGTTGAACAAAGATGGATGGAATCAAAATGAACATGTTTTTATCTAACGGAATATTCCTCTTCAGTCCACATTAGTCCACCTTTAGTCTGCAAAAACATTTTCTCTGCGCTCACTGAACTGTTTGATCTGTGACTGCTGCACACAAACGAGGTACACACCTGTGTTAACGAGGTACACACCTGTGTTAACGAGGCGGTCTAAGAGCTCCGTAACACACAGAGTGTTCATTAAAGAAAGCTGATATTTAAAATTCACATGTATTACTTTATTAAAATATCGAAAAATTTATTCGCATTTGTTTACATGTTCTATATTTCGGCGTGCAGATGGCGGGAGTGATATTTTTAGTGATGAGTCAGGTGAGCTTTGTGTGTGCTGGGTCATGCTGATTTGAGCACGTCTAAACGTCAAACCGCCCAATCAGATTGCTCGGTCGGATTCTTCTTCTTGTATAATCTGCCAATAAAAATCAGCCTTTTTTCCCTCCTCCGATCTACATTGATTGATCTTAATAAGTGACTCTAACTTTAATCCATGTAATAACTGCAGGAGGAGCTTTACAACAGTCAGTTTAATCTGTTCCAAAAAAACTTTAAGAAAACTTTTTTAAAGAAAACAAAAGTGAATCCAGTAAAAAGAAATTAAATATCATAATATAGCTGAGTTTTATTTTGGGAAAATAAGTTTAATTTTGTTCTAAAAAAAACAGATAATTTGTGTAACATGAAGCATGACAAGAGGGTGAACTACAACAAAGTTTTTTCTCTATAGAGGTCAGACCAACCAAAAAAATCTGCATTAAAAACAATAAAAAACATTTAAAACCCGTATACTGACTTTTTGTAGAACAGTTCACTATAGCTAATTTCCCCGTTCATGACAACTGTACTGAGGGGAGTGTTCTATATAATAACCTACCTGTTCACATTTATATTAAGGCTTAAAGTTATGCAGAGTTTAGAGCGTGGACACTTTGATTGACAGGTGGGTGTCAGCATTGGTGTGTCTTGTTTGAGTTAGCTAGGTTTATTCAGCCTACGTCAGCAGCTCTGAAGCTACCACATAAATGAACAGTCGAGTACAGAGGAGCTGAAGCGCACTGGGCGTGGCGGCCGTCTGAGCTCGCGCAGCCTGGAAGGCAGAGTAGACGGCGCATCTGCATCACCACGGGGGGCGCTGTTGAGTGGGGCAGCTGCTCGAGTCGTCTTCAGTCTGTGCCTTCAGCTGCATTTGGTCTGGTGTATTTGCCTGGAGCGTAACCAGATATTTCTACAGAAGGAGATCTGCTCTGTCTGTCCTCCTGATGTCTCTGTTCTACTCCGGTCAGCCTGCAGAAAGACAACAGGGGTTTTACTTTAAAGTAATATCAGCTGCAGTCACAAAACACTAATGATGCTGAGATGTCTCTAATTTACTCAAACTCACCTCTGTGACATTGACATACTCTGCTTCCTGAGGAGGTCCTGAAAAACATCAGTTCAGAAGATTAGGTCCACTGTTACAGGAGGCTGCTCATAGACGCCGTGTTCTCTCAGTATCACCTGACAGAGTAGTTTGTCTGGACTTCACTCTGCTCCACTCTTAAATCTGAGGCAATACGTCTACTATAATACGAATATTCAATATTCATCTCTTTTATAATGCTGTTCCATCAATGAACAAAGTTTACTTTTCAAAGTTACGCTCACATTAAACTTCATGTGTTAACAAACCAAAGACTGTTTCCTGTATTCTCACCTTTGGGTTTACAGCCCGTCTTCCTGTGCAGGTCAGCACCAGCTGCTGATGATATGAAGATCATATGATGAACAGAGCCTCAGACGCACAGACAGCAGCGTACCTGCGTTTTTTTTTTTTGAGCAGAACAAGTTTGTTTTAAAACTTCCTGTTTCATTCTAAAAACATAGTTTATCTGTAGAATAACTGGTACAGTGTAGTGCTGCCTGTCCAACAGTAGCATCAATCAAATACTTTCATCACTTGATTGGTTGTCTGTGATATTTTCAATTAAATGTAAGATTTTGTCGTTGTCAATCATCATTTATTGTTTCTAATTACATTTTATTCAATCACAACTTTTCTGCAACCTGGCTGTAGATTCTGACTGAAAAATGACAAACATGTTGCATGATATTGATCGGTTTATATGTGTGTCTTCACTCAGCTGTGATTGGAGCACTGACATGAAAAATCAAGGATGATGACTGATGTACCTGGACGTGCAGCTGGTGTCTGTGTTGATGAAGGTGTGGAGCTTCCTGAACTGGAGGTTAAACTCTGTGTTGTTGGGTGGTGAGGTTGATGGGACTGATGTTGGAAAAGGTCCAGGAGTCCAGTTTGGTTTCAGAGTGGTTGGAGCTGTGAAACATGAAAAGAAACAAAAAGAAAGAATCAGACACAAAAAAACTCTGTTTGAACATTTCATTGAAATAAATTCTCTGCAAACAGTCAATGTATTTTTCATCATACAGATAAATGCAGGCAATCAATGTGTTTTGTGTGACAGTCTGGAGTTCAGATATTTTACAGATGAAGTGTTGGTTTTAAAAGGAGCATTTATCAGTTCACCATGACGAAAATATGCAGCCTAACTATAATTGCTGGACTAAACATCAGCAGCCGCCAGTGAACAGTTCATTTCCATGACTTCTACTAGAAACTCACCATCTTCAACTCTGAGCTCAAACTCCTCACCACGAAGCCGTATGCCCAAAACACATCTGTACTTGCCCGAGTCAGACTTGGTCAGGTTTGTGATGCTCACATACAGAACTGAAGATGAAAATGGATTGGTTCCTGGTTTAAATTCAATGCTGTATCTGTCACGCTGAGCTTTGTACTCATATGTTTCAATGAGAAGGTTTTTTTCTTTATAGAAGGCCTTCCGAAATCCAGAGGAAATGAAATAGCACCCATGTCTGATGTTTCCTCCCTCCTCTCCTGTAATAATGGGGATCTCCTCTGTGATGAGACCAGTGTTTCCAGCTGTTGAAAAGATGAACACTCAATAGTTATTATCTGTACTTCCTGTAAGATGTTACAGTCTGATTTGTTTCACATTTACAGATCCACAGGGTCATACTGGGAGCTGCCCAGTTCAACCAGTCTATGACTGAGAGGTAACGATTTAATCCAACACAGAAAGACGCTAAATTCTGAAGAGAAGTTGCTGATTGTAACCACCTCAGCTCACTCTCTCCTTTCTAGCATGGAGGAGAAACTATAGAGGCCACGAAACGATGGAGAAGCATGACAGGTGACGACATGGCCGACTCTGTGGAAGAGGACCTGCAGCATCTGGAGATCACATTTAAATTTAGTTTGACCAAATTCTCTCGTGTGAAAATGAAGATTGTCTCTGTACATGTGAAATGAGGTTTTGAGTCTGTTCCTTTATATCTGCAGTGGCTGGGGTTTGTCACCAAAGCTGCTAACAGAGGTTCACTGCTGAAGTTCCTCTTTTGGAGCTGGTTCAAAAAAATAAATGAATAAAGAATAATTGTTTTCTCTGGTTAGCTCTATGAAAGTTCAATCAAACTTCAATTTAACCAAAGTAAGACACACTGACGTCTCTGCTACTCTGTAAAATATATCTATGAGCGAAATCTATGACATCAGTAGTTTCCTGTGTTGTGAAACCGTCTCAGCTACAGTCAGGTTGAAACAAACAAAACTGTACAAATGCAACAAAAATCAACAATAAAACTATGAAACAAGTACAGAAGAACAAAGGCTGATTGCAGAGTGTCTGTCTTTAGATTTTGAGTCATTAACTACATTTTAAAGTGACTCATCTCTATTAATTTCATCAAATGCGGTTTGACCACACAAAGCAACAACATGTCAGACACGGACAGACACAGTCCACTGTTAAACATAATGCTACAAAGTTAAGTGACAAACTACAATAAATAAAGAAAAAATAAATATAATGAAGAGAGGATGATATAAATAGGAAGCAGAGGTACTCACAGAGGAAGAAGCACAGATCAAAGTGTGACGGATGTTCATGTTTGAGCTCTGCTGGTTTTAGATCAAGTTCTCTTTCTTCTTCACTGGTAAACCAGGAACTTCTAAATGATGGAGTCCTCCTCCAAACAACACACACCTCAACCTCCTCCCCTTTTCATGACTCTGTTTTCACACTGCAGGCTCACTTATCAGGCTTGTTTGGAACTTAAAGTTTGGAGACATTTGTAGAACTCATGGATTAAAGAAAAAATATATATATTTGACTGAATTTTTCAAGCTGCAGTCAAGTCATGTTCCACATTTCAAATTTATGAATCATGTCACAGGTTACATTACTTAACACCTGCTAAAGAAATGAGATATACAACCCCACTCCACTCATAACTATGTTCTCTAATGCAGCCATCAAACCACTTTTTCTCATCATCATAATCATTCATTATTATTATTATTATTATTATTATTATTATTATTATTATTATTAATGTTTCCAGTGAGCCTCTTATCATTTAACAGAAAAATACATCCAACAAACAGCACCAGGACTGAATAACAATCAGAGCAACTTTTGCAGCCTTGTGACAAGTTTCAGTGTGATGGTGAGCTCTCAGCTGTCTATGGAAGCACCAGTGTCGTCATTAGGCTGAAGCCCCCCTAAAATATTCTCAAGCCCCCTAAATAGTTTGGTGTTGTTTTACTAAAAACTTTTTTTTAAAACAAAAGAAGTTGAAATTTGACTGATTCAGGTGTTTTATCACGGACTGTTTTACAATTTGTGCATACAGATGACTAATAACAGTCTTCAGGTAGTTTATCTCCTTTGAATTTCCCTGAGTTTTTATTTCTGAGACGCTTCCTTTACCGGCAAACAGCGTCCGTGGTTTGTTGGCGCCATCTTGTGGACAAACTGAGAAGGAAAGACAAAAACAACATGGCGGCTGCCGGAAGGTCACTGACTTCATGCTAATGTTCACAATAAAACTTGAGAACAAATGCTGCTCTCTGCCTCACCCAGGAGGCCGCCATCACAGGACGTTTTATATTTTTGTTTGGCCACAAAACGGAAACGTGAGAATCGAACACATTGATCTATTGATGGCTATCTTTGATAGCCTTTTTGCTAGCTAGACTAGTGGTGTGTATGTTTGTGCTGTCAGAAGAAAAATAACGCACAACACTCATAAGAATTATAAACTGTATGAACTCTCCACAGGAAAGAGAAAACGTTATAATTATTAAATAAACGTGTTAATATTGACAAAGACGCTATCATTAAAATAATAATCACGGGATTTTCTGCCCTCTTGTGGTCACACAGAGAATTACACTGCTCCGCTACTGTCAAGGTAGACACAACAGTTTCCGGTTAGCACTTTCAAAATAAAACCTGAAACTTTCAGAGGAATGATACAAAGTGGAGTAAGCCACGTCATACACACAGACACACACATACAAGATATAAATAAAATATTTCATCTAAAGATTTTCATGTTTTGGGACAATTTGCTCTCAAAATAAAACATTTCTTTGCTCGCCGTTTCTGTTCTCATCTCCGTTTCTATGGAGATACACGGGGCCCGACTAACACCTGGAAAACAGTCAGTCACAGCAGTACACTCCAGTATGTCATGGAACAGTTCACTACTCCAGCAAGTAGCCCGAGCCTCAGTAACGACCTAATGTGGAGTTTCCCAAACTGACTAAATAGCGCACACATAAACACTAAACTGCTCCGATAGTTCAGTCTTGTAGTGACTCAGATATCTGCTGACAAACACATTTTTCCGTGGACAGACTGGCCTCCTAACTTCACATTTATTTTGAAGGGACTCACCTGCACAGGTGATGGAGGATGATCCAAACATTTCAGTAAGTCCACAGCGTTGTAAAGTCCAAAAGTCCAAATGTGTTGAACAAAGATGGATGGAATCAAAAGGAACAACATGTTTTTATCTAACGGAATATTCGTCTTCAGTCCACATTAGTCCACCTTTAGTCTGCAAAAACATTTTCTCTGCGCTCACTGAACTGTTTGATCTGTGACTGCTGCACACAAACGAGGTACACACCTGTGTTAACGAGGCGGTCTAACAGCTCCATAACACACAGAGTGTTCATTAAAGAAAGCTGATATTTAAAATCCACATGTATTACTTTATTAAAATACTTCCAGTGGACTTATTCGTATTTGTTTACATGTTCTATATTTTCATGTGCAGATGTCGGAGTGATATTTTTAGTGATGGGTCAGGTGAGTCAGGTGTGCTGTCATGCTGATTTGAGCACGTTCTAAACGTCAAGCTGACCAATCAGATTGCTCGGTCGGATTCTTCTTCTTGTATAATCTGCCAATAAAAATCAGCCTTTTTTCCCTCCTCCGATCTACATTGATTGATCTTATAAGTGACTCTAACTTTAATCCATGTAATAACTGCAGGAGGAGCTTTACAACAGTCAGTTTAATCTGTTCAAAAATAACTTTAAGAAAACTTTTTTAAAGAAAACAAAAGTGAATCCAGGAAAAAAGAAATTAAAACATCACACAGGCTGAGTTTTATTTTTTGGGGAAAAACAGTTTTATTTTGTTCTCAAAGAAACAGATAATTTGTGTAACATGAAGCATGACAAGAGGGTGAACTACAACAAAGTTTTTTCTCTATAGAGGCTTAGACTAACCAAAAAATCTGCATTAAAAATACAAAAACATTTAAACTCCAGATATTGACTTTTGTAGAACAGGTTCATCATAGGCCAATTTCCTGCCTTCATGACAATCAGCAACGAGGGTGAATTATATACAACTCACCTGTTCACATTATATTAAGGCTTAAAGTTATGCAGAGCTAAGAGCGTGGACACTTTGATTGACAGGTGGGTGTCAGCACAGGTGTCTTGTTTGAGCAGCCAGGCTTCATTCAGCCCACGTCAGCAGCTTTGAAGCTACAGCTGATGTAAATTAACAGTCGAGTACAGAGGAGCTGAAGCGTGTTCGGCGTGGCGGTCATCTGAGCCAAGCAGCCTGGAAGCATGAGTAGACGGCGTTATCTGCATCACCACGGGGGGCGCTATTGAGCGGGGCAGCTGCACCGTTGGACAAATGCACCACAGAGTAGGCGAATTTACTCGAGTCGTCTTCAGTCTGGATGAAAACAAACAGAGGTCAAAGGTCATCACTTACTGACTGACTCAGGTCCTAAACCATCTCCTAGTTATGCTGCTATAGGCACAGACTGTCAGTCATCGAGCCATATGGCAATAGTACAAGTCAAAAATGTTGCACAGGTGTTGCACTCCTCCAAGGCTCTCCCTTGTGTTCGATTGTGTTTGTGATATTCACTGTCAGGATCTCAGGGCAGCTGGGGAGAGGAGTGTGTCCGGTTTCTGAACCTCAGAATTGCGTCTGTTTCTTTGCAGACACAGGCCTCTGTTGGCTTCATCGGACCGTGACCTTCAGCATGCACTGGGGCAGTTTGCAGCCGAGTTTGTAAGTGGACTGGATGTTCTCTGTAGGAAAATGGTGGAATGTTCCCTCCAGGTTGGGAGTGAGTAACTGACCCAACCGAAGGAGTTGAAGTATCTTGCAGACATTGTACGGGACCGTTGACCACAGACAAATCTGACCACAGTTTTTACTCACGTCCATCTGAGAGCTGAACTGAAGTGACCAAGCTGTAGTCATCTGTGCCTTCAGCTGCATTTGGTTTGCAGATTTGGCGAACTGTAGATATATTTCTACAGGAGGAGATCTGGCTCTGTCTGTCCTCCTCTGATCTCCCCACATACACTCGGGTCAGCCTGCAGAAAGACAACAGGGGTTTGGGCTTGTATGAATATCAGCTGCAGTCACAAACACTAACATGAGATGTCTCTAATTTACTCAAATCACTCTTCTACACATTGACATACCGCTTCTGAGGAGGTCCTGAAAAACATCAGTCTGTAAGATTAGGTCCACTGTTACAGGAGGCTGCTCATAGATGCCGTGTTCTCTCAGTATCACCTGACAGTGTAGTTTGTTTGGACTTCACTCTGCTCCACTCTTAAACAAGGGCAGAACCAGAATGTTGGCACGGCTACGCATCAGTGTCGACTTAAAATGACAATTAGTTTCAGGCAGACACGATGGTCTCTTGTGGTTGGTTGGAGAAGATTGAATCTTCCTCTTGATTCTCAAAAAGCTTCAAAAATCTTGATGAACATGAAACTTCCATGGATGAAACATTCACAGTACAAAGAGTCATAACTGTTTGCAGTTTGGGTGTCATGTCAACACTTATACAGTCATCTTTTTTACAATGGTGTTCCCCAGTGAACAAAGTTTACTTTTCAAAGTTAAGGCCAACTTAAACTTCATATGTTAACAAACCAAAGATTGTTTCCGTATTCTCACCTTTGGGGTTTACTTTCGTCATTTTCTCCTGGCATATCAGCAATAGCCATGATAATACAAGATCATGACGAATAGAGTCAGACCCACATACAGCAGCGTACCTGTGGAAACCATTAAAACCATTCTTTAGTACAAAAACATGTTAAACAAATAAGTTTTCAGTTTTGTTGAATTATGCAAATGTACCTGGACGTGCAGCTGGTGTCTGTGTTGATGAAGGTATCGAACCGAGTTAAACTTGTGTTGTTGGTGTGGTGTGGAGGTTGATGGGACTGATGTTGGAAAAGGTCCAGGAGTCCAGTTTGGTTTCAGAGTGGTTGGAGCTGTGAAACATGAAAAGAAACAAAAAGAAAGAATCAGATTACAAAAACTCTGTTTGAACATTTCCATTGAAATAAATTCTCTGCAAACAGTCAATGTATTTTTTCACCATACAGATAAATGCAAGTAATCAATGTTTGTGTGATGTCTGGAGTTCAGATATTTTACAGATGAAGTGTTGGTTTTAAAAGGAGCATTTATCAGTGTTCACTATGATGGTACATGCAGCTCTAACTATAATTGTTGGATTCAAAAGATCAGCAGCCGTCAGTGAACAGTTCATTTCATGACTCCTACTAGAAACTCACCATCTTCAACTCTGAGCTCAAACTCCTCATCACGAAGCCGTATGTCCAAAACACATGTGTACTTGCCCGAGTCAGACTTGGTCAGGTTTGTGATGCTCACATACAGAACTGAAGATGAAAATGGATTGGTTCCTGGTTTAAATTCAATGCTGTATCTGTCACGCTGAGCTTTGTACTCATATGTTTCAATGAGAAGGTTTTTTTCTTTATAGAAGGCCTTCCGAAATCCAGAGGAAATGAAATAGCACTGATGTCTGATGTTTCCTCCCTCCTCTCCAGTAATAATGGGGATCTCCTCTGTGATGACACCAGTGTTTCCAGCTGTTGAAAAGATGAACACTCAATAGTTATTATCTGCACTTGTAAGATGTTACAGTTCCTGGATTTGTTTCACATTTACAGATCCACAGGGCTGCTACCAGAGCTGCTCAGTTCAACCAGTCTGTGACTGAGAGGTAACGATTTAATCCAACACAGAAAGACGCTACATTCTGAAGAGAAGTTGCTGATTGTAACCACCTCAGCTCACTCTCTCCTTTCTAGCATGGAGGAGAAACTATAGAGGCCACGAAACGATGGAGAAGCGTGACAGGTGACAACATGGCCACTCTGTGAAGAGGACTTGCAGCATCTGAGATCACATTTCTAAATTTAGTTTGACCAAATTCTCTCGTGTCAAAGTGACGACTGTCTCTGTACATGTGAAATGACTGACGTCTCTGCTATTCTGTAAAATATATCTATGAGCTAAATCTGTGACATCAGTAGTTTCCTGTGTTGTGAAACCGTCAGGTTGAAACAAACAAAACTGTACAAATGCAACAAAAATCAACAATAAAATTGGTGAAACAAGTACAGAAGAATGTGTTGATTGCAGAGTGTCTGTCTTTAGATTTTGAGTCATTAACTACATTTTGTAAAGGGACTTATCTCATTAATTTCATCGTGTTTGACCACACAAAGTAACAACATGTCAGATACGGACAGACACATCCACCGTTAAACACAATGCTACAAAGTTAAGTGACAAACTACAATAAATAAAGAAAAATAACATAATGAAGAGAGAGGATGATATAAATAGAAGCAGAGTGTACTCACAGAGGAAGAAGAAGCAGATCAAAGTGTGACGGACGTTCATGTTTGAGCCTCTGCTGGTTTTAGACTGCCTCTCTTCTTCTTCACTGGTAACCAGGAACTTTCTAAATGATGGAGTCCCTCCCTCCAAACAACACACACTCAACCCTCCTCCTCTTTCAGTGACTTCTGTTTTTACACTGGAGGAAATTACTAAAGGAAAATCATAATTCAGTTTCTTGTTTGCAGGTTGGGCGTCCTTACAACAGTTTCAACTGACATCTCCTTTTCTAATTGCGTTTCCCAATGTATAAACTTCAAAGATAAGGTCAAATTACACTTGATATGTCAACACACCAAAGGCTGGTTTTGTTTGCGTGTGTGTGTTTCCTGTATTCTCACTTTGGGTTTCCAGCCCGTCTTCCTGCAGTATATCAGCACAGCTACTGATGATATGAAGATAACGATGAACAGAGTCAGACATGACTGACATGAAAAATCAAGGATGATAACTGATGTACATGGACGTGCAGCTGGTGTCTGTGTTGATGTCGGTGTGTTGATGTCATCTTCAACTCTGACCTCAAACTCCTCGGTTGACTTTGGAAGCCAAATAGGCTCCAAAACACATCTGTACAGCCCCGAGTCAGACTTGGTCAGGTTTGTGATGCTCACATACAGAACTGTTTTAGATATAATCCTTCCTGGTGCATATTCAATGCTGTATCTGCCACACTGAGCTCTGTTCTCAAATGTTTCAATGAGACTGTTGTTTTCTTTATAGAGGGCCTTCCAGCATCCAAATAAAATGAATTTGCACTCATGTGTGATGTTTCTCCCCTCCTCTCCTGCAATAATGGGCATCTTCGTGTTGATGCGACCAGTGTTTCCAGCCGTTGAAAAGATGAACAACACATTTTCAGATCCACAGGGTCAGTTTGTGACTGAGAGGTACTGCTGCAGTACATCTCTTGGAGCTGGTTCAAAATAAATCATAAAAATAATAGTTGTTTTCTCGTTTCAGCTCTACGAAGGTAAAGACGGTTTTGGTAAACTTAAAGTAAGACACATTTAACACCTTTTTAAAATCTATGTGATCAGTAGTTTCCTGTGTTATGATGATGAAACTGTCTCAGCTACAGTCAAGTTGAAACCAACTTTAGATTTTTAAGGACATACTGGAAATGAACTACATTTTGAAGTAACTCATATCATTAATTTTATCATGCTTCAACAACATGTTGGTTTTTCTTGCGGCATAAAAATGAAGCAAGACTGATAGAAGATGTGTTAAACCACTGTTAAACATAACGCTGCAAAGTTATGTGACAAACTATAAGAAATAAAGAAAAATAACACAATGAAGAGAGAGGATGATATAAATAGAAGCAGACCATGCATTTGACGCCTGCGTTTGAGCCTCTGCTGGTTTGACTGGTCTCTTCTTCTTCTTCTTCACTGTAAATCAGAACTTCTCTAAATGATGGAGTCCCTCCTCCAAACAACACACACTCAACCCTCCTCCCCTTTTCATGACTCTGTTTTTACACTGAGGAAGAACACTGGAAGAAAAAAATCATAATTCAGTTTCTTGTTTGCAGGTTGGGCGTCCTTACAACAGTTTCAACAGACATCTCTTTTCAATCATGTCTCAATGTATAAACTTCAAAGATAAGGTCAAATTAAACGATGGAGTCCCTCCTCCAAACAACGCACACTCAACTCTGCTCCACGTTGCATTAGTCTGTTTTAACCCTGCAGGGTCAGTTATCAGGCTTGTTTGTAACTTAAAGGAACACTGTGCATCTTTATGTGTGACGCACTGACATCTAGAGGTTAAAATGGGTACTGCAGTCCAAATTCTAAGTATTGCAGAGTTGCCAGATTGAAGACACTCAACCTTCACAAGTACAGGATGAGTATAACATGGTTTATTTCATGAACCAGGTTCCAACATTTCCAGCTCCACTATAAAACCATTTTCTAAATGTGGTCACACACATGGCAATGTGGCAAGTCAGAAGCTTCCATAAACAACCGACTACTTTTTGTTTCTGTGTGAAATGAGAAAAAAAAGAGAGGCACAACTTCTCACAATTTTTTTTTAATAGTAAAGAACAAATTTTCGTGTCAAACTACTTAACTTCTTGTGCACATATGGCACTGACAGCGTTGAAGATACTGCCGACGGTAACTAACAGTTGAGTACAGAGGAGATGAAGCGTGTTCGGCAGCCTGATGCACAGAGTAGACGACATTATCTGCATAGTCATGGGGGGCGCTGTTGAGCGAGGCAGCCACCACAGAGTAGGTGACTTTACTCCATTCGGCTTCAGTCTGAAAGAAAACAAAGAGGCGGGGTTTATGGAGTCTGTATACTTGATATTTATGAATATAAATATTTATTACTACAAATCGACCAGTTTGTTAGCCGTGCTGTCCCCACTGTGAGCCCAGGGCACCAGAGTGCTAGTGTTTGTACAGGTGGTTTGCCGCAGTTGAATGTGCTGACAGGAACAGAGCCACGCCATGCCAGAACCAGAGCTGGCCAGAGGCAATGTGACTGGGCTCAGCAGCCTCTATGCACATAATGGCAGAGGCGGGGAAGCTAAGAAGAGAAAAGTAGAGAGGGACAGAGCAAGAAGCCATCAGACAAGAGTAACTCTGAGTCATTGGTGACAGATGGGCATCTGTCTTTCTGCATTCTCTAGAATGGCAATACATTCCTCAGAAACATGATTTGAAACAGGAGTTTGAATCAGCTGATGTCAAACACCCATTAAAGCTCAATGTCCCAAATTTAGTCAAACTCACCTCCGTGTCATTCACCATCTCCACAGGAGATTCTGAAAAACATCAGGAGATTAGGTTCACTGTTAAAACAACACGTCAAAGAGACTCACTACATCTAAAGAACTATGTAAAGATTAGGTTAATTAGGGTTTGGGTTTGACAGGTGAAATATATGTTTGTAAGTTGTAGATGTTCAGCTGTCTTTGTTGTGCGTTGTGTTTTCTGCAGCCTCACCTTTGGGTTCACAGGCCATCGTACTGAACGATATCAGCACAGCTGCTGATAATACAAAGATCATGACGACTGGAATCAGACGCACATACAGCTGCAAACCTGTGTGTTTTTTTTTTTTGAGCAGTAGAACAAGTTTGATACACACTTCCAGGTTCATTATAAAATATGGTGTACTGTATGTGGGAGAGTAACTGGAATCGTGAAAGATGGAAAGTCCAGTCATGCAGTGTTGTCAAATCAATACTGCCATAAACCATTAAATCATTTCATCAATACTTCCACTACTTTTAATACTTAAAAAAAAGTTTCAGCATTTGATGAGTTGTCTTTGTGCTCTTTCCAAGTAAATATGGAGTTTCAATGTTTTCAATCATCATATTTGGTTTCTACTTACATTTGATGCAGCTTGCCAACTTTTCTGGAAACGTGGCTGTAGATTCTGACTGAAAAATACTTCCTGCAGGACAACTAAATTCATGCTATTGATTAATTTACATGTGTGTCATCATGCAGCTGTGATTGGAGCACTGACATGAAACATCAAGGATGATGACTGATGTACCTGGACGTGTAGCAGGTGTCAAAATTGTTGTTTGTATGGAGGTTGGTGAAGGTGTGGCACTTTCTGAACTACAGCTTAAACTCTGCGTCGTTGGTTTCAGAGTGGTTGGAGCTGTGAGATAAAAAAAAAACATAATGAAAGAATCAGATACTGAAGAATTCTGTAAAAATTAATTGAAATATATAAAATCACTACAAAACATAGATGAACTGTTGGACTAAACATCAGCAGCCATCATGAAAACTCACCATCTTTAACTCTGATCTCAAACTTCTCGGTTGATTCATCAAACCATCTGCCCAAAACACATTTGTACTGCCCCGAGTCAGACTTGATCAGGTTTGTGATGCTCACATACAGAACTGGAGGTTGTACACTGGTTCCTGGTGTATATCTAATGCTGTATCTGCCACGTGTAGCTGTGTCCTCATATGTTTCAATGAGGAGGTTGTCTGTTTTATAGAGCGCCCTTTTCCTTCCAGAGAAAATAAATGTACCTATGTCTGATGTGTCCTCCCTCCTGCACTGTAATAATGGGGATCCCCTCTGTGATGAGACCAGTGTTTCCAGCTATTGAAAAGATGAACACTCAACAGTTATTATCTGTAATGGTAAGATGTTGCAGTCTGATTTGTTCTACATTTATAGATCCACAGGGCTTGCATTTGGGAGCTGCCCAGTTCAACCAGTCTGTCACTGAGAGGTAACAATTTAATCCAACAGAAACAGATTTTAATTTATTAATTAACAATAATTAAACACATGGAAACCTTACTGTGTGACAAGAAAGACACTGGAGGAAAATCACAGAGAGCACATTCACTTTTACGCCGATTGACTTGGGTTTAAATATATAAAATAAATGGAACATTGATTTTTTTTTAAAGGACCAAGTCAGCCAAGAGCTACCAACACCTCTTATACTTGTGCTAAAAATATAACACCTTTCATGTACCGACCACATCAGTAGTTTCCTGTGTTGTGAAACCGTCTCACCTACAGTCAGGTTGAAACAAATAAAACTGTACAAATGCAACAAAAATCAACAATAAAACTATGAAACAAGTACAGAAGAACAAAAGCTGATTGCAGAGTGTCTGTCTTTAGATTTTGAGTCATTAATCAGCATTTTAAAGTGACTCATCTCATTAATTTCATCATGTTTGACCACATAAACCAACATGTCAGACACGGACAGACACAGTCCACTGTTAAACATAATGCTACAAAGTTAAGTGACAAACTACAATAAATAAAGAAAAATAACATAATGAAGAGAGAGGATGATATAATAGAAGCAGAGTGTACTCACAGAGGAAGAAGAAGCAGATCAAAGTGTGACGGACGTTCATGTTTGAGCCTCTGCTGGTTTTAGACTGCCTCTCTTCTTTCTTCACTGGAACCAGGAACTTCTTTAAATGATGGAGTCCTCCTCCAAACAACACACACTAACCCTCCTCCTCTTTTCATGACTCTGTTTTCACACTGCAGGCTCACTTATCAGGCTTGTTTGGAACTTAAAGCTGCATTAATGTCACATGTTTTGCAACACTGCACAGGCTGATTTAAATTTTATTTTGGAACTTGAACTTGAAGCACAATGAGAAAACAAAACAAAAACAACATTTTTTGTCTATACAAGAGGTCAGAAAAAACGAAAGAAAACCTACTCTAAAAAAACATTTTAATATGTTAACGTTTCCCCCCAAAAAACTGCAAACTTTTGGGGATGTTGAGGGCTTCCACGATGCGTCATTTTTTGGGCGGTCACTTTAGGACCGCCCAAAAAATCCTGGACTGAAAACTGGTGAAAAACTGTTTGAACCCCTAACTCCACATTTCAGTAAGATATATTGCTCAAAGTCTTTTCACACATTCTCAGCAACTATTGTCCAACATATTTATTGTGTTTTGAAAGAAAACATGGAATTGCCTTTACACGGACTTTAATGTTTCACTAACATAGTTTACTGTTTCATCAAAATAAATTGAGATAACCCTTAAAAAAATAAAGTCAGTTCACTGAAATAAACAGTTTTCATATTTTTTTTTATTTTTTTTTTTGCTTGAAGAATTTTCATCATGGTGGCCATCCGAGTTCGCTGCAACTCCAGGAACAGGTTTGACGACATTATCGGCATCACCTGGAAGGGCGCTGTTGAGCAAGGCAGGGGCACCGTTGGACAAATCCACCACAGAGTAGGCGAGTTTACTCGAGTTGTCTTCAGTCTGGAAGAAAATAAACAGAGGTCAAAGGTGCAGTACCTGCGTGGACCCCTTAGGGATCGTAGAACTTCTGTTTGAAGACCCCTGGATCTACACCTCAATTTAGAAAGTGTCATAAGATAACTCCTGCTATGATTTGGTGCTATTTAATAAAAATGTTATTGGATTAATGTATTTTTTTTTTAGTTTAAAAATGTTGATATAAAAATCAGCTATAGCTCTAACTATAGGAAGTTTGTGTAAAGTCTTCACAGACAGAGAAGTCCTCTACTGGCACTAACAATGAAAAAACTGGCTGAACTCGCATCTCTGGATATTTGAATGAAATGGCTCTTGCACAATGAGTTTCCTCTTTACAGACTTCCCTATTTTCTGGAAATCCAAAGCAGGATTTTGCATGCAGTATGAACATTATTTTCACCTATTCTAAAAATAGTGTCTAGTTTACATATGTTTATTTGCAATAAGAGAGTTTCCTCAAATCTCCAAATGTCAGAAGTTTCTACATACCAAATCACAGGAATGATTTTTTTATGGTGTTCCTCAACATCTTGTCTTGATGTGGTATTTTGTAGGATTTTTACATTTTGGAGAGGTTAAAAATTATCAGATTGTGCAACAAATCTGTGTAACAAATGGTGCTGACGCAAATACTACCTAGCCTAACAGTGTTTTCTGTCATCTATAATCGAACCACAGTTTTTACTCACTTCCTTTTGAGCTGCAGTGACCAAGTTGTAGTCATCTGTGCCTTCAGCTGCATTTGGTTTGGGGTTTTTGGCCTGAGCGTAAACTGTAGATATTTCTACAGGAGGAGATCTGCTCTGTCTGTCCTCCTCTCTGATCTCCTCATACACTCGGTCAGCCTGCAGAAAGACAACAGGGGTTTGGCTTGTATGAATATCAGCTGCAGTCACAAACACTAATGATGCTGAGATGTCCCTAATTTACTCAAACTCACCTCTGTGACGTTGGTGCACTCTGTTTCCTGAGGAGGTCCTGAAAAACATCAGTTCAGAAGATTAGATTTCTTAGTTCAAAATGATTTAAATTTACTTTAACTCTATTTATTTTTTATCTTTTCTCATAGTTGTTGTTTGAATCTTGCCCACTCCATTGAGTTGACTGATTCCAGTCTGGCTAGTAAGTTATGTTAGCTTTTGTGTTGATGCGCTTGCTCAGTGTTTGTCCACTCGCTAGTTATTGATCATAAGTAACCAGAACCAGTAATCAGAACAACTATACGTGTACAGCTGTCCATATTTACCACAGTCGTATTACACTCTGAAATAATCCAAAACCTAAATTGCAAAATCCCATTTTTACATCATGTTGCTTTAAGTTTAGCGTGACATTTTCTGAATTAAAAAAATATATTTTATAGTATGAGTTGAGTTGTTAATGTCACGAACCACAAATTTATCTACTTTTTTCTTCCTTTCCTTCTAATGTATTTTATTTTGTTTTGATGTTGTACAGCACTTTGGGCAACGTCTCGTTGTATTTAAATGTGCTATATAAATAAATTGACTTATGACTAATGAATATTGTTATTGTGATGAATGTCTCTTTCACACACGCCCGTTTGTGTTCCCAACTTATCGGAAGAATCATCAACGTAATACAAATTAGACTGACTTTTCAGAAAAGTAAACATCGTCTTGTTGAATGCATGAAAAGTGCACAGCACAGGTGGACAGGAAGTTTAGTACTGTGTGGAAACAGATAACATCAGCAGTAACTCACTACATAACTAGCTTTTAGTTACAATAATCACTGCTGTTGTAAGGCACAAAACAAGCATTTCAGCTGTCTTTGCCGTGTCTGTAACCTGTGGCCTCACCTTTGGGTTTACTGGCCGTCTTCCTGCAGTATATCAGCACAGCTGTCGATGATACGAGGACCACGATGACCAGGACCGGACACACATACAGCAGAATACCTGTGGATGTTTGATGTGAAGTTTAAATATTTACATCATAATCCCTTCTAACAAAGATATTTAAAACAAGAAGGACATTCCATACAGGCAAGCATTGACGTTCATGAATTTACATACCTACAGTAAACATATTTACAGATACACGGACGGAAATCAGTTTTTTTAAGTATGCAAATTTACCTCGAAATTCAGGTGTCTGTACTGTTGTCGGTGTGGAGGTTGATGAAAGGTCCAGGAGTCCAGTTTGGTTTCAGAGTGGTTGGAGCAGTGAAACATGAAAAGAAACAAAAAGAAAGAATCAGACACAAAAACTCTGTTTGAACATTTCCATTGAAATAAATTCTCTGCAAACAGTCAATGCATTTTTCTATCATACAGATAAATGCAGTAAGTAATCAATGTGTTTGTGTGACAGTCTGAGTTCAGATATTTTACAGATGAAGTGTTGGTTTTAAAAAGGAGCATTTATCAGTGTTCACCATGATGAAAATATGCAGCTCTAACTATAATTGTTGGACTAAACATCAGCAGCCGTCAGTGAACAGTTCATTTCATGACTCTCAGTAGAAACTCACCATCTTCAACTCTGAGCTCAAACGTGTCGATTGAATGAAGAGGGTCCAAAATGCCCTTGTACTTCCCTGAATCAGACTCCATCAGGTTTGTGATGCTCAGAAAAATGGGTTCTGGTGAAAATTCACTGCTGTATCTGTCACGCTGAGCTTTGTCCTCCTCCGTTTCAATGAGAAGGTTGTTTTCTTTATAGAAGGCCTTCAGACTTCCAGAGAAAATGAATGTGCACCCATGTCTGATGTGTCCTCCCTCCTGCACTGTAATAATGGGATCCCGCCCTGTGATGAGACCAGTGTTTCCAGCTGTTGAAAAGATGAACACTCACATATCTGTACTTCCTGTAAGATGTTACAGTCTGATTTGTTTCACATTTACAGATCCACAGGGTCATACTGGGAGCTGCCCAGTTCAACCAGTCTGTGACTGAGAGGTAACGATTAACACTTTCCTCACAAAAAAGCATACACATTCATGAATTTGCATAACTACAGTACATGCATATACAGATACAAACATGCAAAACAGCTGAACTATTCAATGTAACTTGTATGTGAAGCTGTCTGTTGCATGATGAAGATGTGTGGATACTGATGGGACTGATGTTGACAAAGGTCACTGACCGAATCAGATACAAGAAACCAAAAGATCATTTAACTGAAATAAATTCTCTGCAAACAGTCAATGTATTTTTCATCATACAGATAAATGCAGTAAGTAATCAATGTGTTTGTGTGACAGTCTGAGTTCAGATATTTTACAGATGAAGTGTTGGTTTTAAAAAGGAGCATTTATCAGTGTTCACCATGATGAAAATATGCAGCTCTAACTATAATTGTTGGACTAAACATCAGCAGCCGTCAGTGAACAGTTCATTTCATGACTCTCACTAGAAACTCACCATCTTCAACTCTGAGCTCAAACTCCTCACCACGAAGGTGTATGTACAAAACACATGTGTACAGCCCCGAGTCAGACTTGGTCAGGTTTGTGATGCTCACATACAGAGATGAAGAAATGGGTCCTGGTGTAAATTCAATGCTGCATCTGCCAGGCTCAGATATGTCGTCGTCTTCTTTATCGAAGGCCTTCTGACTTCCAGAGAAAATGAATGTGCACCCATATGTGATGGTTCCTCCCTCCTTCGCTGTAATAATGGGGATCCCCTCTGTGATGAGACCAGTGTTTCCATCTATTGAAAAGATGAACACTCAATAGTTATTATCTGTACTTCCTGTAAGATGTTGCAGTTTGATTGAAAGGGTAAAAATCCCAGAGAACTGAGGTTTCTGTATTATCACATGTAATGCTGAAAGGTTTAAAATATTTATATTAAATGTGCCATGATTTTTTTTTTTATTATTATTATTTTCAAGGACCAGTGTGGTGTAGGTGCTGATTGCAACCACCTCAGCTCACTCTCTGCTTTCTAGCATGTAGAACAAACTGCAGAGCAGAGAAAACAATCAAAAAAATGTGACAGGCAATAACATGGTGGACTCTGAAGAGGACCTGCAGCATCTGGAGATTTTTTTGTCTTTGGTTGTTTGTGTTTCTGAAGTGTTGATCTGTTCGATCAAATTCTCTTGTGTGAAAATGACGATTGTCGATTGACTCTCTGCACGTGTGAACTGAGGTTTTGGATGTGTTACTATCTGCAGTGGTCAGTTTGATGCCAAGGCTGCTAACAGAGGTTCACTGCTGCAGTTCCTCTTTTGAAGCTGGTTCAAATAAACAATAAAAAAATAATCGTTTTCTCTCTTTAGCTCTTTGAAAGTTTAAACAAACTTCAATTTAACCAAAGACACACTGACGTCTCTGCTACTCTGTAAAATATATGACTAATAATGATAACTTAATCCATATCTATGAGGTAAATCTATGACATCAGTAGTTTCCTGTGCTGTGAAACCGTCTCAGCTACAGTCAGGTTGAAACAAACAAAACTGTACAAATGCAACAAAAATCAAATAACAAAGCTAAGAAACAAGTACAGAAGAACAAAAGCTGATTGCAGAGTGTCTGTCTTTAGATTTTGAGTCATTAACTACATTTTAAAGGGACTCATCTCATTAATTTCATCGTGTTTGACCACACAAAGCAACAACATGTCAGACACGGACAGACACAGTCCACTGTTAAACATAATGCTACAAAGTTAAGTGACAAACTACAATAAATAAAGAAAAATAACATAATGAAGAGAGAGGATGATATAAATAGAAGCAGAGTGTATCACAGATGGAAGAAGGAAGGCAGGATCAAAGTGTGACTTGACGCTCATGTTTGAGCCTCTGCTGGTTTTAGACTGGCTTCTTTCTTTCTTCACTGGTAAAACCAGGAACTTTCAAATGATGGAGTCCCTCCTCCAAACAACACACACTCAACCCTCCTCCCCTTTTCATGACTCTGTTTTCACACTGCAGGCTCACTTATCAGGCTTGTTTGGAACTTAAAGCTGCATTAATGTCACATGTTTAGTTTATTTTAGTCATTTTTTTTCCATTATTAAGTTATACGTCTTTTTTAAAAGTGCTAAAATCAGTTTAATACGTTCAAAACTTCAAGAATAATTTGAAACACTGTTTGTGATTCAGGACATTAAGATTGAAAACTCTTTCAACATCACACAGGCTGATTAATATTTTTGGAGGTTTTATTTTGTAATATGAAGCAACAAAAGAAAAAAGCAAAGTAAAAATCTGCATTAAAAAATAAACGGAAAACCTTTATGTCTACCTTTTTCCCCTGCTGGGAAAATAATGTGGCAAAAGTGCAAAAAATGCAGTTGGGGTCGGGAGTAGGTCAGTCTGTAGGGATTTGGCTCGGGTACCAGAGGGCGGTCGGTTCAAGTCTGGCATGGACCAAAGTATAGAAGATGGACTGGTAAGCTGAGAGATGCCAGTTCATCTCTGGGCAACTGCTGAGGTGCCCTTGAACAAGAACCCTTAACTGCTCCCAGGGTGTGGCTGTAGGTGACGTCACGGATACGATGTCCACGTTTTATGTTGTCTACAGTTACATTTCCAGTCCCACTGTAAATTTTTGCTGACACAATTGCTGACACAATTTCTCCTTTAACTATTGCTACAACTGACATAATTAATTTAATCAAAATAAATTAAGATAAAATGTACTAAATATAATATACTGTAGAAATAAAATAAAAATATATTATCAGTTAACTTAATCAACTGCACGACATCACAGCACGCTAGCGAGACGGAAGCTTTCATTGTGCAGGTAAACAAACAACTTTTGCTTCTATCTGCCATCTCAAAGTTTTTCTTAACAGGAAAGAACACATTTTTGTGTGAATGTGACTCATTCAAAGCATTCTGGGTTCACCTGTCGGCCACTGAGAGAGTAACTGAGGCATCGGCAGCTTTGAAGCTACTGCTGATTCAGATTAACAGTCGAGTACAGAGGAGCTGAAGCCTGTTCGACGTGGCGGCTGTCCGAGGTCGCTGCAACCTTAGGCACGCAGTAGACGACATTATCTGCATCACCACGGGGGGCGCTGCTGAGCGAGGCAGCAGCACCATTGGAGAAATCCACCACAGAGTAGGTGAGTCTATCCGGGTCGTCTTTGGTCTGGAAGAAAACAAACAGAGGTCAAAGGTCGTCACTTGCTAAATGTTTTAGTCTTAACCAGTGACTCGAAGATTTTATTTTACTTGGATGCTCTGTACATTATGCCATTTTTCTATCTTGTGCACAAGTTATTGCAGTACATCAGCTGGATTTTTAAGGATTAAGGATCACAAACCAGACTGGTTACTTTGCTGCCTTGGTTAACAAAATCGATATAGACAGATATTGTGCATTTTTTATCATTAAACAGACCATCATCAACAATTGCTGATATACAGGACAGTTGGTGTAAAGTTTGAGTGGACTCAGACTTCTTCGACCGAGATTACTACTGGTCTTCAGATGCTGTGGTGGGTTCAGGTTTAAAGCTGGAGTGATGATACTTGTATCATGTGAAAACTAGACAGAGACCAGACAACAGTTTACTCACGACCAAGTTGTAGTCATCTGTGCCTTCAGCTGCATTTGGTTTGGTGTATTTGGCGTGAGCGTAAACTGTAGATATTTCTACAGGAGGAGATCCACTCTGTCTGTCCCCTCTGATCTCCCTACACTCGCCGGCCTGCAGAAAGACAACAGGGTTTGGCTTGTATGAATATCAGCTGCAGTCACAAACACTAATGATGCTGAGATGTCTCTAATTTATTCAAACTCACCTTTGTGACGTTGGCATACTCTGTTTCCTGAGGTGTATTCTCACCTTTGGGTTTACTGGCCGCCTTCCTGCAGTATATCAGCACAGCTGCTGATAATATGAAGATCATGATGACCAGAGTCAGACCCACATACAGCAGCATATCTGTGGATGTTTGATCTGAAGTTTATTTCAACATGATTTGTATAACTGAGATCATGGTACATAACTTATAGCAACATCAATTAAATATTTAAATCCTTAAATTTAATACTGTATATTATAAAATAATAATAATCGAGTTACAGACTTGAGGCAGTACAATCACACAGACAAGCATACACATTCATGTATTTGCATACAGACAGTACATGAATACACATACACAGTTTTGTTGAATTATGCAAATGTACCTGGACCTGCAGTCTGTTGCTGTTGAGACTGGTGGGTGGTTTTAGGAGAGACTGATGAAGGTGTGGAGCTTCCTGAGCTGGAGGTTAAACTCTGTGTTGTTGATGGTGTGGAGGTTGATGGGACTGATGTTGGAAAAGGTCCAGGAGTCCAGCTTCTGGTTTCAGAGTGGTTGGAGCTGTGAAACATGAAAAGAAACAAAAAGAAAGAATCAGACACAAAAAAAACTCTGTTTGAACATTTCATTGAAATAAATTCTCTGCAAACAGTCAATGTATTTTTCATCATACAGATAAAATGCAGTAAGTAATCACGTGTTTGTGTGACAGTCTGAAACCAGATATTTTACAGATGAAGCGCAATTAAAAAAGGAGCATTTATCAGTGTTCACCATGATGAAAATATGCAGCTCTAACTATAATTGTTGGACTAAACATCAGCAGCCGTCAGTGAACAGTTCATTTCATGACTCTCAGTAGAAACTCACCATCTTCAACTCTGAGCTCAAACTCCTCAACACGAAGCCATATGTCCAAAACACATCTGTACTTGCCCGAGTCAGACTTAACAGTTTTGTGATGCCTGGCACAGAACTGAAGATGAAGTAATGGTTCCTGGTTTATATTCAATGCTGTATCTATCAGACTGATCTTTGTACTTGTATGTTTCAATGAGACGTTTGTCTTCTTTATAGAAGGCCTTCCAACTTCCAGAGAAAAAGAATGTGCAATTCCATATGTGTGATAAAGCCTCCTGTACTGTAATAATGGGGATCCCTCTGTGATGAGACCAGTGTTTCAGCTGCTGAAAAGATGAACACTCATTACATATCTGTACTTCCTGTAAGATGTTACAGTCTGATTTGTTTCACATTTACAGATCCACAGGGTCATACTGGGAGCTGCCCAGTTCAACCAGTCTGTGACTGAGAGGTAACGATCTAATCCAACAATTTTAATTAATAATCAACAATAATTAAAGACATAGAAACTTTACTGTGTGTTCAGACAGAAAGTGTGTTGAATTTTCACTAATATCGTTTTTATCGTTCTCTTCTTTATCTGAAACATGAATATTGTTCTCAACATCCTGTGACGGCAGACGGACACATGAGGAGTAAAATGTTCAAAGTGTCACATATGAAAAAAGAAACATCAAAACAACTCACGCTTCAAAAAATAATCATGCATATTTGTTTTTACAAAATCATTTTGCAGTTTTCTGAACAGAATTCATCAGTAAGACTGTTAAAAACAGTTTGCTGCTGCAGTGCTGCCGTTCTTCCTGAGCTCAAAACAGAACAATTAAGGAACCACTAAGTCAGCAACACAACAAGTATTGTGAAGTGTCCACTACGCAGATGTAGTTAACACGTCAAGTCACACAGAAAATGAAAAGTATCTCATACACAGATCAAAATACACGTTCATAAATAATATAGAGGAAGACGAAGTGAGAGCAAAGATACAATACCACCCTGACTCACAAACCAATGTCCCTCCTTCACAACTTTAAATAGTTGTAGATGTGCAGTTTCCTGTGTAGTAAAGCTACAACAGACTCAGCTACAGTCATGCTGAAGCAGAACATACAAAAAAAGGAACATTTCTGAGAAACCGGTGCTTGTAATGAACTATTATCTGAGTAATGCGTCTCTGCTTGTGATAATCATGTTTGATCAGTGAAACTAACATGAGAATCCACTCATGAGGAACTGCAGCAACGTTTAACTATGAAGAAAATCAAAATAAAAAGAGAAAGAGAGAGGAAGATATAAAATAAAACCCGTACTCATAGAGGATGAAGAAGCAGATCACAGTGTGATGGGCGTTCATGTTTGAGCCTCTGTTGGTTTTAAGATGCCGCACTTCTTCTTCACTGGTAAAAGCAGGAACTTCTCTTTTCTCTTCAGTTCCTCCTCCAAACAACACACACTCTCCTCCCCTCTTCATTAGTCCTTCTTTCAGCACAGTCTTCATGACCTGTAAACTTCACATTAAAACTGTGCTTGTTTGTAACTTAAACCAGCGCCAATGCTGAAGAAATTTTAATTTTATCAACTAATTTTGGGCATTACTGAGTGTAAAAGTTTGACGATTTTAATACGTTTGCAATATAAATCCACTTTCTTAGACTGCTGCAGCCACACAGGCTGATTTTTGACTTTTGAAAAGTTCATTTTGTACTCAAAAATATATGGTAACTGATGAATACAAATGAATTATTAGAGGTGAACTGTTAGAGGCTTTTGCATTTTTCCCTCAACACAATTCATGTGGTGAGAAACGGTACAGTATAATCTCTGAAGCACGCCCTCACCCTCGCCCCTCCGATATTTAATGACATGAAGCTTTGACGGGCATTTCTACGTAAAACTGTGCTGAAGTGATGCACAACACATTCCAGGAAGTCCAGTTTGAGTAACAGAAGCATGCGGTTGAAGACGAGCGTTCACTTCTCCTTTGTTGCATTCATCATGAGGTTAAACAGAAAAACGTCCAGTAAAAGTTGAGCCAATCAACTTTTTTTTGAAGACCAACTTTTTTGCTGGAGCCTGGAACTTTTTTTGTATGTGGTTTACAATTTGTAGCATTTTTTTTTTCATTAGAAGCATGTTTCATTATCGTTTGGTGCTTTTACTTGAGGAAGTGGTTTGTTCCTGCCATTTCAAAGAAAAATATAACGAATATGAATATGATGTTATAATCACTTTATAACTAAGATATTATTTAAGTCATGCCACTAAATATTTTTTAATATCTTATATATCATTTTATGCTATTTTTTTTGTTGCAACTGACGTGAACATCATAATAACTGTATCAGTATGAAACATGTAGACTTCCTCCTCATAAGGACGGATACGTGTGGTTAGAGATAAGGCAACAAAAGGGTCAAGTTCCTTATTCAGAAAGCCGCATGAAAACAGCACTCTGCCTCTTCAGCACTGCACTCCTGCACTCACTGTCAGACCAGTGATGGACTGTTTTAAAATAAAAGGATGCAACCACTCAGATTGTGTTTGATCTGGGCAGCTCCCAGTCAATCTATGTAAATGTGCAGCAGGAAATATTGTGATCGGTCTGTAGATAGTAATAACGACTGTTCATGACAACAGGATAGTTTGGAATAGTAATAAACCTTGTCTAAACAATAATATTTCTCATTTCTTCTTTTTCATTTAATGTGTGACACGTGGGATTAATGTAACGCTGTAATCTGATGTCTCCAGCAACCCATCTGACGTGCGTCAAGGTGTGTGTGTGTGTGTTTTCCATCTGTACGTGATTTAATCAACACAGTGGCCAGCAGTGTGTAATGACGCTGCGTTTTGGCTCTGCATCTCTAAAATCAGGACTGCAGAGTCATCAACATGTACATACATGCTGCCTCCAGATGGCAGCAGGATTTAATAAACTGAAGGAGAAGCTTTTCACATCTGTAACAGATGACTTGACTGATGGGACGGGCCTGAAGTTGTTTGTTTTTGATGCATGTGAGACAGACAGACTTGGACCTCTTGTCACAAGTTTAAAAATGTTCATTTTGATCCTTCTTTCAACATCTTGATTGAGTTATTTCTTCATATTTACAGTGGGGTAAATGACCACGTTTGAACAAGAACCACCTGCAGAAAACCAAGGCTACTGGTGGTCTCACTCTTCAAATTTTCACTTCTATTATTGCCAACTGCCAACTTGCACTGTGTTACGTTTTGGTCCTTTTACTACAGCCAACCTGACTGCCCTGACTCAGTAGGGATGGAGCTACAATGGGATGATAATATGTCAATTCTTGCATTTCTCAGAGCCCCACTCAGATTCATTAAAAATCTGGTAGTTAAACATTCTTTAAAAATGTGGGCACATTTCACAGCTTCTCTCTCCTGAGCCCCCTTGCATCAAACCGTCTTTTTAAACCATCCTGCCAGGGTTCTGTTCAGCTGGGCATCTTTTGAGAGCTGCTATGAAAAATTCAGTCTTCCTAAGTCAATTTTTTTCAGATATCTTCAAGCAAGGCATTTTGTTCTTCTCATTTATCTGGTTTTATCTTTCTGTGAATCCACAAGAAAGTTAATTTCAGCTCTTTATAACATGGTGTTGGATCTCCTGCTCAGGTGGTATATTATATTGTATTATATTATATTATATTATATTATATTATATTATATTATATTATATTATATTATATTATATTACCCAATTCATGTCTATCTGGACAGATTGGTGCTAATTGTTGTACTCATGCCTACCTCATGTTTTCGTAATGACCATTCAGCATTGCACTTTGGATATAATGAAAATCCTTCAATAAACAGATTTTGATTTAAAAAAGTTAATTTTGTTTATGTAAAGTAGCAGCAAAAGAAGCAAAACAGAAATGAGCGACTCATTTTTTAACATGTGGAGTGAGAAGCAGAGCCCTGTTAAAGTGTTTTTAACGAGCTGTTTGTGCTCAAAGGAAGTGGTCCAAGTTTCATTTTGAGTCATGAATCTCCACCCTGTTGAAGCGAAAGCAAAAAGAGGTACTTTTCCTTGGTCTGTGTTGCCTTAATTGTTCCATTTCCTGCCAACTTCCTGTTCCACCTGTGTCTTTACACACAGCTCAGTGATGCTTTGCTGATATTAAACGTTCTAACATTCAATGTTTACTTCTGATTTTCTGTATTGTTTTAAAAACATTCTGCAGTTGATTAAACTCTATGGCTGGTTTTTCTTTGTCTCGATTAAACAAACTCTGGAGAGATGTTAGCTCAATTTGTTAGCTGGTCTGCCCGGACTGTGAGCTCAGAGCAATGGGGGAGTTAGTGTTTGTACCAAGAGGAAGTTTACAGCTTTGTGAGATAAAACCTGGAGCCAGACGCCGAGCTGGACTTCCTGTTGTTTAGTTTAGTCGGTTTCTGCGCCCCTTCGCTCTGAGCTGTTGAGTTTACTTCAGTTTCAGTTTGTGTCAGTTTCCTGTGTAAACCTCCTCATGGGTGTTGCCCAGCAGATGAGCTGAGTGCATGCAGCACATAACATCTTCTCTAAACCCAGCAACTTCATTCAGGTATGTAATCAATCCTCTAAGGCTTATTTTTGGTATGAATGGTGTTTTACAATATATACTGTTGTGGAGAAAACTCCCAAAAACTTGACATGGAGACAGCTGTTTGTGAAGCCGAACTCTTACTTAAAATCTCCACAGCTTTTATAAACATTCTTAAGTCATTGTTACAGGACCAAATCACCAGATATGGACCCGACCATCCTGTACGTTCTTATGATTACATAGTCAATGTTCTGATCGTCACATGAATGTATGTGTGTTTCTCATGAGTATGTATGGTGTGTGTGTGTGTGTGTGCTTGACTTCTCCATAATCTGGTCAAGGCGACCTGAAAACTGACTGACTGATTGTTACCTGGTGGAACAGGACCATTTAATACTGACAGTTTGTTTTCCAGCTGTGTTTGTATGTTTGTGTGTCTAAGTGTGCTTCTATTTTATTACATTTAAAGGTTTATATGTATCACCTATAAAAGGATACCTACAGTACACAGGCGTGCTCCCTCAATAAGCCCATGCCCAGTGGCACAAATGACTGGAAACAGGAGACAAACCACGTCTGTCTTGCACTATTATTCATTTCAGTGTTTTTAGGGATACATTTAACTAAGATGACCATACTCTGCCTCACATCCAACATAGCAAATCAGTTAAACAATTAAAATTGTAAAGTTGGCCCAGCAAACAGTGAGGGAGTTAGCACTTCTTCACAGGTGCTGTATGCATCAGTAATTATTATTTTTATTGTTTTTATTGAATACAGAGTAATGACATGTTACTTGTATCCTTTCTTTCTTGTTTTAATGTTTAATCTGCCTCACTGAGGATGATGGAGGAGCTCCTCATAACTTCATTAGCATTTAAATAAACTGATTGTCCATTGATGAACAAATTGTTTTTGTCTTAATATTATTAATATTTCCACACTAACAGAGAATCTCTGGCTCTGATCTGTTGCTGACATTTCCTTTTCTTTCAGAGTATAAACTTCTCCCTGAAGATGTCAGGTGGGTCAGATTACCTTTCAATAAACTTCTAAATAATCTATGACTTAAATGACTGAATATGAAGTGCATGCTCACATGAACAATCAATCTGTTGTTAATTTGACATGTTAAAAAATGAACTGGCCTTAAATTAGTCGGCTCTAATCGTCTTTTAGATAAGAATCAATGTCTCTTTGTTTGCAGCCAAGGCAGTTGTGAAAGAAGGTGAAAGTGTCGCTCTTCCTTCATCCGGGCTGGTGCGCATGATTGACACCTTTGATCGCCTGGTGATGCTTTTTACTGCTGGTACCTATGCAGGCACTGGAACATTTGCAGAAGGATTTGAGGATGAACCAGGGAAGCGTATTCCCAAAGCAGGAGTATACGCTGGTGCAGGAGTGGGACACGCTCGTGCTGAATACAGCATATTTGATGCTGAGGCCAAAGGGCCCAATGCCTCCGCAGGGGTGGGAGTCTCTGCATCATCTGTCATAGCCATGGCCAAAGCAGAACTGGCCAGTGCTTCAGCCTCCGCTGGTCCAGTGAAAGCTACAGTCGGTCTGGCAGCAGACACCGGTGCAGCATCAGTCCAACACATGTAGAGGCTAAGGTGTTGGGAACAGGAGTCTCCATTGGTCGTAAAATGGGCATTTCTCTGTTTGGCACTGGGTTTGAAATTAATTTATGGTAGACTCCAACAATGAAACAGTAAAAGCATTTGAAACTTGTTTCATTAATGAAATGTGTTCTGGTGACAATGCTCGTCTTTACTGCATTTGATACATTTGAAATTGATGTGAAGTGATTTTGCTCTGCTCTAATGAAAATGAAGTACAGATAAGATTGTACTTTTTACTTTCCTCAACTGTTCCATTTACTGCCAACTTCCTGTTCCACCTATGTGTTTCCACTCAACTTGATGATGCTTTGCTGATATTAAACTACTTTAACATTAAATCAATGTTTCCTTCTCATTGTCTGTATTATTTTACAAAACATTCTGCAGATGATCTATAGCTGGTTTGTCTCTGAGCTCAGCTCATCCTAGGTCATACTGTAGAATCATGTTTAAAACTGACTGCAGGCTTTTCATTGTAATAGCAGTAAATGGCTACAGGAAGAACTCAAGAACCTGCTGCGCACTTTGTTTACATATTTTCATGTGAAGTTATGGATCAAGTCTGACCTGGGTTACAATAAATCCATTAGTCCATTAAAGACTAGCTGAGCCTGAAGTCTTTTAAGGTTTCTTCATATGATCAGCAGTCAGAAATCCAAACAGCTCAAACAGTTTCCCTGACATTGTAGACTCTTCACTGTGAGTCCTTTTTAAAGTGGTTTATGTTCATTTTATCAGCTGTGGATCCAGGTATGTTTGTACACTCCAATAATCTTGTATTTTTAGTGTGAGCAGTCATGTGACTTTGACAGAAGTGGAAATATTTACGCTTCAATGCGGATAAACTTCTGCTTCAGACTGTATGCAACAACTGCATGATTATATGCTAATCATGCAGCCAATTAACTAACAACACTAAAATCTATGTAAGTGATATCACAGGAATAGAACTATAATGTCTATGAATGCAGTGACACAGTATCTCTCATTAAACAGGAATCAGGCGCCCTCTTGTGGTGAAAATGTGGCAGACAGCACTCATTACATCTTAAAAGAACTTTTATCTCTACTCAGTGTTTTAATCAGCATCAGTAATCTCATACATCTTGGGATTAGCACTGTAGACATTTAAATCATTTATTTGCTGCAGATAAATATGAGTAGCGAATAAAGTGTAAGACGTTTAGTACAAACAACCGGTGAAAGAATGTGAAGGGAAAAGTACCACAACACTCCTGTTCTACCAGTAACCTTCACTGGAGACTGACTCACTTCTGCAGCCAGCCTCAAGCGGCCACTTGAATTTCAGTTTTTAGCACTTCTGTATTGGCTTAATTTCATTTAAATAAATCCTTGTCTGCTCAGGCCAGGCCAAGGCAACTCACGTGTTGGGAAATGGCCAAAGTGAAGTGCAAGCAAAACTGTGAAGAACATCAAACTGTGCAGAACATCTCAGCCCCTAAGTCCCCATGTTCAAATGTCCAATCACAGCAGAAATAAAAACATGTTTACAGCCTGGTACAAAAAAACAGTTTTGGTCTCTATAGCTAATTTCCGCTCATGACAACTGAGGGTGAATTTATATACAACTCACCTGTTCAGTTTATACTGAGGCTTGTGTTATGCAGATTATTATGTTGTTTTAGATTAGCTGGGAGGCAGAAGAGGCAGGACTACCAACATGGAGGAAGCCAGAGCCACAGCGCTTCAGAAACTTGTGGTTGACATCATGCATGCGTGGTCCATTTTT
This sequence comes from Protonibea diacanthus, assembly GCA_028641955.1. Taxonomy (NCBI): domain Eukaryota; kingdom Metazoa; phylum Chordata; class Actinopteri; family Sciaenidae; genus Protonibea; species Protonibea diacanthus. The sequence goes on from CM053984.1 coordinate 2,496,501, forward strand.
GCAGACAATACCAAACTGATAAAATTACACTTAGGTCATTCTCCATTGTCTTAATAAATGACAATGTCTGAGGATGACTTTACCATGATTCAGCAGATTCAGCAATTGGTGAAAACAAGTTCCTGAAAATGTGTTATATTGAGGCAGAGTAGATTTACACAAAACAAATATGATCACCATAGATGACAGAGAAAGTGAAAGTGGCGTCACTCCTCTGCAGGATGATGAAGCCACTTTCTCTTTCTGGAGACAAACAATTCTCCAACTGGCTCCTCCCAATCACTCTGTCCATGATGAGGCTGAACCTTACTTACTGATCAGCAGTGATGGATGACATCACTCTCCAGGTCAGTTGATTGTAGCTCCGATCAAAACATCCTGTTCAAGAAGAGAATAAATAACAGCTTTATAACATTCAACCACTTCCTGTGATAAACAATATTACTTTATTCATACAAGCTCTGCATTTGGTTTTAAAGTCACTATGTGGAGGATCTGAAGTCACCAAATCAACATGATATTTGTACAAGGCCCGTGACGACACTGGAATTCTGCCGCATCGCTAGTGCTTGTAAATGGGTCGTAAAAACCGATGGATAAAAAATACGATGAAATATAATGAATAACAATATCTAAGGATGACTTAACCATGATTCAGCAGTTTACACAAACAATTGATATACACTTAAGCAATTGTCCACCCCTGTATGGTTACATGTAGACCATAAATGATGTATAGGTATTGTCTATTGTGACTATTTGCATTAACCTTCACACACTTTTTAATCTTTGTTTTCTGGATTGGAGATACACCCCCTCCATTTCTGTGCCCCTTTGAGCTGCTGAGGCCAGTTTACTTTCAGTTTCAGTTTCTGTGTCAGTTTGTTATTTAAACCTCCTCATGGGCATCGCCCAGCAGATGAGCTGAGTGCATGCAGCACATAACATCTTCTCTAAACCCAGCAACTTCATTCAGGTATGTAATCAATCCTCTAAGGCTTATTATACAAAGAAAACTGTATAAATGCTTTGTGGTATGACTGGTATTTTACAATATATACCAAATGGTGCTGTATACATCAGTGATTATTATTTTTATTCATTGCTTTATTGAATACAAGAGAACACATGTTACTTGTATCCTTTCTTCTCTGCTTTAATGTTTAATCTGCCTCACTGAGGATGATGGAGAGCTCATAACTTCATTAGCATTTAAATAAACTGATTGTCCATTGATGAACAAATTAAGCCTTTGTCTTAATATTATTAATATTTCCATTACCACAGAGAATCTCTGGCTCTGATCTGCTGCTGACATTTCCTCCTTTTCTTTCAGAGTATAAACTTCTCCCTGAAGATGTCAGGTGGGTCAGATTACCTTTCAATAAACTTCAAATAATCTATGACTTAAAATGACTGAATATGTAGGGGCGCATGCTCATACAGAACAATCAATCTGTTGTTAATTTGATATGTTAAAAAGGGACTTCTCTTAATGTGTGTGTTTTCTGTTTTCTTTTTTCAAATCAGACTTCTGAGGGTAAGTGAATTATTTTTTCAAAAAATCTTTCACCGTAACATCGCTCTCAGTCGCTCTTTGAGATGAAACTGAAGGCCCCATTTGCAGACAAGGCACTTCTGGAACAAGGTCAAAGTGTCGCTCTTCCTCCATCTGGGGAGAAGAATATGATTGCCACCTTTGATCGGCCTGGTGATGCTTTTGCTTCTGGTATCTATGCGGGTACTGGAAAATTTAAAGATATATCAGGAGCATATGCTGGTGTAGGAGTGGGATACGCTCGTGCTGAATGGAAAGTGTTTGATGCTGAGGCCAAAGGGCCCAACGCCTGTGCAGGATTTGGAGTCTCTGAATCGGATGGTTCTGCCAAGCCATGGCCAAAGCAGAACTGGCCAGTGCTTCAGCCTCCGCTGGTCCACTGAAAGCTACAGTCGGTCTGGCATTAGACACCGGTGGCAGTGTCGGTCCAACACAAATAGAAGCAAAGGTGTTGGGAACAGGAGTCTCCATTGGTCGTAAAATGGGCATTTCTGTGTTAGGCACTGGGTTTGAATTCAATTTATGGTAAATTGCAACCATCAAACAATAAAAGCATTTAAAATCGAACATGTATATCTGAAATGCTTGTCTTTACTGCATCTGAAATTGATGTGAAGTGATTTTGCTCTGCTCTAATGAAAATGAAGTGCAGAGATAAGATCATTGTACTTTTACTTTTTGCTTTGCTGATATTAAACTACTTTAACATTTAAGCAATGTTTACTTCTCATACTTCAGTCATGTGACTTTGACAATAGTGGAAATGTTTACGCTTCAATGCGGATAAACTTCTGCTTCAGACTGTATACAACAACTGCATGATTATATGCTAATCATGCAGCCAACTAACTAACAACACTAAAATCCACAAGTGATGATCACAGGAATAGGAATCATATTTATCTATGAATGCAGTGACACAGTATCTCTCATTAAACAGGAATCAGGCGCCCTCTTGTGGTGAAAACGTGGCAGACAGCACTCATTACATCTTAAAAGAACTTTTATCTCTACTCAGTGTTTTTAATCAGCATCAGTAATCACACATTCTGGGATTACACTGTAGACATTTAAATCATTTATTTGCTGCAGACAAATATGAGTAGCTTGTATCAAAGTGTAAGACGTTTAGTACAAACAACCGGTGAAAGAATGTGAAGGGAAAAGTACCACAACACTCCTGTTCTACCAGTAACTTACTGAGACTGACCTTAATGCAGCCAGCTCAAGTGGCCACTTGAATTTCAGTTTTTAGCACTTCTGTATTGGCTTAATTTCATTTAAATAAATCCTTTTTGTTCGTTCAGGCCGTGTCAAAGGGGCAACCTCAGCGGTTGGGAAATGAAGCCAGTGCGGAAGTGCCAAAAACTGTAGAAGAACATCAAACTGTGCAGAACATCTCAGTCTCCTTAAGTCCCCATGTTCAAATGTCCAACTTCACAGTAGCCAAACATGTTTACAGCCTGGTACAAAAAAACAGTTTTGGCCCTAGCTAATTTCCCCTGCTCATGACAACTGTACTGAGGGTGAATTTATATACAACTCACTGTTAAGCATTATATTGAGGCTTGTGTTATGCAGATATTATACAGTTGTTTTAGATTAGCTGGGAGGCAGAAGAGACTACCAACATGGAGGCGTGCCAGAGCCACAGCGCCAGAAACTTGTGGTTGACATCATGTGCATGTGGTCCATTTTTGCAGACAATGCCAAACTGATAAAATTACACTTAGGTCATTCTCCATTGTCTTAATAAATGACAATGTCTGAGGATGACTTTACTTCATGATTCAGCAGATTCAGCAATGTGAAAACAAGTTCCTGAAATGTTATATTGAGGCAGAGTAGATTTACACAAAACAAATATGATCAATTATAGATGACAGAGAAGTGAAAGTGGCGCCACTCCCCTGCAGGATGATGTAGCTTTCACTTTCTTTCTGGAGACAAACACTTCCCCAACTGGCTCCTCCCAATCACTCTGTCCATGATGAGGCTGAACCTTACTTACTGATCAGCAGTGATGGATGACATCACTCTCCAGGTCAGTTGATTGTAGCTCCGATCAAAACATCCTGTTCAAGAAGAGAATAAATAACAGCTTTATAACATTCAACCACTTCCTGTGATAAATAATATTACTTTATTCATACAAGCTCAGCATTTGGTTTTAAAGTCACTATGTGGAGGATCTGAAGTCACCAAATCAACATGATATTTGTACAAGGCCCGTGACGACACTGGAATCTCTGTCAACAAGCAGTGCTTGTAACTAATGTGTAAAAACTGATGGATAAAAAATACGACAAATATAATGAATAAATAACATTCATGATGACTTTAACCATGATTCAGCAGTTTATACAAAACAATTGATATACACTTACAATTGTCCACCCCCTGTATGGTTACATGTAGACCATAAAATGATGTATAGGCATTGTCTATTGTGACTATTTGCATTAACTCACATTAATTTTTAATTTTTGTTTTCTGGATTGGAGATAAACCTCCATTTCTCTGTGCCTCTTTGAGCTGCTGAGGCCAGTTTACTTTCAGTTTACTTTCTGTGTCAGTTTGTTATTTAAACCTCCTCATGGCACGCCCAGCAGATGAGCTTTTCTGGAGGCATGCAGCATATAAGATCTTCTCTAAACCCAGCAACTTCATTCAGGTATGTAATCAACTCTAAGGCTTATTATACAAAGAAAATGTATGCATGCTTTGTGGTATGACTGCATTTTACAATATATATACCAAATGGTGCTGTATGCATCAGTGATTATTTTTATTCGTTTTTATTGAGTACAGAGTAATGACATGTTACTTGTATCCTTTCTTTCTTGTTTTAATGTTTAATCTGCCTCACAGAGGATGATGGAGGAGCTCCTCATAACTTCAAATTGTTTTTGTCTTGATATTTTACTACCACAGAGAATTCTGGCCCCTGATCTGCTGCACATTTCCTCCTTTTCTTTCAGAGTATAAACTTCTCCTGAAGATGTCAGTGGGCTGATTACCTTTCAATAAACTTCTAAATAATCTATGACTTAAATGACTGAATATGAAGTGCATGCTCACATGAACAATCAATCTGTTGTTAATTTGACATGTTAAAAAAGGGACTCCTCTTAATGTGTTTTCTGTTTTCTTTTTTTCAAATCAGACTCTGAGGGTAAGTGAATTATTTTTCAAAATCTTTTCCACTGGTAACATCGTTCTCTAGTCGTCTTCTGAGATGAAAACCAGCGTTTCTATTTGGCAGACAAGGCACTTTCTGAACAAGGTCAGCACATTCTTCCTCCATCTGGGAGAGGAATATGATTGCCACCTTTGATCGGCCTGGTGATGCTTTTTTGCTTTCCTGGTATCTGGCGCGGTACTGGAAAATTTAAAGATATATCAGAGCATATGCTGCGTAGGAGTGATATGCTCGCTGAATGGAAAGTGTTTGATGCTGAGGCCAGCAATAACGCTTCAGCAGGATTTGGAGTCTCTGAATCGGATGGTTCTGCCAAAGCCATGGCCAAAGCAGAACTGGCCAGTGCCTCAGCCTCCGTTGGTTCATTAAAAGCTACAGTCGGTCTGGCATTAGACACTGGTGGCAGTGTCGGTCCAACACAAATAGAAGCAAAGGTGTTGGGAACAGGATTCTCCATTGGTCGTAAAATGGGCATTTCTGTGTTAGGCACTGGGTTTGAATTCAATTTATGGTAAATTGCAACCATCAAACAATAAAAGCATTTAAAGTAAAATTATATATCTGAAATGGCTTATTCTTACTGCATCTGAAATTGATGTGAAGTGATTTTGCTCGTTTCAATGAAAATGAAGCAGAGATAAGATCATTGTACTTTTACTTTCCTCAACTGTTCCATTTACTGCCAACTTCTGTTCCACCTATGTGTTTCAATTCTCAATCCTACGATGCTTGCTGATATTAAACTACTTTAATGATTTACAATGTTTACTTCTCATACTTCAGTCATGTGATTCTTGATACAGAAGTGGAAATATTTACGCTCAACGCGGATAAACTTCGTCAGATCAGATAAATAACTGCATGATTATATGCTAATCATGCAGTCAAATTAACTAATAACACTAAAATCTACAAGTGATGATCACAGGAATAGGAATCATATTTATCTATGAATGCAGTGACACAGTATCTCTCATTAAACAGGAATCAGGCGCCCTCTTGTGGTGAAAATGTGGCAGACAGCACTCATTACATCTTAAAAGAACTTTTATCTCTACTCAGTGTTTTTAATCAGCATCAGTAATCACACATTCTGGGATTACACTGTAGACATTTAAATCATTTATTTGCTGTGTAGACAAATATGAGAAGGCTTAGATCAAAGTGTGACGTTTAGTACAAACAACCGGTGAAAGAATGTGAAGGGAAAAGTACCACAACACTCCTGTTCTACCAGTACCACTTCTGATGCTCTTCAACAGTGTAACTATGTTTGTATTCAACATGCACTTAAAATTCACAATTGCTACATTTTATGTCAACCTGAGAAGGACAAAGATAAAGAACAACAGGAAGGGAACGGCAAGGGAGCTGCTCAGTGTGGACAAACGTTTGACACACACACACACAGTCTTTGTTTGTTGCTTTTCAACTTTTTACTTTCACTTACTGTTTACTGTAACCGAATGAAAATCCATAACTGTCAGTTCAGTAGAAATGACCTTTGAAACACGCTATAATAAAACAATTAGCATTCTCTAGAATTCTCTCGTCCGGCAGGTTTTCATGGATCATGGCTGCTGCTGTGGTCCTACACGACGTCTACTACATGTATCATTATGGTCACTTTTGCTACCATATCTCCGTTGCAGTTTATAGTTAGTTAATGGTTTGCTGCTGCTGTGCATCTGTGTCGCCTGTTAAAAGGAGGTTTTTCCTCGCAATATATTAAAACACACCCTGACATCATTTGACTACATAAAGAGTGACTAATGAGATTTCAATTAGACTTTAATACTTGAACTGTCCATCATGTGTCAGCTAATGTTACAGCACTGCGATGCAATCTGTGGAGTACTCCTAACAGCAAACACCATGCAGGACTTTAACTTGGTTTCTTGTGTCAAAGTCGTAAACTTTGCATGTCCAACAATCCACCCAAACCTCCTCCTGACGACAACAACAACCTGGACTGCACAAACAATCAGGCATAAATGACCATCTGAATGTATTTGAAGTTAGTATATAACTTTATTTAGAATATAGGGTTGTGATTATATATGAGAGTAATCTAGACATTATCTAGACAGCGTATTCATTTTTATAGCCTGATTTATAAAATCATTTTTCTCACTGACAGGATTCTAATAAGACTGAGATGACAACAGGATAGTTTGGAATAGATTGATTAACTGATTATTGATTAATGATTAATCAGTTTATGTGATGTTTAACCATCCGTCTTCTGTAAGCACTTATCCTCACTAGGGTTGGAGCCCATCTTAGCTGACTTATGTATTGTATGGAACTGAAACGATGAGACTTGATAACTCCTGAAATTGTCAAATTAACCGAACAAATTAAAATTACTATGGCATGATATGTGTTTGGACCAAAACTGGGCTTTAGAGTAGCCTGCAATGGAAACTCCCTCCAGATAGAGGTTTATGGATTTGTAAAAGGATCAAAGGCTAATGTTATGTACTCAGCCAGCATTGCCTCAATGTCCTGCCATCAGCAAATGTGATAACCGCCCTCCATTTCTGTGCACCTTTGAGCTGCTGAGGCCACTTTATTTTCACTTTCTGTGTCAGTTTGTTATTTAAACCTCCTCATGGGTGTTGCCCAGCAGATGAGCTGAGTGCATGCAGCACATAACATCTTCTAAACCCAGCAACTTCATTCAGGTATGTAATCAATCCCTCTATGCTTCTTATTATACAAAGAAAATGTATACATGCTTTGTGGTATGACTGGTATTTTACAATATATACCAAATTAATTAATTCATAATTATTATTTTTATTCATTGTTTTATTGAGTACAGAGTAATGACATGTTACTTGTATCCTTCTTTCTTGTTTTAATGTTTAATCTGCCTCACAGAGGATGATGGAGAGTTCTCACACTTCATTAGCATTTAAATAAACTGATTGTCCATTGATGAACAAATTGTTTTTGTCTTAATATTATTAATATTTCCATTACCACAGAGAATCTCTGGCTCTGATCTGCTGCTGACATTTCCTCCTTTTCTTTCAGAGAGCAACTTCTCCTGAAGATGCGTCAGGGTGGGTCAGGATTACCTTCAATAAACTTCAAATAATCTATGACTTAAATGACTGAATATGAAGTGCATGCTCACATGAACAATCAATCTGTTGTTAATTTGACATGTTTTGACATGACTCGTCTTAATGAGGAAATTTCTGTTTTCTTTTCTTTCTTTTTTTTTTTGGTATATTAGTGGAAGGAAGTGCAAATGTCTCTTGTAATCCATCCGGGCTGGTGGATATGATTGACACCTTTGATCGGCCTGGTGATGCTTTTACTGCTGGTACCTATGCAGGCGCTGGAACCTTTGCAGAAGGATTTGAGGATAAAACCAGAAGCGTATTCAAAGCAGGAGCATATGTTGCAGGAGGGATTACTTGCTGAATACAGCATATTTGATGCTGGAGGCCAAAGGCCCAATGCTCCTCCGCAGGCGGAGTCTCTGCATCGTCTCTCACTGCCATAGCCATGGCCAAAGCAGAAGTGGCCAGTGCTTCAGCCTCCGCCGGTCCACTGAAAGCTACAGTCGGTCTGGCAGCAGACACCGGTGCCAGCATCAGTCCAACACATGTAGAGGCTAAGGTGTTGGGAACAGGATTCTCCTTTGGTCGTAAAATGGGCATTTCTCTGTTTGGCACTGGGTTTGAAATTAACTTATGGTAGATTTATGACTGTGCTTTGTGCTCTATTAACTGTGGGAATGAAAGTCTTCATCTAGTCAATTAATAGGTAATTTTGCACTGTGTACTGATTTTAGATAACAGAGTGAACATAGAAAATATTCCACTTTTTGGTCATAAATAAAGTGCACAAATCAGATTTTTTTATGAATTTATACTTCAGAGACCAACGCTGTGTCAATTCTGTTAACAGCATGTAATACAACGTCAACAACTTCCTGTTCCACCCATAGGTTTACACACAACTTGGATGGTGCTTTACTGATATTAAACTTCTTCATTATTTAAGAATGCCGTTTTTACTGTATTTAATGCATTTGAAATTGATGTAGTGATTTTGTTTGTTTCAATGAAAATGAAGTGCACAGATAAGATCATTGTACTTTCTTTGAGCTTCAACTGTTTCCATTTATCGCCAACTTCCTGTTCCACTCATGTCTTCCATCATCCTGACGGTGCTTTTGCTGATAAACTTTTCTGTCGCTCATGTTTTTCATTAATTGTATTGTTTTTATTAAAGATACTTCGCAGCTGAACAATATCTATAGTTGGTTTGTCCTTTTTAAAGCAGTTTGTCTTCACTTCATCAGCTACAGATCCAGATATGTGGCTTTGACTGGAGGGGACATTTTTACTTTTTTAACCTTCACTACAACTAAAGAATATTTCTACCTAAAACTATAAGCACTAACTACATGATTACATTCTAATCATCCAGTTCACTTAACTAATAATACTCACAACAAATATACAAATGACGATAAAGTCTTAATAATAAAGGAGGTTTTTTATGTTAAATTATAAATACATCTTAAATATTCTCCATTGTCTTGATAAAGGAGGCTCCTTTATTAAGACAATGGAGAATGACCTAAGTGTAATTTTATCAGTCTGGCATTGTCTGCAAAAATGGACCACGCATGCATGATGTCAACCACAAGTTTCTGAAGCGCTGTGGCTCTGGCTGCCTCCATGTTGGTAGTCCTGCCTCTTCTGCCTCCCAGCTAATCTAAAACAACTGTATAATAATCTGCATAACTTTAAGCCTCAGTATAAGCTGAACAGGTGAGTTGTATATAACTTCACCCTCAGTACAGTTGTCATGAACGGGGAAATTAGCTATAGAGATCAAAACTGTTTTTTGTACCAGGCTGTAAACATGTTTATTTCTGCTGTGAAGTTGGACATTTGAACATGGGGACTTAAGGAGACTGAGATGTTCTGCACAGTTTGATGTTCTTCTACAGTTTTTGGCACTTCCGCACTGGCTTCATTTCCCAACCACTGAGGTTGCGGCTTTGACACGGCCTGAACGAACAAAAAGGATTTATTTAAATGAAATGAAGCCAATACAGAAGTGCTAAAAACTTTTAAGATGTAATGAGTGCTGTCTGCCACGTTTTCACCACAAGAGGGCGCCTGATTCCTGTTTAATGAGAGATACTGTGTCACTGCATTCATAGATAAATATGATTCCTATTCCTGTGATCATCACTTGTGGATTTTTGTTAGTATTATTAGTTAATTTTAGTTAGTTAAAACACCAGTTTTACGAAACAAAGAAAATCCTGTTTTGTTTTAAAAGATAGTCAGCTGACAGTTATTTGATTTTTCTCTGCTCCAGGAAGTGAAACTAATAACTTTTTGGATGTTGTAGGGTCGACAAGAAGTCTTTGTGTGTGTCTTTGGGTTTTTCCCAGTCCTGGAATATGTGTGGGCACACACTTCCTTGAACTCCAAATTTGAATATTATTTCTTCCTCTAGGTCTGTTCTGTACTCCCCTCCTGGCTGGTCTTCCAGAGAAGGTGCACTCCTTACTTGTCCACCAGGTGCCCTTTCCTTCATGCCTGGGAGACCCCGCTGAGTTCATTGGACTTCAGGTGTGTGTGTGTGTGTGTGTGTGTGTGTAAAGTCAAACGTTTGACTCCGTCCACATTGAGCAGCTTCCTTATCAATCGCTTCCTGTTGTTCTTTATCTTTGTCCATCTCAGGTTGACATAAAACGTAACAATTATGAACAAAAGATTTCCTGAAATATCTTGTTTCAATATCAGCCTGACACGACCATTCAGGTAGTGAGACATACATAATGCATCCATGATTTGTTCAAGTCTGATGCAAGATAGTAAGCAGAACAGGAAATGTTAGGAATTAAATGCCAAGTTAGCTCTGGTTCTTGAGCCGGCTCTGTTCAGGATCCAACAACAGTCAACAATAAATAATCTTCACTGTTTCAGTCAAAACAATGATGCTGGGAGAGATGAATACTTTCTGAGGTGGGACGTGGTGTAAAAAGTTTAGGAAACACTGAGTGAGATTATAATTACATTTAGTGACTTTTTCTTCTCCACATAGTGACTTCAAAACCAAATGCAGAGCTTGTATGAATGAAGTAATATTGTTTATCACAGGAAGTATTGAAGGCATTAATGTTCTTATTTATTCTCTCTTTGAACAGGATGTTTTGATCTCAAAGAGAATACATTCCTGTTATCCTCATTTGTATATTTGATGTGAGTATTATTAGGTAACTGGATGATTAGAATGTAATCATGTAGTTATTGCTTATATTTTTAAGTAGAAGTTTTGTTTATTTGTATTGAAGCTTAAAAAAGTAAAAATGTCCCCTCCAGTCAAAGCCACATATCTGGATCTGTAGCTGATGAAGTGAAGACAAACTGCTTTAAAAGGACAACCAGCTAGGATCTTATTCAGCTGCAGAGTGTTTGTAAAACAATACAGACAATAAGAAAGAAACACTGAACGTTAGAAAAGTTTAATATCAGCAAAGCACCGTCAAGTTGAGTGGAAACACATAGGTGGAACAGGAAGTTAGCAGTAAATGGAACAGTTGAGGAAAGTAAAAGTACAATGATCTTATCTGTGCACTTCATTTTCATTAGAGCAGAGCAAAATCACTTCACATCAATTTCAAATGCATCAAATGCAGTAAAGACGAGCATTGTCACCAGAACACATTTCATTAATGAAACAAGTTTCAAATGCTTTTACTGTTTCATTGTTGGACTACTACAAATTGAATCAAACCCAGTGCCAAACAGAGAAATGTATTTACGACCACAAAGGAGACTCTGTTCCCAACACCTTAGCTTCTGCATGTGTTGGACTGATGCTGACACCGTGTCTGCTGCCAGACCGACTGTAGCGTTCAGTGGACCAGCGGAGGCTGAAGCACTGGCCAGTTCTGCTTTGGCCATGGCTTGGGCAGTGAGAGACGATGCAGAGACTCCCGCCCCTGCGGAGGCATTGGGCCCTTTGGCCTCAGCATCAAATATGCTGTATTCAGCACGAGCGTGTCCCACTCCTGCACCAGCATATGCTCCTGCTTTGGGAATACGCCCTGGTTTATCTCAAATCCTTCTGCAAATGTTCCAGTGCCTGCATAGGTACCAGCAGCAAAAGCATCACCAGGCCGATCAAAGGTGTCAATCATATCCACCAGCCCGGATGGATTACAAGAGACATTTGCACTTCCTTCCACTAATATACCAAAAAAAAAAAAAAAGAAAGAAAAGAAAAGAAAACAGAAATTTCCTCATTAAGATTTAGCTGCGTCAAACATGTCAAATTAACAACAGATTGATTGTTCATGAGCATGCACTTCATATTCAGCTATTTAAGCCATAGATTATTTAGGGAAGTTTATTGAAAGGTAATCTGACCTAATTGACATCTTCTAGGAGAAGTTTATACTCTGAAAGAAAAGGAGGAAATGTCAGCAGATCAGAGCCAGAGATTCTTCTGTGGTAAATGGAAGCATAAGACAAAAACTATTTGAAGTTATGAGGAGCTCTCCCATCATCCTCAGTGTGCAGATTAAACATAAAACAAGAAAGAAAGGATACAAGTAACATGTCATTACTCTGTACTCAATAAAACAATGAATAAAATAATAATCACTGGATGTATACAGCACCATTTGGTATATATTGTAAAATACCAGTCATACCACAAAGCATGCATACAGTTTTCTTTGTATAATAAGCCTTAGAGGATTGATTACATACCTGAATGAAGTTGCTGGGTTTAGAGAAGATGTTATGTGCTGCATGCACTCAGCTCATCTGCTGGGCAACACCCATGAGGAGGTTTAAATAACAAACTGACACAGAAAGTGAAACTGAAAGTAAACTGGCCTCAGCAGCTCAAAGGGGCACAGAAATGGAGGGGGTACATCTCCAATCCAGAAAACAAAGATTAAAAAGTGTGTGAAGGTTAATGCAAATAGTCACAATAGACAATACCTATACATCATTTATGGTCTACATGTAACTACAGGTGGACAATTATTTAAGTGTATATTAATTGTTTGTGTAAACTGCTGAATCATGGTTAAGTCATCCTTAGATATTGTTATTCATTATATTTCATTGTATTTTTTATCCATCAGTTTTTACACATTATTTACCAGCACTGCTTGTTGACAGAGATTCCAGTGTTGTCACGGGCCTAGAGGAAGAAATAATATTCAAATTTGGAGTTCAAGGAAGTGTGTGCCACACATATTCCAGGACTGGGAAAAACCCAAACACACACACAAAGACTTCTTGTCAACCCTACAACATCCAAAAAGTTATTAGTTTCACTTTCTGGAACAGAGAGAGAATCTGAGTAACTTTATCAGCTGACTAACTTTTAAAACAAAACAGGATTCTTCTTTGGTCGTAAAACTGGTGTTTTAACTAACTAAAATTAACTAATAATACTAACAAAAATCCACAAGTGATGATCACAGGAATAGGAATCATATTTATCTATGAATGCAGTAACACAGTATCTCTCAGAGCCCTGTAACCTGGCACAGCAGTTTAAGTGTTAAAGTGTTTTTAACAAGCTCTTTGTGCTCAAAGGACGTGGTCCAAGTTTCATTTTGAGTCATGAATCTCCACCCTGTTGAAGAGAAAGCAAAAAGAAAAAATGTGTCTCAGTCTTCAACTTGTTTCTTGCTCTGCAGACTGGCTGCACTGGCTTGTCTAATTTCAGGTCCAAATTAGGTCAAATAGTGTATCTCTACTTCAGTAGGCAATAACACACAGGATTCATCAGGACTGGCAGCAGATAGAGTTTCTATTATCTTTACAGACAACAAGAGCCCGAGCTCCCCATGAATGAACTGAATTTGCTGACTCAGGCTTTCTCTTATATACCTTTATACAAATTTAATATGTCCTGCCTGTTTTATTTGTCCAACCTATTGTCATCAAACTAGCAAGAAATAAAAAATAAACAAGCAAGAAATAAAAAATAAACAGTTAGCTGGGCTGCCCGGATTGCTTTTCAGCTGACCTCTAATATACATTTCTTTTTCTTTTTTTTGATAATAAATATTTTGGTATACAAAGACAACGTTAACAACAATATGTGCAGTTACAATAAAAGAATACAGCAAAATATAATGACACAAAGAAGTTTAATTTGATTTGTGTCTGATGATTAGAGAGAGAGACAAGAAAACAATAAAATTTAGTCTTTTTTGTGGACTTTTCAGTTTAAATGAGTTCACCAAATGTAAACAGCTCATAGACATCTGAAAAGAAAAAATAAGAGACCAAAATGTGTCTTTAAAATGCAAAATCTTAATCTGCAACATAGGAACCAACTATAACTGTCAGATAACACAGGTTCCTTAAAACGTGTAATTTTGAGGCAGCATATATTTACATAAAACAAATATAACAACCATAGATGACAATGAAACTAAAAGCATTGCCATTCTTCTGCATATAAACCATAAACGATGTATTGATATGATGATATTTTTGATCTTTGTTTTCTGGATTGGAGATGTACCCCCTCCATTTCTGTGCCCCTTTGAGCTGCTGAGGCCAGTTTACTTTCAGTTTCAGCTCGTGTCAGTGTTTGTTACGAACCTCCTCATGGGCATCACCCAGCAGATGAGCTGAGTGCATGCAGCACATAACATCTTCTCTAAACCCAGCAACTTCATTCAGGTATGTAATCAATCCTCTAAGGCTTATTATACAAAGGAAAATGTATACATGCTTTGTGGTATGACTGGTATTTTACAATATATACCAAATGGTGCTGTATGCATCAGTGATTATTATTTTTATTCATTGTTTTTATTGAGTACAGAGTAATGACATGTTACTTGTATCCTTTCTTTCTTGTTTTAATGTTTAATCTGCCTCACAGAGGATGATGGAGGAGCTCCTCATAACTTCAAATTGTTTTTGTCTTAATATTTCCATTACCACAGAGAATCTCTGGCTCTGATCTGCTGCTGACATTTCCTCCTTTTCTTTCGGAGTATAAACTTCTCCCTGAAGATGTCAGGTGGGTCAGATTACCTTTCAATAAACTTCTAAATAATCTATGACTTAAATGACTGAATATGAAGTGCATGCTCACATGAACAATCAATCTGTTGTTAATTTGACATGTTAAAAAAGGGACTCTCTAATGTTTTTCTGTTTTCTTTTTTTCAAATCAGACTCTGAGGGTAAGTGAATTATTTTTCAAAATCTTTTCCACTGGTAACATCGTTCTCTAGTCGTCTTTGAGATGAAAACCAGCGTCTCTATTTGCAGACAAGGCACTTCTGGAACAAGGTCAAAGTGTCGCTCTTCCTCCATCTGGGGAGAGGAATATGATTGGCACCTTGATCGGGCCTGGTGATGCTTTTTTGCTTCTGTATCTATGGTACTCGAAAATTTAAAGACATATCAGGAGCATGCTGGTGTAGGAGTGGATACGTGCTGAATGGAAAGTGTTTGATGCTGAGGCCAAAGGGCCCAACGCCTGTGCAGGATTTGGAGTTCCTGAATCGGATGGTTCTTACAAAGCCATGGCCAAAGCAGAACTGGCCAGTGCTTCAGCCTCCGCTGGTTCATTAAAAGCTACAGTCGGTCTGGCATTAGACACCGGTGGCAGTGTCGGTCCAACACAAATAGAAGCAAAGGTAATGTTGGGAACAGGAGTCTCCATTGGTCGTAAAATGGGCATTTCTGTGTTAGGCACTGGGTTTGAATTCAATTTATGGTAAATTGCAACCATCAAACAATAAAAGCATTTAAAATTTGTACCATGTATATCTGAAATGCTTGTCTTTACTGCATCTGAAATTGATATGAAGTGATTTTGCTCTGCTCTAATGAAAATTAAGTGCACAGATAAGATCATTGTACTTTTACTTTCCTCAACTGTTCCATTTACTGCCAACTTCCTGTTCCACCTATGTGTTTCCACTCAACTTAACGGTCCTTTGCTGATATTAAACTACTTTAACATTTAAGCAATGTTTACTTCTCATACTTCAGTCATGACTTTGATAGAAGTGGAAATATTTACGCTTCAATGCGGATAAACTTCTGCTTCAGACTGTATGCAACAACTGCATGATTATATGCTAATCATGCAGTCAAATTAACTAATAACACTAAAATCTACAAGTGATGATCATGTGAATAGGAATCATATCATTTATCTATGAATGCAGTGACACAGTATCTCTATTAAATGGTGAATCAGGCGCCCTGTGGTAAAAATGTGGTAGATAAAAATTTCATTACATCTTAAAAAGAACTTTATCTCTACTCAGTGTTTTTAATCACATCAGTAATCACACATTCTGGGATTACACTGTAGACATTTAAATCATTTATTTGCTGCAGACAACTATGAGTAGCTTGTATCAAAGTGTAAGACGTTTAGTACAAACAACCGTGAAAGAATGTGAAGGGAAAAGTACACAACACTCCTGTTCTACCAGTACCACTTCTGATGCTCTTCAACAGTGTAACTATGTTTGTATTCAACATGCACTTAAATTCACAATTGTTACATTTTATGTCAACCTGAGAAGGACAAAGATAAAGAACAACAGGAAGGGAACGGTAAGGAGCTTGCTCAGTGTGGACAAACGTTTGACACACACACACAGTCTTTGTTTGTTGCTTTTCAACTTTTTACTTTCACTTACTGTTTACTGTAACCAAGGAAAATCCATAACCGCTGCCCAGTAGAAATGGACTTTTGAAACATTACTCATAATAAAACAATTAGCATTCTCTAGAATTCTCTCGTCCGGCAGGTTTTCATGGATCATGGCTGCTACTGTGGTCCTACACGACGTCTACTACATGTATCATTATGGTCACTTTTACTACCATATCTCCGTTGCAGTTTATAGTTAGTTAATGGTTTGCTGCTGCTGTGCATCTGTGTCGCCTGTTAAAAGGAGGTTTTTCCTCGCAATATATTAAAACACACCCTGACATCATTTGACTACATAAAGAGTGACTAATGAGATTTCAATTAGACTTTAATACTTGAACTGTCCATCATGTGTCTGCAAATGTTACAGTACTGCGATGCAATCTGTGGAGTACTCTTAACAGCAAACACCATGCAGGACTTAAACTTGGTTTCTTGTGTCAAAGTCGAAATCCTTGCATGTCCAACAATCCACCCAAACTCTCCTCCTGATCGGCTAAATAACAACCTGACTGCACAAAACAATCAGGCATAAATGACTATTATCTGAATGTATTTGAAGTTAGTATATAACTTTTATTTAGAATACAGGGTTGTGATTATATATGAGAGTAATCTAGACATTATTTAGACAACGTATTCATTTTTATAGCCTGATTTATAAAATCATTTATATGAACAATAATAAATAAAGTAGCACTCAATGACAGGATTCTAATAAGACTGAGATGACAACAGGATAGTTTGGAATAGTAATAAACCTTGTCTAAACAATAATATTTAGCATTCTCTAGAATTCTCTCGTCCAGCAGGTTCTCATGGATCGTGGCTGTTGCTGTGGTCCTGCACGACATCCACTACATATTATTACTGTGACTATTGATACCATATCTCCATTGCAGTTCATAGTTAGTTAATGATTTACTGCTTGGCATGTCATAAAACACAGCGAAAGGAAATTAAACATTAATGATTAATCAGTTTATGTGATGTTTAACCATCCGTCTTCTGTAAGCACTTATCCTCACTAGGGTTGGAGCCTGCAATGGAAACTTTCTGTGTCAGTTTGTTATTTAAACCTCCTCATGGGTGTCGCCCAGCAGATGAGCTTAGTGCATGCAGCACATAACATCTTCTAAACTCCTGCAAATCTCATTCAGGTATGTAATCAATCCTCTAAGGCTTATTATACAAAGAAAAATGTATGCATGCTTTGTGGTATGACTGGTATTTTACAATATATACCAAATGGTGCTGTATGCATCAGTAATTAGTATTTTTATTCATTGTTTTTATTGAGTACAGAGTAATGACATGTTACTTGTATCCTTTCTTTCTTGTTTTAATGTTTAATCTGCCTCACTGAGGATGATGGAGGAGCCTCATAATCTCCAAAGGCTTTTGTTCCTCATTATTTCCATTACCACAGAGAATCTCTGGCTCTGATCTGCTGCTGACATTTCCTCCTTTTCTTTCGGAGTATAAACTTCTCCCTGAAGATGTCAGGTGGGTCAGATTACCTTTCAATAAACTTCTAAATAATCTATGACTTAAATGACTGAATATGAAGTGCATGCTCACATGAACAATCAATCTGTTGTTATAACAATGCTGTCAATTTGACATGTTAAAAAATGAACTGGCCTTAAATTAGTCGGCTCTAATCGTCTTTTAGATAAGAATCAATGTCTCTTTGTTTGCAGCCAAGGCAGTTGTGAAAGAAGGTGAAAGTGTCGCTCTTCCTTCATCCGGGCTGGAGGATGTGATTGACAACATTGATCGGCCTGGTGATGCTTTTGCTGCTGGTACCTATGCAGGCACTGGAACATTAAAAGATAACTCAGGAGTATACGCTGGTGCAGGAGTGGGATACGCTCGTGCTGAATACAGCATATTTGATGCTGAGGCCAAAGGGCCCAATGCCTCCGCAGGGGTGGGAGTCTCTGCATCATCTGTCAAAGCCATGGCCAAAGCACAACAGGCCAGTGCTTCAGCCTCCGCTGGTCCAGTGAAAGCTACAGTCGGTCTGGCAGCAGACACCGGTGCCAGCATCAGTCCAACACAGGTAGAGGCTAAGGTGTTGGGAACAGGAATCTCCTTTGGTCGTAAAATGGGCATTTCTCTGTTTGGCACTGGGTTTGAAATTAACTTATGGTAGATTTATGACTGTGTTTTGTGCCTTGTTGTTCAGGAATGAAAGCTTCATCTAGTCAATTAATAGGTAATTTTGCACTGTGTACTGATTTTAGATAACAGAGTGAACATAGAAAATATTCCACTCTTTGGTCAAAATAAAGTGCACAAATCAGATTTTTTTTATGAATTTATACTTCAGAGACCAACGCTGTGTCAATTCTGTTAACAGCATGTAATACAACGTCAACAACTTCCTGTTCCACCTATAGGTTTACACACAACTTGATGGTGCTTTACTGATATTAAACTTCTTTAACATTTACAATGCTCGTCTTTACTGCATTTGATGCATTTGAAATTGATGTGAAGTGATTTTGCTCTGCTCTAATGAAAATGCAGTGCACAGATAAGATCATTACTTTTACTTTCTCAACTGTTCCATTTACTGCCAAATCTCCTGTTCCACCTATGTGTTTCCACTCAACTTGATGATGCTTTGCTGATATTAAATTTTTCTAACGTTCAGTGTTTCTTTCTTATTGTCTGTATTGTTTTACAAACACTCTGCAGCTGAATAAGATCTATAGCTAGTTTGTCCTTATTAAAGCAGTTTGTCTTCACTTCATCAGCTATGGATCCAGATATGTGGCTTTGACTGGAGGGGACATTTTTAACCTTCAATACAAATAAAGAATATTTCTACTTAAAATTATAAGCAATAACTACATGATTACATTCTAATCATCCAGTTCACATAACTAATAATACTCACAACAAATATAGAAATGAGCATAACAGGAATGTATTCTCTTTGATCATTACAAATTGGATCTTTGTCCAAAATCACCCTGTCCATAATGTGGCTGAACTTAATTACTGATATCAGGAACGTGGAAGATATTTCAGGAAATCTTATTTTAAATGACATTGTAGCTTTCCCCTAGATTAATTTCATTCAAAATGTTGTGAATTGTTTGATGTGTTTTAAATTATTTTATTTCATTATTGAAAAACATTTAAGATATTCTTCATCCAAGTACCACTACAGGAAGGCCCATTTCTATAAATACAGTGACAGGCTATACATCATTAAACATGAGTCTGGCGCCCTCTTGTGGTGAACACATGGTAGACTGACACACTCATATCTTGTGTATATATACATACATTTATACATGTGTACATATTATATATTGCAGTTATGTATGTATGCACACCTTGCACAGGGAAAATATATTACACATTTCTATTTGTATCTATATATTATCGGTCTATAGTGTGTGTGTATGTGTGTGTGTATAAACAAACATGATACAGTTAATTAGCATTTAAGATAGCAGAACCGCTTAAACAGGCGGTTATTAATTCAATTATATATTAAGCTTTTGAAATTTTATGTTTTTTAACTGGACGATAAGCAGTGGTGGAAAGTAACTAGGTACATTTACCCAAGTACTGTAATGAAGTACAATTTTAAAGGTGTAACTAGCTGAACTCTGAATTAATGCCGTAATGACGCAGTTTTAATTAGCACTCAAGCTAGCAGAACACTTACCGTGACTAGGTAAAGTAGGTAATACTTTACTTGGCGGGCAAAGATGTACACATGAAGTTAAACAGGAGATACACTTACACACTAGACTTAAACTATAAACTAATAAATGTATTTTACATTTATCTATTAAACTAGAGTCCAGAGTTTGTCCTGGGTCAACTGCTAACAAACGGTTTTTTGTTTTTCCCGCCGCTGTTTCGGTTTAACGAGCGACCGTGTTAACTGGTGACCATCATCTGAATGAGTCTGTGGTTGTCGTAGTTACGACAGTTGTTGAAACAGCGAGATAAGCTGTCAAACAAGCAACACCAAAAATGAATCAGGTACTTTTTGACATTGTAACGTCAAAAAATAAAAAATAAAAATATATACAGGCATTGACGAAGACAGCTACACATCATTCGGCTAACGGTCGCCAGTTAACACGGTCGTTCATCAAACCGAAACACCAGGAAAGGCCCGTTCTCCTTGCTAACCAAAAGTAGCTATGAAACATATAAAGTACCTCGTCTAGTCGACTCGGTCCGTGTTTGCCGTTACCCACACACCTGAACTTCATATCTGACTATATTTGTTGCCATAGCTACAGGCTACAGGTGCATATATACGATTTCCCGTGCATTAGCTGTGCACTAAGTCACCTAACGTTACTGTAACTATAACATAAGCACACAAGGTAACTGGCAGGACGGGAGGATGAAGACAGAGGGAGATGGTTGGTGGTATAAAACACAGGTAACCGTAGAGGCTGGTGGTGTTGGTGGTAATCCTCAGCTCTCGAGTCAACAACTTTGACAAACATTTGCAACAACATAAGACATAGCAGGCAACTAATACTAATAGCAGTCAGCCCAGCTCGGCATCTGTCTTTCAGCCTTTTATTTCACCAAGCTCTCACCAACCACTAAAAGTCAGTCCCAGATTTACTCTTGTTGAGCGGCTTCTTGCTTGCTCCTCCTTTTCTTCTTAGCTTACTCTGTCAGCGTCCTCTCCTCTATCATTATTTCCACAGCTCTGGTTCTGGCATGACACCAGCTCTGCTCCCCATAAGCATTCCTTCTGTGCCCCAGGCCTGAAACCCCCCTTTTCTTCCCAGTGGTCTAAAATGCCTGTGGCAGAAACACTAACGCTCCCTCGATGCTTTGAGCTCACAGTCCATGCAACACGGCTCAAAAACTGAGCTAACATTAGCTAACAGCAGCAGTTTACTGTCCATCGGGAAACATTTTCGCTGTGACCAAACCCGGAGCACAATGTTACAAGAAACAGGCATACGGCAACCTGTTATTTTATGCTAGGAAAGTTACACAATCTTTTTCCAATGTGCAGATAGTGAAAGTTTATCTTTAAAACTGAGATGGTTGCTTCAATAAGACAAATACATGCTGTCACCACTGAAACTTTGAGATTTAATTGGCTGAAAGGAAGGCTGAATTCTTCTACATTTTTCTTAAACATATGCGATCAGAATGATTTAAAAGATGCTGCAGACACTTTGGGGTTTTAAGAAAAAGAAATGGATCAAATAATCAAACATATGAGGTTTATTATAATCTGGATTAGTTTACAAAATAACCAAAGTGGAGTCCATAAAGTACTGCAATGCTCTGCATGATGTCCTCAGTTTTACACACTTTTCTCTCACAGTCTCACACACACGCCTGATAAGTTGTACCAGTACAGTGTATTTTTACTGTATGCAGCTTTCTACAACATAAATACACCAGGCAGTGACACACACACTCACTCACACACACACACACACACCATTAGGGCTCAGGGCTGCATGCGAATGGCTCCATCCAGTCTGATGACCTCGCCGTTGATCATGGGGTTCTCAGCTAGTGATGTCACCAGGTGGGCGAACTCAGCAGGGTCTCCCAGGCGCGAAGGGAAGGGCACCTGTCGGGCAAGAAAGGAGCGCACCTTCTCTGGAAGACCGGCTAGGAGGGGAGTGGAGAACAGACCTGGAGGAAGAAATAATATTCAGGTTTGGAGTCAAAGGAAATGTCACTTTAAAATAATTTGTGTCAATCATATGTGTATATTTCCAGCTCCTGGAGCAAAATATTTAAACTTTTCTGCCTTTATTATTCACATTTTTAAATAATTTTGCTACAATAATGTCCTTATAAACCTGCTTGGTCGCCTGTCTTTATGTAGCGACACATATACAAATAAAAAGGGAAGGCCAGTTTTCTTCTTCTTTTTGGTCCTATGTGATGTGTATATCTGCAAACAATGCGTTTTTTTTAAGTTCTCTCAAGTATGTCCACTAACCGGGTGCTATGGTGATGACCCTGATGCCCATGGGTGCCAGATCTCGTGCGATGGGGAGGGTCATTCCGACGATGCCGCCTTTAGAAGCTGAATACGCTGTCTACGAATTTGCTATAGCACGGAGGGGGAAAGAAAAGTTGAGAATCGGAGCGACTGCTTAGTTATTTCTGTTACGTTTGAGTGTGTTTCAAATGACCTGTCCATCAAAGGCTGCCACACTGGCTGTGTTAATGATGCAGCCTCTGTGTCCATCTGCATCAGGCTCGTTCTTCCCCATCTCACCCACAGCAAGGCGGATCACATTAAAAGTTCCCGCGATGTTCACCTGCAGGAGACACAGGAGGGAAAGTCATGCAGCTGCAACTGCCATATCTTTTTCTACTGTGTGTGTGTGCATCTGTCTGTCCATCTTACATTGATAACACGCTGGAAGTCCTCCAGGCTGTGAGGCAGGTCCTTCTTAAAGTTGTAGGTTTTAGCGGCGACAGCGATGCCGGCACAATTAACTGCCAGGTCCAGCTTCCCAAACTTTTCTCTGGCCAGGGACACTGCTGACTGCACGTCTGCCTCTGACGTCACCTGGGAGAGGATGAAGACTCTTTAGGACGCCTTTAAAACATCATCATCATCATCATCATCAACATGTGCCAGGGGAGATGAAAAAGATATAACAAAGAACTGAACTGAACTCTAATTCAGATGATATGATGGATGATATGAGTGCACCTTCACTGAGAGGGACATTACACCTCCAGTTACAGCTGTGATCTGTTAAATGTTTCTCTTGAACCTGCTTTGACTGATTTTTTTGGCCATGGGGGCAGTAGAACAAGCTGCAAAAGCAACATTCACACACGATCGCTACATAAAGTTGATAAGGCAAACCTGTTGAGTCCACGTCATGAATGTAAGTCCATGTAAGTCTCTTTAACTTGGGTAGCTTCCAGTCCTCTCAGTATCCCTGAACGTCTGGCTCTTTAGCTGCCAAATGCTGCACTGTGTACACCAGCCTACTTTGACATTGGTGTGTGTATGGTTGAGTGAGCTTAGTACTATTTGTCAGTGCTTTGAATAGGAAGCTTCTGATAAGCGGTTGGCTCCTAGCGTGGCAGCCTCAACCACCAGTGAATGATGAAAAGATGTCGAAGTCTATTGTGAGTGTGTGTGACAGGTCAGATTCCTGCCTGTTTATTGATTTTGTATGACTCGACACGTGTGGACTCACATCTGCAGGAGCGAAGGCACAGCGGTCCCCAAGACTGGCCGCCAGAGCCGGTCCATCGGACGACGGCAGGTCCAGGATCACAGCGACGCCCGCTTCTGCACCAGGCGCTCCACAGTGGCCCGGCCCAAACCAGACGCACCGCCTGTCACCAGGCCAACCATACCCTGTTGAACACACACAGACAGGGATGGACCAGGCGGAGGAGGGGAGAAAGCAAAAACATGGGTCAGTGAGATGATGTCTGAGGCAAACATTCCCAAATTTTCAGCTTTTAAAATGGATTCATTGCTCTTCTCATGGAGTTTGGAAGATATGACCTTTAGGACATTTTTACTATTGCATAAACCAAAGGATTAATCGAGAAAATAAATGTCAGCTTAGGTGGGTCTATACCTGCTGAATGTAACCACTGTGAAACAATCAGGAAATAACTTTGTATGTCTGATTAAAAGCTTTATCGAGGCCGGCGCTCGCTCTCTGTTATTGTTACTGTATGTCTCTCTACCAAAGCACTCAGGCTGTCTGTGGAGGTTTGACCCATCTGATTGATTGATTGATTGATTAACTCTAATTGGTGCAGGGGAATCTCTGACATCACACGTCACCACTTCAAACCAGGGAGAAGATCATGTCATATAACCACAAAGAAAGAAAGCAGGTGTTCAGGCCCTTTAAAGCAACAGCAGGATGGATGGAGACTAAACTACCTGCTGGGACTGACAGCACTCAACTTTGATGACTCAGGTGGACTCAGGTGGACTAACACTTTAAAATAATTAACACATGCACGCGCGCACAGATCATTGATTCCCAACATGTTGGGCCACACAGTGAAAACTTCTGGACTACAACAAACAACAGGAAGCAGAACAAAATCACAAACACGTCACAGCGCGCGCTCGTTAAACGTGTCACGCGTCATAATTGTATCAGAGTAAATGATGTGAGTGGCGCGGTGTGCCGCGCGCGGACAGGTTTATCTTTTCTCTTTGCTCACCTTGACGCATCGAATGTTCGCCATGTTGGATCGGACAAGCAAGCGGCCGTGACGTCACACCACAGCTCGTGTATTTGACAAAGGAGTCGCGCGAGGTCTTCTCCTGCTGCTTCTTCTTCTTTCTCTTTTAGGGCGGTTGGCAAACAACGAAATGGCGCGTTACCGCCACCAACCGGATGGAGTATGTATCGGGACTCTATAGGTCCAACTATATATAACTGTGTTTTTATTAGTGTATAATCACCAAGCAGCTGATGTTGAAGTGCCCAAAAAACTGCAGTTCCTCAAACGTCCACTTGAGGCTGGAAGGTAGAAGTGAGTCTGCTCTCATGTCCCCATGTTAGACAGCAGAAATAAAACACAGCCAAGCTCCGGGTACAAAAACAGTTTTGGTCCCTATAGCTAATTTCCCTGTTCATGACAACTGTACTGAGGGTGAATTTATATACAACTCACCTGTTCACATTATATTAAGGCTTAAAGTTGTGCAGGATTAAGAGTGAGGCATGCTTTGATTGACAAGTGGGTGTCATTACAGACGGCTTGTTTAAGCAACCAGGCATCATTCGGTCCCACCAACGTTCTCTGCAGTGCCCAGGTACTGAACCTTTAACTGCTCTGTTATGTGGTTGCGCACTACTCCACATTCGCATGTCTGATGCCCGAGCGTTCGTGGCTGTATTTAGCACGTAAATATTTTTGCTAACCTTTGGTGCAGACAGAGTGAGAGCTCTGTCATTTCCACTCCTCTTTGGCAGCAGCGTGGATGATGCTGAGCAGAGGCGGGAGAGCATCCAGTGGGCCCGCCCACCTCATTGTGATTGTGACCAATCGCTGAGCGTTTCGGGGAACGCCCCCTCCTGGTACCGCCTGATTCGCAGAATAATAAATGAGGGGTGTTGTCCAATCAGAGCGGCTCTGCAGCTCACCAAGGTCAGCTCAGGCGACCAACTGATGCTTCAGGAGTCAGTTTACAGAGCAAACCAAGACTCTAACAAGGAAACGGCTGAAAACCTCTTCACAGTTTACGAGATAAATAACCTGAAGGTTCATGATAGTATGGATTTGATTTATTTAAAACCTATCACACAAAAACGTACAAACAGAGCACACAGAAAATCAAACACTGTGTACAGTTAGAGATAGTCTTTATTAAACAGAATACAATAAAATTCATCAGGATTTCTATCAGCTTATAAATGCAGAGAGAACAGTAATTATCAGCGATCATTCTGGTTACCTGTTAATTTGTGTTCCTGATGAAGAGATCCATGTTTGAGTCCAAAATCCAAAGATATCTCATTAAAAGCTGCAAAGACGAATCGACAGATCGATGATTGATTTATGGATTCAGTCAGAAGCTGCAGCTTTTCCCAAAACATGTGATTTCGCAGCTTGAAATCACTTTAAATTGGATATTTTGTAGGTTTCACTCTTGATCTGACATCACGAGGCTCTCGATATGAACATTTTTACACCATGAGTGAATTAGAACGATCAGCACATTAATCAGTGATTGGACAGCTGCAGCAACTTTCATACTACTAACACAATGATTGCATGAATTACCTATCAATTTAAAAACTCTAATGGAAGCGATAACAAAATAATCAATCCTCAATCAAGACTCATGCAACACACACCCTCTACCTAGAATCTCAACATTTACACACACCTCTGATGAGTGGCGTCAAAGACACTGGAGCTGAAGCGCATGACAGTATGCTGCCACAATGTGGAAGGCAGTAAGTTGTATAGTTGTATCTCCAAAATAGGGGTTGCAATATCCCACACCCCACAACAACACAACTTACTACCTCACCACAGCACAGCTACAGACACGTCAGCACACACCGTAGAAACATCACCCCGAACATCTAAACATGTTCCATCGTACAGGAGCTTAATTCTAAAGTTGTGCAATGAAGCTGCAATTTTAATGAGCTATAAAATCAAAGATGTTGCATTTCTATATAATATAATATATATATATATATATATATATATTTGCAGCAGGGGATTCTCCTGAGTGACAGGCGTCCAGATTATTAACAGCCAGGGACACACCAGGACAGCAAGACACAACGATATAACCAGCAAAATGAATCCAATGTTCGTGATGTAATTTTGGAGCACTGATGGTCACCAACGGCAACAGAGGCTTCAGTCACCGTGGCAACTGAACGCAAGATACGGATTGGGCTGGCTTGTCTCCGTCATGTGGAGGTAGGTGATGGTTTGGTTGCCGTGAGAAAGACAGTAGGCTGTATAGTTATCTCCCAGATCTGGTGTGATCCTAAAACTATACAAACTACTACCTCATCCCACAACTCCCCCCTTCTTCTCCACTGGAATCATTTCTACGAGTAAAAATCCAGCAGATGAACGCGTCCCCTCTCATTTGCATTAAGGTTTCTGGTGACACACATCTGACAAGGACAAGAGGCAAGAGGTGACCAAGCCTCTGAAAATGATGTAGCCTACTTCTGAGGAGGCTTCCTGTCCTTGAGGAGGTGGAGGAGCACCTATGGAAGACACAAAAACACAGCATAAATAATAAGGGAGCAGGATATCATGATCTGGCTTCACCACCAACGCGTATCAAACAGTAACCACCGGGCGACCGCTCACATTTTCTGCTGATAGCCTGCATCCTGAAATCAGGTGAGGCTAACAGGCTAACCTGGGGCACCATCTCTGCCTTTTTCAAAGCTACACAAATAAGCGCCTTTACTGACATTACAGCGACATATCTACTACTATGTTATATTATCTCCTATATGAGCTAGCGGCTGTTAAAGCGAGGTACTTAATGTAGCAAGGCGAGGAAGTCAGCTTAGCCAGTGTTAGCTGACAGCAGCTAGCTGGAATTGGCGGTTCTCGACCTCTCTCAGTCCGGACTGTTGTCACATCCGCCGCCGTCCCCCCCTCCCCGGCACGTCCTCTCACAGGCCCGCCGCTACCGAGGCCGTCGTCGGGGTTTCGCCTCGTTTTGTTAAACCGCGGCGGAATACTCGTGGAAGCAGCAGCACCGACCTTCCGGAGCTAAAGTATCGCAGCAGCGGCAGCAGCGGTGAGATGTTTCGATGCCTCGCTTCATCACCACCACCACCACCACGCCAAAAGTCACGTGACCAACCCCCTCCTACCTCCCCCCTCCAAAAAAAAAACGAGGCCCTCGCTACGTCACGCTCGTGTCACACACAGAGAGGGGTCGCGCGGAGGTTTGAACGCTTGTTAATCTGCCCTTTTTTGTTTAAAATAGAGTGTTTAAAGCTTATTTATCAGCTTTATAAGCTAGGCAAAATGATAAATAGGCAAAATGACATTAATAAAAACATTTAAATCACTTATATTCTCAGTGTTTCATCGTGAGATTGGGACCAACGGTTTAACCAGCAGATGTCGCCATTTTGGCTCCTTCTCTCTAACACAGTTGCTTCATCCTGTTTTCCGTAAAAGCGTCTTTTTTTCTCCCCGTCACGATGTAACTGCGCACTTTGTTCTACAGCTCTAACTCAGGAACTGTTCGGGTGTCAGAGCGAAGCAGCGTGTTTACCTTTAAGCCTTTTCGTGTGAGCTTCGTGTCACCCTCCATCTTTGCATCCATAACGGAGCAGCTCGGGGGGGAGGAAGCTGCTGGCTGAGTGCTGGTGCTGCTGATGGTATGAGCAAACATCGCGAGATTTACGGGCCTGTGGAGCGCGCCCTCAACGAGATTTCAGAGACAGCCAAATCTCGAATACATGCATGTTTTCTATACCAAGCCTTCATTTTATATTTTATTACATATTTGTTCTATTAGAAACATTTAATATATATATTTTAAACTACTTATAATTCATAATAGTAGTTAGTAGTTTGTTGACTTACTGCACAATATTAACACTTAAAAATGTCCTCATATCTGATTATAAGTACGTTATAGTTTTATAAACCACTTATTAACTGTTAATATACTGTTATAAATCCTAAACGAATACAAGACAAATTAATTTCAGTGAGTGGCATCAACCTGTTAAAAGCTTAAAGTTAGTACATATTTATATTTGTTTAGTATTTATGAACAATATACAAACATTAAATAAATTGATTATAACGCACTATACTGCAGTTGTTTTAAGATATGAGGACATTTCATTGAGTCAACTATCTGCTGCATAATGTTTACTTTTAATACTTTTTTGTAGATACTTTTTTTCTTTTTTCACCCCCCAAAAATTTGAATCATTTCATCATGCTGACATTTCAATACAGCTGGATTTATGATGTTTGAACGATTTGAAAACAATAATCTAAACTGAACATCATTCAGTGGAGCAATGTCAGAGGATTTCATTTAAATGAAATGATTTAATATACTAGATTATTCTTGTTTTCTCAAGATGTCATATTAGTTATGGTGTTATTCCAGGAAAACAAATTAACTCGCTATCATGAGAAAACAGAGAAAATATGTATGAATGAATGAATGACCACATTTTGATGCTTTTGCTGTATTTGTATTTTATAGCTTACTCTTATTTAATAGTAACAAACTGTAAAACAGATTCATTTTTTCAAAATCAAAACCCAAGTCAATCTTATAAAAATAAAAATAAATGAATAAATGAAGACACCGGACACAACAAATACTTTTTTTACTAAAAGAATAAATTTTATTTCAGCACTGTAAGTCATTTCCCAACCAGTACAAACATGACTGCCATCTTTGTCTCTTTCTGAACCATTCCTCCCCTCCCTCTGTGAGATCAGACCACCAACAGCCAGACAATTAAAAATAAAAACAAAAAACAAAACGAAAAAAAAAAAAACATTAAAAAAAAAAAAAGCTTTCTTGTTCTCGTCTTTCCACAAACAGTCTGGTGCTTCCATAATGCTAACAATGATGACAAATTATACCAACCATAATTATAACAGCAATAATGATGATGATAATATTTCTATAACAATAATATTATGGATAAATTTGAACCCTTTTCGCTGCACAGGTAGTTTTGGGTGGCCCTGGGTACAGAAGTACAGGCATTGGTACACTTGTGGCTGCGGGTGTGACAAGAAACGGACCAAACCGGGACTCGACCATTGAGGGGGGAGGCTTGGGGAGGGGATTATACTGGAGTTTGGGGGGCTTCTGAGGGGGGGAGTGGCAGTGTAGAGAGAGACAGACAGAAATAGGGACCCTTATTTCAAACTGGACAAAAATGCTGCGAGAAGTCCTGCAAAGATCAGAACAGGTACAACACAACTGATGATTCCTTTCCACATTCTGTATGACAGACAATAACACTGTTTAAAACGTCTACAACAACCACATAGTACATTTCTGTTCTGGGACTTTTGGTTCTCTTTACATTGTCGGAGACGCTCCCATTCGCGTAGGCAGTGAGGCAGGATGCTCGTGTCGTTTCGTCGCAGAGAGGGTGAATTTTCCTCGCCACAACTTCAGCTGAGATTCACATTCATGAACTAGAAAACAAAGCTCGGAGCCATGGATTGTAATTTATTCACAAGGCCACGGGAGGAAGTCTTTTAGGGCTGCAACAGATTAACAGACGTTAAGGTGTTTTACATGTCAACAAATAATTTAAGAAAAACATCATGTTAACTTGTTTTGTCTATGAAACAGTCCAAAGCCAAAATATAGTTTACTGGCACGCAAGACAAAGAATTCAGGGCTGTTATCTTCACCAGTTATTGGTTTGGTCTAAAAATATGCCCGTCATAACTTTCTGAAGCACAGTGTGATGAAGTCAAATTGCTTGTTTTACTCAACCAACAGTCAAAAACCTCAAAGATATTTAATTTACCACCAAATACAGCAAAGAAAAACATAAAAGTCATATTTTAAAGACAAATATTTGGTAGTTTTGCTTGAAAAATGACAAAAACAAACATCAAAACGAATCGTTGCAGCTCTAGAAGACGTGCAGCCAACTGAAAAGCTGGAACGTGTTTAATCTAATTCAAGCGTGGCAGATGAATCGCGTCTCGCTTGCACTCCACATTTCATGACATCTCTTTGGAGGCATGCTAATCTCAGATTTGTGTTTGTTTTCTCGAGGAAAATTCAGCCGCTTTGAGCAGCCTCCGTGCCCACATGTGAAGAGACACTCGGTGTAGTTAAGAAGTTGCTCTGTCAAGCTGAGAAGTTAAAGGCAAGTTTGAGAGAGCACGACAATTACACATTAAGAAAAATGCAAAAGAGGGCGCCAGAACGTCGGCGTGACTGAAAGCATATTTGTCAGGTGTCGTTCCTGTCGCGTCAGTGCGGATCTGAAGTCGGTCGGCGAAGGAGTCGCGACGTGAGTGCGAGCGAGCGACGGGGAGTGTTGGATTCTTTACCCACAATGCCTCGTCTAAAAACCCGCTTGCTTGCTCTCTCGCTGTCCACACAAACACGCTTCTTTCCTTCTTCCCTGTCTGTCTACGTCTCCACGACAACCACAGTGTTAAAAAAAACACTGTTAACCTCACAGACTTATCAGATAAATCACACGTGCTGTTATGTCATAATATATATAATCATACTCATCAGAAAACTTGTTACTCGGGGGGGTGGAGGGGGCAAACCATCGACGTCAAGGAGCGGGGCGAGGGCGAGGTGGGACTATGGGGGCTTTATAAGGGGGGGATGCTAGGTGTACTTTGGTTCTCAGGTGTTTACAAGAGATGTTTCGCTGCTTTGTGCAAGGGTGCAGAGCTCAGCTTCGATTGATAATGAGTCGACCACAAAATCTGTTATTCAGGGATATTATGAGAATGATACATAGTGCAGACGACGATTTTTCAATTCGAAAAACGGGCAATATTTACTTACGTACATAATAAACGGTGGTCTAAAGATGCCATATAAAATACAGGTAAGGAAAATCGCAATCATTACAGTTCAAATCTCTAGGTTGGCTAAGCGTATTTCAGTACTAACTGAAGCGATGGTAGAAGGATTAGATTAGAAGATGTAATAACATTAAAAATAGTAAGAAAAAACACATTTTGCACAATTGAATAAAACCGTTTTTGATTTTTTTTTCTGATTTTTTTTCCAGACTCTGGTTAGATACATACAGAAACTGATTATCAACGTTAATATAACCTTTAACTGTTAGTTGGGTTGATTAAAGGGCGGGGCAGCCCGAAGAGAAAAAAGAGAAAATAAAAACAAAACAAAAAAAAAAAAAACAAACAACGGCCAATAGAAACGGTCCTAACGGCTAAAAGGAGAGGCAGAGAGGGAGGTGTAAGAGTGAAAAGAGAGAACTGAAATACAGGAGGAGGGAGGAGGAGGAGGAGGAGGAGGAGGAGGAGGAGAGGGGGTTAACCTGTGTGTATTATATCCAAGTGTGTGTTTGTTTTTTGTTTGTGTGGGCATGGCGTGTGTACATGTACATGTTTGTGTGTGTGTGTGTGTACTCTATGAGGATTTGAGGGTGGAGAAAAGAAGTGAATGAAGAGGAAGGAGGTGGGGGTGAGAAAAAAAGTGTGGTAGCAGGGTGGAGGTGGGCGGGCGGGGGCGGTTAGGATAACAAGCATAAAAATCACTGATCAAATATCTATCGAACTAAAACAGACAAGGACAAAGAGAGGGACACTACATCATGTATTGTGTTGACTTTTTTTTTTTCCATACTAGCTACTGTGTAACTCAGGGTTTAACATCTATGTATCTGTGTGTGTGTGGGTGTGTGTGTGTGTGTGACGCCTCTAACGTGTGCTCTAAGCATGGGGTTTGCTCGAGGTCAGTCAGTCGAATGTGTTACCAAATGATCTCTTGATGAACTGACGACCACTCCACTGGGAACTGAAACTGCACAAAATCACTTCAGCACAAAAGCAGAGAGAACGCTGCTGGTAACAAACGCAACTGAATACCTGTCTGTCGTGTGTGTGTGTGTGTTTATGTGTGTGTGTTTGTATGTGTGTGAGGCGAGCGAATCAAGAGAGGGCATCGTATACCAGATCACACTCTGGCTCGCCGCAGAAAAAAGCCGTCTTCTAACAATGTACTGTTGCGATACACATATTTGTACTAATGTCAAAAGTTGAAAGCAGTTAAGTATATGAACTCCTAGTAAATCTAGACTTAGTATTTCGGCCAGTGGAGCTATATTCTCTAGCCTAGTCTTGGTGTCTTTGTGTGTTTACAGTCCTGTGTTAAGCCCGACGCTG
Organism: Protonibea diacanthus; assembly: GCA_028641955.1. Classification (NCBI taxonomy): domain Eukaryota; kingdom Metazoa; phylum Chordata; class Actinopteri; family Sciaenidae; genus Protonibea; species Protonibea diacanthus. Next base: position 2,529,335 of record CM053984.1, read on the forward strand.
TTACCTACTCTTAACCTATGAACACCTACAGCGCTCGTGTGCTTAATCCCTACCAATAAACGGCTAACGAGTCCAAACTTCTTGATTTTTTTTGGTGTTTGGTGTTAAGAGACGACGGCGGTGGCGGAGGCGGCGGCAGCTGCTGCTAGCACCGCCCTCCGCGATGGTGATGGTGACGAGCGTACGCCTACGCTCGCGGGCCTCGGGACTGGTTTTGTTTTGAACTGTCAGCGGTTTCACTGTAAATGGTTTGAAGTTCGTAACTGAGGGGATGTCTGACGCGACTACATTAACACTTACATATATATAGTCCAGGGTTTCTTCTTCTTCCTTCAAAAATGGCATTTCATAAGAGCTTTTTTTTTTTTTTTTTTAATTCCATGTCAATCCTGTGGCACACGATAGGGCACAAGTCATCAACATAGTTAAGAAAATAAGGTGCTTCTTTGTTGACTTGCCTTTTTTTGTGTGAGCTCATTTCAACCTCTCTTCGTAAGTTTATAGAGATTATGTTCATGGCCAGCATCTCTCAGGCAGTTATCTGTCAGTCTACTGCTTCCTGCAGTTGTGCTACCAGTTAAATGGTAAAGTTGTATTTTCCGTAGTCAGATGAAATCTACTATGGGGGGGACACATCTCACTCTCTACAAACATAAGTGCTCTAATAAAACAATTCATTTATCGTAGAAGTCTCAGATTGTGAGCGGCACACTCGCCGTCATGAGGCCTCTCTCTCTCTCTCTCTCACTCTCTCTCTCCCGTCATGTGATCCGACCCATAAAGCCTCCGCCGTGGTTTCGGCTGGAGGTGCTTCAGGGGCAGGGAAGTGCTTCCTGCTGGTCTAAAGTGACACACCGGAGCCCCCAAACAGCTCTTGGGGTGTTTTGGGCTTTTTTTCTCTCGAGGTGCTCGAACACCACCGGAGGACCGGCGGCGGTGGAGGGATCTTTGAGGCTCTGTCGCCACACCCCTTTTTTTTTGTGTTGCATCACACGGGCTGCCGCGGGTTGCGGCGAGCCTCGTTTAAAATACACTTTGGAAAATAACTTTTTTAAGAAATCTGAAATGATTCCCGGGAATCCTCGACGTGGAAGAATCCTTTCAGCTTCACTGCGAAGTTCTTGATTGAACGTGAGGCCAGTCTGAAGGGAACTCTGCCTGCCAGCATTCACTTCCATCTTTTTTGTTGTTGTTGTTGTTTGCTGGGCAGCATTACTCTTTTCTTTTTTTTTGGCCTTAACTCCAGAAGGTGCCTCAGAGTTTGTTTCTATATCACCTGGTAGAGGACTGTCCAGTGTGGTTTAACATATTCATTTAAAACAAAGTGCTTCTTTGTCTGAAACCACTCTGTTCACATTCTGACGTCTGTCGAATAGATCTCTACCTTTAAATGTAGTTCTACATGTCGTAATGGTTTACTCGTGCGCGGGGCGGTGGGACGCCCCTCTCTCACACACTGTTAATTCACCTGTATAGGGGCGTGTTCAAATTCAAGTTCAGGTTCAAATTTATATTTAAATACAACATTAAGTGCTTCCGTTGGGACAATACAATCAAAGCTTTGGGAGAAAGGGACAAAGGGGGGGGTTGGGAGGATAATATAATAATGCACTTTTCTTTCTTTTTTTGGAGCGGGATAACATCTTGCATACTTTGGGGCTTAAGGTGCATAAATTCATGGGGTCTCTTAGCACAGCTAAGCTCTAGGCTATGCTACATAGGTCAAAGTAAGATAGCACGCTAATACCGTGGTGGTGCAGAAGTGCTCCTGTGATTAGATAACCGATCAATAAAAAGGTGGGGGGCGGTTTGTCGCTATAGTAACACTGAGTGTTTAGCGGGGCTGCTATAGCCTGCAGGGTCCGAGGAGGGACGAGGGTCAACTGCACAGAAGAACGATACTCCAGAGTCCGAACTCTGAACGTCTTCTCCGAGTTCACGCAAGACACAAACCTCACACGAGACGGCTATGGCAGAACGAACCGTATTAAAACGCGCGACTACAGACCACGGCGACCGGGCCTTAGATGCTGTAACCGTGGAAACCACATCCAATCTGTCACCGTAAAAGCCGCAAGCTTGACATCTGTGTGCAGAGATTCAAACAACGGGACCTTTGTTTTAAAAACACAAAATAAGAAATTCAAACTGTACAGATACCCATACGTACTTAAGGTGGAGGGGGCGGGGCTCGTTTAGGTGGTGGGTCGTAATGGGGGTGGGGTCGGGTGGGGTCGGGGCTTCAAGCTTATTTTACTCTGAGTGCGGGGAGGGAGGCGTTTAGGATTTTTTTGAGGGGCGGGGGCGCTTACAGGCTCATGGAGAAAACCTCTCTTCATAAAACAATGTAAAACCACATGAGAAAACTAAAAAGGAAGTAACAGCTAACTGCTTGAGCCTATCACAGAGAGCAGCAGGGGGGAGGAGGAGGAGCCTCGCGTCGCCCTCCTGCTCCGTGTGATGATGTGCGCAGCTAGCGGGCGGGGGCTACAAAAACAGGGAAAGGCAGTCGAACACAGAGAACTCTCTCAGAGCAGTGCATCCTGGGAGGGACGCCGTCACTCCTCCTTCTGTAGTGCTCCGTCTGACGGGCAGTCGTCAAGGCAACAGGGGGCCTCCACTTCCACCCCCTCTGATTGGTTGTCTCTGCTGGCTAAGGCACACGGGATTGGCTGGGCCAGGGGGGCCAGCTCCAAGGGCTGGCCGATGGCGGAGGCTGCTGAGCTGCCGTTCAGCTGCTGAGTCGCAACCTCTGGCGTGGAGCCCGCCTCCTCTGAGGGCTTTGGGGGAGTGCTGGATGGGGGGGGTGGCGACGTCTGGAGGGAGGACAGGCAGAGTTTTAAGAGATGAGATGGAAACTAGGATCTTATCCTGATGTGGGAAATCATACGACAGGATTTAAGAGTTCTGTTTCTTGCGTCATACCTGTGTTCTGTTGGCAGGTGTCTTCTTCACTCCCCGTACTTTCGCTGGAATCTCTTTACCCCTCCTGTGACCAAGAAACAGAAACATGTCCAGATGAGGAACACAACCAGTATCAGGAGTTCAAGATTTAACACTGAATTTGTGCAGGATGTTCACCTCAACTTCAACTCTGGCAAGCAAATTCACTCATCAGCAAACCTACGTCTACTCCAAGAATAAAATGTATCGGGGTGCATTCAGACAGGATCCTACGCTGCTGTGAAAATGCAGGTATTTCCAAAAAAACGCAGCGACCTGCGAAGAAGTTGAGCCAGAGCCAACTTTTGTAAAAATGTAGCCTGACGTCACGCTGCAGCCACCAATCAGACACTCAGACCAGTCACACCTCCACAGTCAGCCTGAAATCTAAACTCTGACACACACTCTAGCTTCTAAATCAGAGTCTGACTCACAATTTAAGCTGCAAAATAGAGACACGAAAAAGTTTAATTTGGTTTGTGTTTGAAGACTCGAGAGATAAAGAGTGAGCAGTGGTCGAGAGACACAGACAGTTAATGAGAGTGAGCCAGCGCCGGCCTCGATGAAGTCTCCGTGTCATACACGAGGGTGCAGAGCAGCACCAGGACAGTGTAAAGTTCACTCACAAAGTTTTCTTGAAGTTCATCTTCAAAAAAGGCATTGTTGAGCGAGAACGGGCAGAGAAAATAACCAAACGCTGCCCGGTGTGTCCTCCACTGCTTCATTATTCTCAAACAGACAGAAGACATTAACGCTTCGTCATGTTCAGGCTCCGCTATCTTTGCCAAGTCTATTTTTGCCGTGGCAGATAACATCTCTGAGGCGTGAAATTAAACTTGTGAATGTATATAACTGCCTGTATTTGTTGGCTGTATAATTTCTAACAATGCATTTCATTCGTTTCAGGCTGTGTGGAGACGTACAGAGAGTGTTCCTGTTCGTTAGTGAGGAGGAGGTCAGTGCAGCCTCTTGCTCTCTGATTTAATGCAGCTTCATTCACAACAAAGTTTCTTATTTACATATTTTTACCGTTTCGATCGTCATAATTTAATTTGATCATAAATATTATGCTGATCAGCATCAGCAGTCATTGCCAAGATGCTAATCTGAAGATTAATTATTGATTATTTAAGATTAGCGTAAATAAAAAACAGAGGTTGATGACGGCAGGCCGCTGTGAATTTAAAATGAGTAAACAAGATTTGTTAGCACGTCTAAATGAGCTGCAAATGTTTATTTATGCTCGTAAACAGGAAAATGGCAGAAAAATAACTTTCCATAGATGTGGCTGCTGAAGAACCGTGATGGAGGCGTGACTGACGATGCTGTTTACATCACACTTTGCTGTTATGAAGCTCAGTCAGGTATCGAATGTATCGGAGGTCACATATATGCGTAATGTTTTCAGCTTTGGTTGTTTCTGGTGGTTTAAACAGTCAACTGTGTCATCAGCTGTGTTGATTAGAAGGTCACCATCTCACTCACCCTCTCCCTGCACCCACTGACACCACCTGCATGTTGAACCCCCCTCTCCCACGAACTGGTTTGTTCCCAGCCCACTGGCCAACGACCATGCCAGCTATCTCCAGTTTCCCTCCCTGAGGGGGGATGGACTGGATGCCTGGAGAGGAGAGAGGAAAAGACGTGAGGACTGAGACAAAAGAACTTAAATTTGGTATTTATCCATATACATCCAAATATATCAGAAAGTGTCTGTATGTACAGTAACATACAGGTCGTTGTACCTGGGAAGGCTCTGGGTCTGTGCTGCGCGGGGTGATGTGGATGATGTGGGTGATGATGAGGAGGCATGCCGCCCATGGGGCGCGGTGGGTAGAGTGGAGGCATGGGGTAGAAAGGCGGCACCATGGCGGGAGGGAGGAAGGCGGGAGGTGGAAGAGGAGGGGGAGGCGGAGGAGGGCGGGACAGGTTGATGCCCTCGAGGATTGCCTGACGCATCTTCTCGACCTTGGACACCAGCTCCTCCTGCAGGGCGGGAAGATGACCGTGAGTTACTTGCCTCAGTGGGGACGTCTTGTGACGTGCCGTGGCAGATGAAGACATATTTTAATGTATCAATATCAGCTAAAATAAAATCTGTTCACTGTAGATTTATTCACTGGACGCTCCTGTGCGTCCAGCACAGCCTGCAGGTGACTGCTGGACAGTGCGAGCAAAAAACACACGCAGGTCAGGTAAACTGGTGATTCTGATGAAATTATCTGCTCAAAATTAATCCAGAATCACTCGTTTGACACAAATTTCCTGCAGCTATTGCATTCACTGTTTGGGTTAAATGGTCATTTCATCAGCTATCCTGTTGTGTTATTGTTATGCATTAACTATAAGATAAAATATCCATAAAATGTGTCACTCAACAGTTGTGAAGCAGTGCACTAAAAGAAAAGCAGCTGCAGTACAGGATTACACACACGCACTCAAACACAAACACACACACAAACACACACACAAACACACTCCGGTCCGTACCTGGCCCTCGCACATGTCCAGCAGGGCGGCCCGGTCGCGGGCGGCCCGGGCCAGTTTGCTCTGGAACAGTTTGCCGTCGAAAAAGCCCCAGGGACAGCAGTGTTCCCACGGCAACGGCTGGCCGCACACATCGTTGATGAACAGCGCCGTGTCGACGCCGGCCATGAACAGAGAAGCCAGCTGCACGCCGCGGGCATCCACCTTCTCCACCTAACGGACGACACGACACGTGTAAAATCACACAAGAGCGACCTTGTGTTGCTGTTACATGAAAGAGTGTAGTTAGATTACTGTATCCAGGACCAGCAACAAGATTCTTGATCAGTGATCATCCAACAGTGACGGAGTGAGCAGTGAAGCCTTACCTTGAGCTCCTGTAGCTGGTCGGGTTCGTAGAGCTGGCTGGAAACAGCCTGAGCCAGAAAGGCATCTAGCTCATGTCTCTGGAGGATTCTTCCCCCAGGCCACTGCATCATATACCTGAGAGAGACGGGAAGCAAAGCTCGCTTCAGAACAGGGACACTAAAGTGTATCGATGATTCAAACACGTGAACTAAAAGCAACAACTCTAGTTTATATTAAAAATAGTTACCCAATAAATTTCCATCGATTGATTGATTAATCTACTGTTTCAGTAGCTGCTCCTCACACACTGATTTTATTGTACTAACTTGAACTCAACTACGACCGGCGGTGGCGTAGAGCACCGTCGTACCTGAGCACGCAGCACATGAGCAGCAGATGCTGTGGGACCTGTGCTGGGTTGAGGAGGGCTGGGCAGTCAGAGCGTAGGCAGGCCAGGAAGGCCCTGGTTCTCCTGGAGCGGTCCTCGCTGGCACGACCCAACCACAGCCGCCGCAGGTTGGGACAGGTCCACTCCCGGAAACACAGGGCCGGAACCAGCTCCGGAGTCAGGGCTGACTTGGCTTTGCCGCTGCTCCACTCTTTGACGATCACCGGAGGAACTGTGATGGACACAACAAGTGTGTCAGTATGAACGTGTACAGGTTGGTTTAAAAGAACTGATGCGACACTGATGACTGCTAACTCTGAGCACATGTTCTGTAGCTGCCGTAACTTCCAGTTTATTAACATCCTGAAATGTAAGTCGTGGTTTACGTCTCGTGGTAGAGATTAAACCGGTCTCAAAGCAGATTTTTTGACTTTTCATTACAGGAAGTGTAACTACAGTAAGGACGGCTCTGTTACATTTAGATATATCAGTAAACCAGCAATCACCATACCTGGTACAGCTAAATGGAATGCAGCATATTATTTACATGTTTGTCCAGTCAAACATCCTCCCACTGACACATGAGCACGACAAATCGATTTCTCAGTGGTGACACTTAGACATAAGAGACAGTCAACATGTTTTACTGGTGTGGTGGCCACTAAGAAATGAAATGATGAAGCCATGTAAAGGCAGGTGGAGGTGTGGAGTCACTGTAACAACCTGAAAAGTCGCCCAGCATCCACACGCTGCCGTCAGTGCAGTTTTAATTTTTTTTCCATTTTTAAAGTCGGCGCTTCAAACCGACTGAAAAGGAACGGACTCGTGGTCGGTGTATTCATTTTTCATCAAGTGCTTGTGGTTTATGCTTTTTCTGAATTATAAATGCCTAAACAACAAAGAAATGCACTGTGCACTCTGTGCACCTGCAGCACAACACTCAGTATGTATCAGCCTACATGAATCTCATGTTTTGACAATGTCAGACTCGTGTCAGAGAAAGTAAAAATGTCCTTCTCTTGGCCTGGTTATAAAATCCTAGAACACCACAGAGCCCTTCTCCTGCCGTGGAGTCATCGAATTTTAGGGGGCAGCTCTAAAAGTTCATGATTAACATATATTTAATATCCCCGTCTAGGGTTACATGATAAAAACAAAGCGTTCCCTTACAGCCCCATAACAGATGTTAAATCCTGTTGATACACTCGACAATAAAACCCTCATCTAACTCCCAGCACCTACCTTCCAGGGGAGCCCTCTTGCGGAGAGCGAGCCTCTCCAGGCGGCGGTGTGTTTCAGCCAGACTGAAGAGGACGCCGTACGCATACTGTCTGGCAGCACGGAACAGCAGAGAGGCAGGAGGCAGCTCAGAGTTACACTCATCCTCTATACACACTGGCATCTTCATCTCACCCTGAGGGGGGAAGGAGGAGAGGTTAAAGGGAGGGCCGAGAGCTCTGACGTGGATGGTACGTTAGCTTCATCAACATTTTAATAACCCTTTGTGTGTGTGAGGTAATCTGTTCACCTTGGTCAATATGTGGAAAATCTGGGGGTACATCAGTCCTCTTCTGTGTCTGTGCTCGGCTACACGAAGAACCTCAGCACTGACCTGAAAACGAACAGACGGTAAACACGGTGACACGACTGTGCTGCTGCTGCTGTGTCAAACGTGTGTGTTTTAAAATCTCTCGCGGACACACACCTGAGGCAGAGGGGGTGTGGTTATGTCCATGTGACTCCGCGTCGCCATAGACAACAGTGACGGAATGTTTGACCCGCTCCCGTTGCCTTGGGAACCCTCTCCGGAGGCCGAGCCCCCCCTTCCGGTGGGATCCTCCCACCGAGAGGGCTTGTCCGTCAAATGGCTGAGAGAGAAAGGGTTGATGTCGTCAATCATCGTGGCCTGGAGTTCATCACGCGTGTGTGTGTGTGTGTGTGTGTGTGTGTGTGTGTGTAAAAGCTCCTCAAACACATATTGTGTAGATGTTAGAAGGAAATTAGCAGTAACATAAGCCTCTCTGAACCTTCAACACACCACAACAAGGCAAAGATGTTCACAAACAAACTCCTCTGTCCTCTGCCACTCCATCCTCCTCCTCCTCTTCAGCTGTAATCCCTGAATCTCTAAGCTGTATCTGGGCTACTTTACCCTGTAAGCTTGTTGACAAAAAGTCACTCAGTCAACAAGTATATGTGATATAGAGCTGCTATGTATACGCTGATATCCCTCTGGCTTTAAGGATGTCCTGATCCAAGCCCTTTATATTTACCTAAATGTTGATTAAATGTATCAGGCACATTTTTACGAGCTACTTGATCCAAACACTGGAGGTCCAGGTTCAAAAATATTCCCTTAGGTGTCACATAACATTACGAATAAGCTTAAAAATAAGAGAGAACTTTCACCAGACGACGAAGTTTAACGTCAGCCTGTCAAGTTACAGCGAGAATTAACCTGCCGCTGTTATTTGTCGTTTTCACAGTGTCTGCTGGGAAAAAGTTGCCACCTGAACTTTTTGTATTGCTTTTTGTTTTTGTCAGGACATAAAATGAGCTCACACAGAGAGCAATGTGAATTTTTCACACAGTCACTGCAAAGACACACAGATGCAAGTCTGAGTCAAATTTGTGTGTGTGTTTTGTGAAGAGGGCCGGATGGAGCGGAGTATAGGCCAAATTCCACCGGGCACGGACGCAGCTCGTTCAATGTTTCAAACCGCACCAGAAGCGCCGTGATCCGCTTCAGAAGCGGCTCTCTGCTCGAGAATACGCAGCTTTTCTACTTCTCAAGCTGACAGGAAATCAGACACAGAAACAATGTGGCATATTTACATATTTAGAAACATATAAAGCAAAAAAAAGACCAAATCTGATCAAGTTAACAAAGTCTGGCTTCTGAAACATTCCGGCGGGGTTTGAAGTCGCGTGGAGAAAGGACCAAACGTCGCAGGCACTGACGTTACAGAGAGCGGAGGAATAAACACCCGGAGTCACTCGGGTTAACTAACAGGACTCAACTCACTCTGTCACATTTGTCTTTGTTGGTCTCGTTAACATATTAAAATGGTAAAACAGAACCTGATACTGATTTGAAAAGGCAAAATTGTTGCGATTAATTTTCTGTTGATCGATTTATTAATTTTATACTGCAGGTCTGTTTTTAGACTTGTGCTGTTGCTTTTTATGTTGAAGTGCTTATACAGACATGGCAACATGTTGTTGGTGTCATCACATTTACGTGGTTGACAGGTTGCTTCTCTCATATTCAGGCAAGATTTCTTTTCTGTTGATAACAGCAGCATTAAAACTAAAACAACAAACTGTGGCATTCTAAAACGTTTATCAAAAGAAGTTTCCTGGATTTTTAAACTAAACAGCCACAAACCTTTAAGTGCTTTTTAAAAATCAATTACCATTTCCCTCATTAGCACTAATGTTGTAAAGTGTACGCTGCCAACATACCGCTGAAGCTAAGCTCTCCTTGTGATTAGTCAAAACATGTGTTATGTAAAGTGCTTTGCTCCACCTAAAAATGCCGGAGTCGCCTCTTCACTTAAAGCTAATTACTCTTCTTCGCCTGCGCCTTACTTTGCGTTGCTGTCGTTGGGTTCATCTCCATCTGATGACGAGGAAGGCGACGGAGAGGGACCAGATTGAGTGCTGGTGTGATGATTGGGTAATCGACTTCCCCCCTGAGTGGAATCATATGGAGCTGACCAATCGGAGAAGCCCATCTTGTTCGTCAGTGAGTCGTTGCAGTCTTGGGACGGTGGCGGTGGGTTCTGGAACAGAGGGGTGGAGCCAGGTCCGTATGGAGCATTTTGATAAGGTGGCTTTAACCCCGGAACCTGGGGAGGAGGGTACTGTGATCGGAAGGAGAGGAGAGGAGAGGAGAGGAGAGGAGGAAGGGGGAGAAGATGTCTCAGGGACGGGAACTAATACTGTCCTATTTTATTTCAGATCAAACTAGAAGCATCCGATCGAGGCTGGTTGGAGGATTTGGGATGGAACGGACTACAGCCGCCTCCCCGCCACCCTCCCTCAGCCAGTTTCTCCCCTAAATGAGCACACGCCACAAAGGGATTTCAAAGAGCAAAAAAACTTAATCCACTCTGCTACACGTAGATTCATGTAGCCGAGACCAAATTACACAGACGTCAAAGAGGGCGAAGGATTACAGAGATAAGAAACCTACCTGATTCTTTCCAGGCTGCATCGGTCCCATGTGGCCAGGTGGTCCCCCAAATGGATTGGGTCCAAACCCAGGGACTACACAAGAAAATATTATCAAAATACATGTTCAGCAAGCCGAAACACGATCACATAATGACAGAGCCTGTTGTGCTTTCCGAGCAGTTTTACGACTCACGGATGAAAGACGAGGGCCCCATGCTGGGCGAGCGTGGTTTGGAGGCAGCTGAGAAATACTCCACCGCTTTCTTGAAGCGCTCCACCTTGTCCTCCATACGAGACTGGAAAGAGAGGAAACAAAGCGTTATGTCAACTGCATGTCACAGGAGGACGGTGACAGTGAAAGGTGCCATTTAATGAGTAATTCCCCGAGAAATTTCACAATAAAAGCAGAGACTGACTTTGTTGACGCTGACTAAATGATAGAGAATTATTATGACTAACTTCATCTTCAAACTCCTTTTATTAAACCGTCAAACGTCTAAGAAACCTTCAGCTTGGTGTTGAATGACAAAGAAAATCATCAGAAAATCAGTCCACACATTTTTGCTTTGAAAATCACTTTTCTGTCCATCAACTAACAGATTCATCGACTGATTGTATCATCAGGTCAAATTTTAGCCGCCAAATGAAGCAAACACGTCTTTCCCTCACAGCAAAGAGACAAAGTCGATGAACGTTTAAAGCGCTTTCTCAACGTGGCAGACAACAGGTCCACGTCTCACGCGTTGTTGCCTCCTGGAAACACTTTGTTTAGGCGAGAGGGAGGCAGGACATGACGTAAAAAGTATGCTGTGGATGGCTGACGAGGATACCGGATAAAGTTTCTATTGGCGTCTTTGTGTTAATTACCGTTCTTCACCCTCGAATGTTTTTCTTTCGGTTTCGCGTCATTCACGTGATCATTCGACACGCTCGCTCTGTGACCTGACCGATTCACACGTAAGCTTGACACATGCACATTTCTCACGTGTCTGTGAAGGTTGTTTGTGGACCCTGCTCGATAAAAATGCAAAATTCTGCATTCTGCCTTTGTGTTTTCACAATTTTTTAAAATGCGTCCAAATGCTGCTTCTTTTTTTGTACTGTCACTCAACGGCTCTTTGAACCGGCTCGTTCACAACCGACACATCAGAGAGCAGAGCTACAGAGCAGTGATTTATGGTATATAAATAGATTTAAATGGACTGGAGACCAAGTTTAAACTTTTATAAAACATGTCTTATGTGTAATAAACTCTGCAAAAGTTTCTTCTGATGAAGTGAAACTAGATGATCCTGTTAAGCGCATAGAATTTTTATAATGTGTGGTGTAATTGTATGGGTTAGCACTGATGTGGGCGGAAGTGCACATGCTGACTCAGGTCTTGTGTCAACAGCAATGACCTATTTCACCATAAGCCACAGAGGGATAGTTTAAGGTCAGAAATAAGCTACGAGCATGTTCACTTTACCATTTAGTTTTAATTTATTTCCATGTTGAATTTTTTAATCCAAATAAAAACGCTGGCCGAAAATGAATCAATAATAAATAATAAACACTGGAAAAAGGCTGCGTGACGCACCTGTGACTGTTTGAAGACATCTCTGGCGATGGCGTCGAGGTTTCCCAGGTCTTTGATGGAGGAGACGTACTCCGACACGGCCTTGATCACCACCTCACAGGGTGGCAGCACCAACTGATGGGCTCGCACCTGCGACAGAAACAGTACAAAAGGTTTCATTATTTAACATTTTATCTAATGGAAGTAAAGAAACACACATTACTCCTCGCTGCACAGCTGTGTTACTCGATGGCTGATCAGTCAGCGCACACATAAAGAGGCAGGACTGGAGGTTATCCAGTCTTTACACAGCAGATGGACTGGGTCACTCAAATTACAAGTTAATGTCCTTCATTATAATGTAATATGATATAATGACCTAACATTATAGAAGGTGTGCTTTATGTTGACATATAAACTTTTGGTTATCTAAATATCCCCCTGCAGCAAACATAAATAAGAATATGAGAGATAACATTCAGCTTCAGATAAATAAGCTGCGTCTGATTCTTTTCTCGCCTCGCTCAGGCCACGTTCAAAGATGATTTGGGCCTTTGGCAACACAATGAAGGACTGCGCACTCAACTGACGTCCACTAAGTACACACAAAACACGCTGTCTGATTTCCATTTGTTCACTGTAATGCAAATTACCTGCCAAGATAAGGAGCACAAGTTTGTGAGCGCACTGTGTTTCACCACTGAACTAGTTACCAGACCAACCTCAGTCTGTGCAGCTTTGGAGAAACTGAAACTTTGAAACACCGTCTAAATATTCTTGATTATTTTGGCATTCTTGTAGATGCCAAACGTCAAGTTATTTCTTTGTTTGTGTCTGTTTATCGCAGAGTGTTGACTAGTACTGACTGAACGTGAATGATTTTCACGTTTGTTTGCATACAGGGCGTGAAAAGTGAGATCCGATCACAAGCGATCGCTCGAGATGAACGTGGAAGTGCATTTTAATGTCGGGTGTAAACTGGCGTTCTTTGATCGGATCGCCCAAGACGCGCGTTAACAAGGCCCCGGCCGTAGAGTTAAACGTTTAATTCATCCATTAGGTCTCATTAGAGAAAAGACTAAACCGCCTCGGCCATTACTCTTAAAGTGAGTATTTTATAGGAGTAGATCAAAGCTACAAACTGAACTGATCCACATGGCATCGATTAAACTGCAGAGTTCACGTAAGGTAAAGAACTAGTAGAGGAGTTCTGGCGTTATAAGTAACACCAAACACAAAATAAGTATATCCACGTATATGGAAATAAGAGGCAAAGTGGAGCCATGGGAAGCGGTGAAGTGGCGTTCTCTGTTGTTTTCATATATCACACCACCTCCGAGTCTGTCATCACACTTACCACGAACACAGAGCACTGCAGGAACAAAGATTCTCTCTTTTTTTCTGTCACATGGTCCAATTTGTCTGGATCACATATTAAACAGTCCAACATTAGAAAGAACACTTTTAGATTTCACATATGTTTCATGTTGGGATGTCTGGTGTGTGATCGTCTTATTAGCTGGACATTATTTCTCCCTCCAGCTATCTGAGATCCATTTGTATTAATTTAATAGTTTTAAGACATTGTTAATAAACATTATTTCACAATAAAAGCATATCAATGGGTACCTGCAGACCACTCAAAAGGATTTTATTGTGAAAGGGCAGCAATCAGCAACAGCAAGTTAGAGCACCAGTGTGTAAGATTTAATGGCATTAAAGGTTCTTTCTAAGGTAATAAAGACATAAGGATTCTTATTTTCAAGTGATTACACGCTAATGAAAAGATAGTTATGCACTTTATATTCAATTTATGCCCCCTAAATTTTAGAAACTAGGCCTTTAAAATGGGAGATAATCAGAAAACAGGGAGTGTTTTATCAAATACTGATAATATACTCATAGAACAGAAAAAGAGCACATCCCAAGAAAAGTCTGGTTCTCGTTACATTTGAGTTAAATCCGTGCTCATGTCGTTGACATGATTATTACAGCTCGGACTTTTTTCGCGTAAGCTGAGGTTTGCAGTGGACTTTGGACTTTATAGAAACATATGGTACCTTGAGAGAAGCTAGTGGGTGTTCTGGTCCCAGCAGACTCCAGTGGAAGGCAGCCAGGTCCTCATCAGGCAGAATATGATTTCCTGCAAAAGACAAACTCTTCTGAAATGTTCGCTGTGTCAGAGTGAACGAGGCCGACAGACAAAGAGCGGTGCCAAAAATACAACTTTCAGGTATGGCCGTGTGCTCCAGGGTTTGATTTTGTGTAGGTGTGTGTGTGTGCGTGTGTGTAGGTTGACGTTATGCGAGAGTGTGTGTGTGTGCTCCTTACCCAGCAGAGCAGCGAAGCATGGCAGGTGCTGTGTCTTGAGCCCGAGCTGCCTGGCGGCCTCAGACAGCAGATACTGGTGTGTGGTAAGGTTTTTGCCGTTCCAGCTCAGTTTGAGCGCGTGTGACGAGAAGTAGGCGGGTACGTTGCAGAGGGCGAACTCGGAATCCTGAGCGATCAGGCCGGCGAATCCAAAGTCCCTGTAGAGAGACAGCACTTCCTGGTGGTGGTCCTCCAACGTCTGTACAACCTGTAGACGCAGAGTGGACAAAATCAGCCTGCTGGAGATGTAGTCTGAAACACAAAACTCATTTAGATGAAGTTTACATCGGGTTTGTCACGTGTCAGACTTTGATTTTGTTTTTTTTTGGTTATTTTCAGGTTAAAGCAGCACAGTAGTTTAGATACAGACAATAAATATGCAACTATTTGGATCATTTAAGTTGCTTTTAATGCAAAAATGTCCAATTCTACCAAACAAATAAATGGCAGATCGATCGATAATAAAGTTAATCATCAGCCTCTCAGAGAAACGTTAAAGATGGATTGTATCTGTATCAATTTATGATGAAGATGGAGATCACAGACTGCCAACGGTGCTGACACTTGACACACTTTGTGTGCCAACAAAATACTTAAGCTCCGCAGTGCATGAAAACCAATTAATAAAACAGAGTTCGCTCGCAAAAATACATTTGTGGAAAATTTGTGCTGCACCGATTGCTTCCAAATCACCGGTGGTGGTGGTGATGCGAAGACCCGGACCTGAGGGCAACATAACTGTTTCAGAACACACTCATGCAGAACCCGGTCGGTGGTTGAGGAGAATGGTTGGAGAGAGAGAGAGAGATGGAGAGTTTGACAATTATGGCTATTGTTACATTAATCTCGTTAATCAATGTCAGTGTTAATCAGTGGAAAACTAAATAATTACATTCAGTTACTTCATTAAAAATCAATCTGATGGGCTGGTAATCAAATCTGGCTTCAAATGAAGGCAGTATGGGGGGAAGCTGGTTATGAGGAGTGACTGACATTCTTTTTCTTGTGTCACTCAGCAATAATAAAACTGAAACTAGTCACTCACTGCTTCTCAAACTGTGGTACGAGTACCACTGATGGTACTTGACTTTCCTGTAGTGGTACCTGGAGGAATCTCTTAAATGCGTTTTTTAAAATGAAATAAAATAAGTGACAATTTATCAAAGCATTTACAACCGTCTGAATGAAATTAAACTAGGGATCGCTACAATATAGACTCGTTCATTCATGTAGTGATACAAACGTAATACATCCATGATAAGGTCAAATCTGTCGTGAGATAGTAAGCGGAGGAGGAATTAATGGTTCCAAAAATCTGCAACTGTGTCTCCAAACAGGAAATATTTGGAATTAAGGATCAGGAGAACCCTTTTAGGTTTGGTTCAGGATTCAACAACAGTCAGCAATAATCAATCTCCTTCTGTCAAAATAGTGATAATGAGAGAGACTTTCTGAGGTGGGACGTGGTGTAAAAAGTTTAGGAAACACTGCAATAACTTCAGAAATTCAAGCAGAATGATGAATACATATGCAATTAACAGCGGCACAGAGATCAGCTGCAGAAATACAGGTAGGGAAAAACAAGCGAGCACACATAGGATCTGTGAATGACGCTGTGCATGCACAGGGAGCCGAATGTGCTGCCTGGACTGTAATGTGGGTGGGATTTTTCCACTCGTACACTATGGCATTGTGTATATTTAATACAAGCATGCAGGCAGATGCAAAAAAAGGCAGATCAAAGGCGGAAAAAAAAGAAAAGAGACAGCTCAGGTAAAAGTTGAGAGGAGGGAACCCTGAGAGGCCATCAGCGGTTTAAGCTGCACTTACGGCAGGCCTCCGTTACCGTTATGAGTCACGCTTCCTTTTTCAAACTGAGCATGTTAAGGTTATTCATTGGCCTATAAGACATCTGCTTTGGAGAGCTGGCAGTCTTTAGTCCACTTTCCTGTATTCTATACAGCAGGCTAATAATAGCAGCAGGAGGAGGCAGATATAGTACATGCACCTTACTCTATATTTCATATCAGAGCAAATACTATTGTGCCAATAGGTCAGACATAAATATTCTCTGCTGAAACGCACAAACTAAGTCGTTACAAATGCACTACTGTCAGGTACCGGGGACCTATAAATAGTCTTTCCACTCAGCAGTTGTTTAACAATGTATGACAGGTTCATTGAGTTCATGTTATGTAATATATAGGCTAGACTAGGTCATGTGGTACAATACATGTACTTGAATGAGGATGCAGGGACGAGTTTAACCAGAAGCTGCTGAGTTCATATATATATATAAAGAAAAATCTGTTGCACTGGATACATTCCTGCTGCCAGCAGAGCTTCCCAAACATCCACAGAGCAGAGCAGAGCAGGCCCGCTACAAGAAGCAGCTACAGACGATATGCAGCCAAAGCAAAGCAGCTTGTCAGATCAGGACTGTATTTGTGTCTAACATTTAACAACACATTCCCAGCTTGGCTCTCTTCAGTGCTCAGGACTGGGAGTTGCACTGGAAGGAGTTAAAACAGCGTTGGATGATGTAAGCCACTAAATGGGCGTGCAACAAGAAAAAAAAGGGCAAGTGTTAAATGAACGGCACGCCATATGTCCACCATAAAACAACTTCACACATTGCTCACCCGCACTCGGAAGCGGAACATGGCGAGGCGGACGCAGTGGCTGAGGCAGGCCGGGGGCAGGAACCATGCCCGTGGAGGCGGGGTGGCCTTGCTGCCGACGTGGTTGACTATCAGCTGCGCCGTCTGTCGCTGGCCCTGAGCTCGCCGCGCCCACTCGGGCCAGCGCTCCTTCCCCAATGTGCCGTTGAAAACCACGACCAGCTCCAGGCCGCCCTGGTACAGGCACGCCTGTGACAGGGCGGCCAGGTAGCCCAGCATGGCGTTCCACTCGCCCCCGCACACCCAGTCAGTCTGGTAGCCGCCGTAGAGGCGCTGTAGGCCGGAGTCAGCGTCGATTAGGATCCTGGCAGGCGGGGGCGGGGGAGGCATGGGCCCGGGGTGATGTGGGTGGTGGTGTGGGTGATGGTGGTGAGGGGGCTGGCGGGCCGCGGTACGGGCAAGCTTCAGGAGGTCCACCGGGACTGCGGCCCCGGGACACCGCTTCTCTAAATACTCTTGAAAACCCTGTACTCCCATGACGGTGTTATTGAGCCTGTGCGTCTGGCCGGGAGCGGGCTCTGAATACGTTCTGTACGCCGTGTTTGTAACGTGATGTGGGGCGAGACTGTAGCTAGCTGTGCACTTCAGGCAAGCTAACTGGTCTCCGATGTAGTGACTAACTGTAGTTAAAGTTAACCCTGCAAAACAACTTATCTGTCACCCAGACTAGTGAAATGAGTCACCATGCACCGCTGTACGAGTGTGTCAGCTAGCGTTACTTATTCCGATATATACCCAAAAAGTGCCCGATTTCTCAGTTTTGGTCGTGGGTGCTCAGTTTAGTGTCCATCCCTGTGGATTTTTGGTTAGATGCCAGCAAGGCCAGTGTCGCTACCTACAACCAGAAAAAGTTCAACATTTTTTTTTTCCTGCTCCCATAATTTTGGCTTCAAACACAACCAGCTTGTAGTTGGCAGCAAAATAACGGAAATGTAAGCGAGGATGGTGGATATCAGATGAGAAATGGCTACATAAACAGTTATCCTGCTGGTTGTTTTTGTGCACATAAAAACAGATTGCAATACTGCGCATTAGTTAGCAACCCCAAAGGCTGGATGGCCAGTTCGCGGACATGATGTTAAACCGATCAGCGTTATTTCTACTTGACAGCTAAAACGTTTGACGTTAACTCTGCGCTAACCCGGGTTAATTTCAGCACGTGTGCAGCAGTGACTTGTTGGCTTACAGGTGTCAGGATACCAATTAAAACAAACTAACGAGCTGTGTGTGCCTGGCTGACTGGCTGGCTGGCTAGCTGAGTGGCTAGCTGTTAGCTGCTGGCAGGGTCCCCGGCGTGATTTGACGCGTCAACTCCCGAAAAAGACAAGTCCGGGGCGGACACGACGCGGAATGAGATGGATGTTTGACGAAATAAAAGAAAAGTAACTAAAAGAAAAAGAAAAATAAAAGCCCGATGGTGCCTCCCTCGCTTTCTTTCCACACTCACGGCTTCATGTTGCGGAGGGGAACGTTACTTCCAAGCGACATCAGCCATCTTGCGACTTCCTCGCGGCCCAGTGGAGTGGGAGGGAAAGGGCGGGGGGGGGGAGTGGAGAAGAGGGAGGGAGGCGCGGCCGCGGGTTACGCTGGGAAATGTAGTCTAGTCAGGGTATGACGTCCAACTGGGGACGCTTTGGTGAGAACAGGGGAAAAGACTACAAGTACCAGCGCCATGGGGACACCGACGGTTGAACGAGGATAAAAAACTGGAGAGTAGAATTTCTTCCAAGTTGCCCACAAGTGATTCAAGTACAAAACGCCGTTATTTGACCGTTAACCGTCGAGAATGCATATCGACATATAGCTAAATACTCATAACGACGGTTGATAACTGCTGTCGTGGCAGCAGGCCGGTGCCGATGCTACACACTCTCTGACATCTAACAGTAACCGTTAGCCTCAGCAGTAACGTATGTAGAGAAGTGCCTCACGCTAAACTAGAAAATTAAAAACAAAAACGAACACGAATTAGCCGTTACTCGGTGAAAAACGTGTGAATGAGTGGTGTAACAGGTAGAATGGCGCTGTCCCGTTCATGTTAAATCTTGTGTGTGTATGTCGCCTCCCTGTGGTTCACTTCAGTAGAAAATAAAAGTGCTTTAGGGGGGAAGGAAAAAAAATGGGGGACCAAACTATAAGCTAACTAGTGATGGGAAGTTCGGTTCTTTTTAGGGAGTCAGATCATTTGACTCAGCTCACCAAGAATAGCCGACTCTTTTGGCTCCCAAACGGCTCTTCATGTTACTACTTATACCTTTCATAATTCAGCCAAATTTAATGCTGTTTTGCCTTATGATTTGTATGTATACACATATATCATATATATAGGCCTATTCAATACACAATTTTTACTGAAAGTATTCAAAAGCAAAAGTCTCTGAAGCCGTCCAATGAATGCACTAACTTGCTTGTAGAACCACTTTGCCACACAAAGCAGATAGAAACACCTATAAAAACTATTTAAAAAAAAAAAAAAAAAAAAACATCACTTTTCGGCTCACCTACCAAAGCTGGCTCCCATCGTTCACTTAAAAGAGCCGGCTCATTGAACCGACTCGTTCATGACCGACACATCACTACAGCTAACTAGGCCACCGAGGAGCACTCAGGACGGTTGTGTCGGTTAGTGTTGCCATGGCGACGGGAAGCTAGCTTTGAAGCTTGCATCCTCTCTGATTAAACGTCAAATAAGAGTCTATTAGGGGATGAATACAAGTGTGTGTGTGTGTGTGTGTGTGTGTGTGTGAATGATGGAGTTGTGTGTGTGTGTTTGTGAGTGAGAGAGAGAGAGAGAGAGAGAGAGAGAGAGAGAGAGAGAGAAAACGAGATTATCGGTGAGCGCGCAGCACGCCCCCGTCCTCCCCGTGTACTTGTCTATCCATCCCGCTGAGAGTCACCATGACGGCCCGTTCTATGCGGTCCCTGTCCGGAGCCCTGAAGCCCCTGTTCAGCAACCGGTTGTCCAGGGTAAGGAGCAGTTCACCGAGTTCATCATCAGCAGACGTTTAAACTGTTAAACAGACTTTATTTTGAGATTAAAAGTGGTTTTATTTTGTGGTTTTTCAGCGGTGAGCGTTGCTAAGCAGATTAACGGTTGGTTGCTGGTTTGCTGGTTAGTCGCTGTCCTTTCAGCACCACTCTTTGTTTGTTTGCTGTCAACCGGACACAGAAAATGTCCCACTAACAGTTTCTTGATAGAGAAACGTCTGCCTTTATTTCTCCCAAGCGGGATTAGGCTGTAAACACAAACTGCTCCCTGCAGAGTCATAAATTATTCACAGACTAATACAACAGGACTCCTTCCAGTAATGGTTGCCAGTTAACAACTCCTCCTTCCCAACTGACAAGGACCAGGGAGAAAACTGCGACTCAAATTCCACTGAACAAAACTTTAATGTATATAAATATGCATTTACTGAAGGTACAGTTTTATCTAACTAGACAAACAGTGTATTTGCAGAGACACTCATCCAAATTAAAACGTTGTGGTGCCCCAGAGGGCAATGCATCCAGTTTTCTCCACTTTAAATGCACCCCAGAGGGCATTTTATTACGTTTTCCTGCACACTGGGCCACCACAGAGGGCACTTCTATCATGTTTTATCTAGCATAGAGGCATGTGGTAGATGAAGCATTTATGACAGGCCCTCGATGCAACGCCCGGCCCTCCAGTCCACCAGTGTTCATGCCATATATCAGTATTAACAACCAAACATGTTGCATGCTACCTCTAAATTCAATATATAAACTCACTCAGAGCTGAAACAATTGGGACGCTGTGTAAAACATGGATAAAAACAGAAGTAATCAAACTTAGAATCAGTATGTTTATTTAGTTTTCAACATTAAATATCTTATTTATATTTTTCACAGCATCCCAACTTTTGTAGAATCTGGGTTGTAATTTTAATTACAACTGTTGTTTTATTGAAAACAACGGTTAAATTATTCCTTCAGTGACGTTGTCTAGATTTGATTTGTTGTCTTCTCACCTTTTCTCTGCGTTCTCAGGTTTATGGTGCAGCTACATGTAACCAGAGACAGAGGTCCACGTACACTGTAAGTTTTTTAAGATACAAAATAAGTGTAGCTGTGTGTGTGTGTGTGTGTGTGCGTGTGTTCAGAACACACCAACACCACGCCACACCTTTTGACCTTCCTGACCCTTGAACTCCACTGTTACACCCCACAGGGATCAAACATGTCTTTGTCAGTGTTTTGTTTCATCAATGCGCTTGTGATGCCACCAGGAAGCTGCTGCTGCTCCACCTCCTCTTTGTCCAACTAACCTCCCTGTTTTCTCTCCTCCACTCTGAATCCCTCCATCCTCCATCCACCCACGACAGACTATAGTGAGTATGGCACACACAGACGGTGCAGCAAAGCTTCTCACTTCTCAGTAGTTTTGTACTTGGACTGTCTGATGGAGGACTTTGACTCTGTGTCTGTGTTTGTGCAGCCTCCACCGGCTCAGTATGGAGGCAGGCACACTGTGACTCTGATTCCCGGAGATGGCATCGGACCAGAACTGGCCAACCACGTGCGCGAACTATTCCGGTGAGAATTCACACTTCCTGCACACACACACATCCACATCCTGCACACACACACGCACACACACAGTGTTGGAATGAATTCAGTAACTGACTCAAACAGTCTCTAAATGACTCAGCTCTGTCTAACTTGAAGTGATCTCCATCTGTGTTTATCATCAGGTTCTGCTGCGTGCCGGTGGACTTCGAAGTCGTCAACGTGGACTCATCTATGACGTCAGAAGACGACATCAATAACGCCATTATGGCTATCAGACGCAATGGAGTTGCACTAAAAGGTCAGTTTGTGTATATGTGAAATATGTTCCTACAAGGGCCTGGAAAACCTGGAAACATTCATGTAAGTCAGAAAATAACCATGATGTCCCACGATTTTTTGTGTTATGAGGTATTGTATTGTGTTTTATTGTGTATCATGTTGTACTGAGATCATTTCTGTTATTTTGTCCACTCTGTTTATATCAATAAAGGTAGCTAAATAACATAAATTTGTCAGTCTGAACATCCTGATTTATCTACTCCTAAACATGTGGCTCAAGTCATTTAGTCCAAGTCTCAAGCCAAAGTCAAGTCAAGTCACTTTTTAGTCTTTATTCTTTTTAGTTTATCCGAGTGAGTCTTCAAATAACGAACAACATCTGATGTTGTGGTCAGAATTCTGGTCTTGAATCTGAAGATGAAGACTCTTGGCACAGGCATGATGATGATCTGATCCATCAGATAGCATCACAAGAAGCTTCACAGCCAGTCGTGACTATGATATTCTCAGTGCGCTCACACACTGGGTAATGTTACACAGACATGGACAATGTTAACTTAAAATGAGCAGAGACATCATGTCCCAAAGAGTCTTGAGTTGTTTATTTTCTGTCAAGTCAAGTTGTAAGATAAGTCCTGGAGATCTCTGTCCTGTGTCTGTCTTAGTCGTCATTCTTCAGGTGTAACTTTGTTCGTCCAGGTAACATTGAGACAAACCACAACTTGCCACCGTCCTACAAGTCCAGAAACAACTTGCTCCGGTAAGTCCGACATCTTTCACCACATTTCATCTTCATTATCTAATCTTTAAGTCACAAGTGCTAAACAAGAACAACTGTTTCACATGTAGCTTTGATGTGCAGCAGAGAGAGTCCGGAGTTTCTTTGTGTCCTCCATCATCCGTCTGTCTCCATCTTCCTGCTCTCCTCTCTCTGCAGCACCTCTCTGGATCTGTATGCCAACGTGATGCACTGCCAGTCTCTACCAGGAGTGAGGACGCGTCACAGAAACGTCGACATCATGATCATCAGGGAGAACACCGAGGGGGAGTACAGCAGCCTGGAGCACGAGGTGTGTGTGTGTGTGTGTTCTGTGGTTCATAATACATCATTTATAATCACAACAAATCCAGCATCCACGCTCTGTCTCCGTCCGTCTCTGCAGAACGTACCAGGCGTCGTTGAATGTCTGAAGATCATCACCAAGACCAAATCTTTACGCATCGCCGACTACGCTTTTAGGACTGCTCGGGCCAAAGGACGCAGACGAGTCACCGCTGTGCACAAAGCTAACATCATGTCCGTTTCTGACTCAGCCTGTTTTGTCTCTATTTATCTATAAAACACATGATCCGTCTTAACGTGTGTGTGTGTGCGTGTTTATGGGAGCAGGAAGTTGGGTGACGGCCTCTTCCTGGAGTGCTGTAAGGAGGTGGCCAGCGGTTACCCTGAAATCGCCTTCGACAGCATGATTGTGGACAACACCACCATGCAGGTGGCTCATGTTCAAAATGTCACACAACACATTCATTTAATTTACACATACTTATACCTTTGATGTTTTATTTGTGTGTGTGTTAGCTGGTTTCCAGGCCACAGCAGTTCGATGTGATGGTCATGCCTAACCTGTACGGCAACGTCGTGAGCAACGTGTGTGCTGGGCTGGTTGGTGGACCGGGCCTGGTGCCTGGAGCCAATTATGGAGAGGACTACGCCGTGTTCGAGACGGTGAGACGATTCAAGAGCGAAAGTGAACCGAAACTGGAAAGCTGTGAGCTGGAAAACCAAAACAATCAGCTTAAAGATGGTAAAATGCTTCCTATAAATGAGGATTAGGGTTGTCACAGTATAACAGGACAGACAGGAACTGTAATATTTATAAAATCTAAGTTAAATCAAGCTTCCATAATAATTATAGCTCAGTGAAGCATCTACAGACTTGAATGAGTAGAAAAGTATTTTCCTCTTCAGCATTTTTTGGTTTAAATATTTCTACATTTCAACCTTAGCATGTTCTTCTATGTGCAGGGCACCAGGAACACCGGCAAGAGCATCGCCAACCGCAACACGGCCAACCCCACGGCCATGCTGCTGGCCTCATGCCTGCTGCTGGATCACCTGAAGCTCCGCGCTTACGCCAGCATGATCCGCAGAGGCATCCTCTCCACGGTCTCTGAGACTCGGGTGAGCCCCGTCGTCGTTTCTCACTGTGAAATAAACTTTGAATGAAAAAAAGATTAGAGCATATTTATAGAAACTCCCATCCAGTGATGATGTGTTACACAGAGGACAGAGAATACTCGGCTCACATTGATTTTCTGTCCATGCGTCATCTCCTTTGTTCTCCAGCTGCACACCGCTGACCTCGGAGGCCAAGGCTCCACGTCTGAAGTAGTGCAGTCCATCATGAATGCTGTTCAGAGCACCGGGCCCCGGACGCTGAGCACCTAGAACTAACATAAATATGCAACCTCTCACAGCAGAGACGTGTACATCAGTGTGCTCCTCTATGCAATTCCATGAAAACAACAATACTGAAATGAAACAGCGTGAGCAGATTTATGTCTATGCAACGGTTTTCTTCTCCTCTGCTCACCTGTTACAAGCACTTTGTGTGTATCTATACTTCACCATCATACTGTGAGTTACACCCAGTCCTTTAAATGTTCATTAGTTTGTTTCAATTATTTATTATTAAGTGTTATCCAGCATTTGAAATTTAACTTATTTAAACCGATCACAGCCGTCGTTCATCTGAAACACAGCTGTCCTACTGACTGAATGTATCTGAAGATTGACCTTAAATAAAGATAATAAAGCTCACGTCTCTGTCGTTCATTCCTCTGTCTTCACGCGTGCTGAAACATGATGCACCGACTTCTCTTGACCACAGGGAGGCCACGCTGCCTTTTGTAACCACCACATTCAACTCGTCATGACTTCTTTGTTGTACTTGTACTACTTAGATTTTTACCAGCAGCAGTAAATATAATAACTGTATTTGTATTGAACCTTTCATGCAAAGACGCAGCCCAAAGTGCTTCAGGATTAAAATGAATATTTAGCAGAAAACAAAATCTGAAAATAAACATAATATTAATGATTGGACACTGATTGTAATAGTCGTAGTAATTGTAGTACTGCGGGTACTAGCAGTAAAATTAGTGGCAGCAGACAGGCCTGTGAAGTATCGATGAACACATGCAGAATGTGGTTTGGCACTGTCATGCTGAAATGAACAGGGACTGAAAGAGGCGTTGTCCGGACGGCATCATGTTGCTCGGTATGAACTGTTCGACATTAACAGTGCCTTTACACTGGTCACAATATGGATGGACAAAAACAGTCTGAAAAGTGAAGTCAGCAGACGAGGTCCAGAGAAGTCTGCAGTGTTTCTGGAATGTTGTTGATATCTGTCTTTCTCTTTGCATGTCTGAGTCTGAACTGTTTACCTACAGCGGTTTTCTGAAGTCTTCCTGAGCCCATGTAGAAACATCCTTCAAACAACCATGTGGGTTTTTAATGCAGCGATGCCTTAGGGGTCGAGGGTTGGTTTTGGGCCTTGCACCTTACGTGCAGAGATTTTAATATTTTGGATTGTAGATGTTAGACGTTATCAATGAACCTGTTCACCCGTGAAAGGCTCCAAACAGGTTTTATTTAGCATTAATCAACTATCCCAACTTTTATGGAACATGTTGCAGCATCAAATTCAGAATGAAAAACAATGAAGTTAGCGTTAGATCAGATATCCTCTTATATCTTTGTGCTGTATTCAATTCAACAAAAAGGATTTCTAAATCATCTAAATCATCGTCTTTATTTACTTACACAGCGTCCAAACTTTTTTGGAATCTGGTTCCACTAATGCCAAAGGCACATGTTGTACTTCTTCCTCCACCAAATTTATATTTGATAACTTTAGTTACTTCACAGATTGAGAGAATGCTGCCCCCATGTTCGAAAAGTGCAGCTATGGTAGACAAAACATGCTAAAGTTATCTCTGGGTTGACGGAGCTCCTCAGTATTCAGCTCATTCTCACTGACATCATCTCGTCTTTGTGAAACATTAAATCGTGTTTTTATTACAGTTTTTATTTGAGTTTGTAACTGCCACCATCACGGCTGTCTGCACACTGGTGCCCTGTATGTTTTCTCACCCCTGACCTTCACACAGCGGCTGACGGAGTTACAGAAAGATCAGATCAATGAGCCACACTGCTGCTGTAAATTCTCACCAGAGCACCAGCTGTGTGTCAATCCACAGCTGAAAGTAGTCCCCCAACAAATGCGCCTCCAATATTTGGTAAGAACTACAGCGCCCAACTGGTTCAGGAAATGATTTTGCATTTTTTGTTTGTGAAAGCAGCACGTTTGATGCTGAGAACCGCGGAAGTCTTTGTTGATTTGGGACTTTTGGTTGCAAAGAACAAAAAAAAAAATTTCCATGTTCTTGTTTATATTAATTAAATTAAATCCCACAGATCGAGCTTCCTGACACCGTCACTTCACAAACAACAGAAATGTGTTTCATAACGTTATCTGCGTATGTGCACTCGTGTTTTTGTGTGTATGTTTAAGGTCACTCAGCGGGGCCCCTCGATAATGAGAGGACTCTCCAAATGAGGGAGCAATTGAGAGGAAGCAAACAGATTACTGTGGCCTCAGAGAGAGAGAGAGAGAACAGAAAGAGAGGGGGAGAGAGAGGTGGAATGCAGGAGACGGAGAGACAGAGGGGGGAGTCAAAAACAGGGGAGCACGGGGGAGAAAGAAAGGGCAACTCTCCTCCTGTTGCTGCCTTCTCTACATCCCATCTGTCACAACATCTGACACTGACTCTCCTCCCTCTCTGTTCCCTCTCCCTCTCTCTCTCTCCTCTCTCTCCCCCTGATGAAAAATCACATGTACACATATCAGTTTAATGTGTGCGTAGGAAAGCCCTTTGATCGTTCGCGGAGGCTAATAAGAGAAATCTCATTTGATCTGCTGGTGTGTGTGGCCCTCGCGTACACTTCAGTTCTGAGCCGAACGTGGACGATCAAAGTGAAAGGGCCAACAGCAACGTGGTTAATATCAGCAGGAAATTACATCAATTCACCGACGCGGCCCGTCCTTTGATCAACATTTGAGTGCCACCTCTTTCTTTGCTTTTTATGCTTCCACTTTTCATAAAAATCCCAGAGAGGCGAGGAGAGAAGAGGAGGAGGAGAGAGGAAGAGAGAGGGAGGGATGTTTTAAAGAGGAGTGGAAGAAGGGAGGAGATGGGGAGACAGGAGTCAGCAGTGTGAGCTGGATCAGCAGAGGTCACCCTCAGAGTAATAGGCAAGAGGAAAACACACACACACACACACACACATAGAGAGACACAGCATGGCTGCAGCTAGTGTATGCAACAGCAGATCAGGTTGTCCCGGCTCCTACAGATGCTTCACAGGACGCTGAGGACGAGGACGAGGTAAGTGGTCTCGCTTGTACTTTGCTCCTGATTTGTTGAAACGTGTAGAAGTGGCCGTGGAGGTTACAGGTGGATGTTTGAACAAGAACGGCTCAGAGGAGTAAGACGGATTGATTTGAGCTTTTTGTGCCATGCAAAGGAAAAAACGTTTGAGCAGCAGCAGGTGTCTGGTCTTATAATTGGATTAACATAGCCAAAGGATGTCAACAAAGCAGGCTGTGCAATTGTTGATTCAGAGAGTCTCAGATGAATCTACTGTCACAGAACATTCTGTATTTATTACCTTATGAAAGCGTGTGTGTCCTCTGTCCGGCTGCACGGACAGCTAATAAGTTCCCTTCAAACTGAAATATTTACATCCTCAAGGTGACACTAAAAGGTTTTATTCCAGCAGATGATTTCACCTTTATAGGTTTGATTTGTTGACAATCGGCTCATGATTCTTTAATTTCTGGTTTCTTATCCTGTATGAGTGCTTCCATTCTTGTGTTTAGAGGATGTTCAGAGTTTTTCAAGACAAGACGAACGAATCTAAGAAGAGCTGAGTGAGCTGGAGAGCCGTAACACAGATGGATGACGCTGTCAGCAGCTTCCTTTTATTTCTGTGGAAGAAGTACTCAGATCTTTTACTTGCGTACTGTCAGCACTAAATGTCGCGCTGTGACATTGTTAGATTGTTATCACTGATGCGTCCATTTGTAAATATCATTTTACTGCTGGAGCAGCTCGAGGAGGAGCTACTTTTAACCACTTAACATATGTAAATAAGGTACGTTGAGCTCAGTTCCCAACTGAGCGGTCGAGCCCCTCCAAAGGGAGAGGACAGAGGAAAAGACACTTCTCTGCTACACATATTTATATTTATATTTTGGACTGTTCTATAATCTTTTGGTTTAGAAAATACTGAATTATTTCACCTCTTTAGAGGGAAACATCTCTTTGGACAGACAGTTTATGCTGGACGCAGGTTTGTTCCTAATAGGAAGATTATTTATTGTTGAATTGTGAATGGAAGCAGTTGAAGACTGAGAGCTAATTTGGAGGATTTGGAGCCACGATAGCAGAGTATTTGAACCCTTTGTTTACTTTCACTTTTTATCTTATCAATACATTTTAGCTTGTAACTAATCACAGATGCATGCATACACTATGTGCATGAATGTGACGATGTATCAGGCTGTCACTGAAACCAAATACTGCAGGAAATGTAACATTTATTTTGAATTACATCTCAGTGATCTCATTCTTCACTTTCATTCTAATTTTTAAAGCATCCTGATGGTATAACACGTCTTTAAATTCATTTTATCTCTTCTTAAAAAAAGATATCTCTACACAGAGGTTGCATACTACTACAGTTTGAGAACCAGAGGTGTAGGACAAAAAATATGAAAGGCCCTATGTAGCGTGTGTAGTTTACTGTAGAAACAGGGCAGACTTTATGGAAGAGGACCTGCTCTCTCTCTGTAGATATAAAAGCCTCATTCTGTTATGTAACAAAAACATAAGAATTATTATTTCCAGGTGATTAGACACTAATTAAGACCACCTTATTAATATTATATTCCATTTCTGTCAATATATCTTCATAAATGTTACACACTGGACCTTTAAGAACACTTGAGTAGAGTAAATGTACTTAGTTACTTTCCAGCGCTGTCCTTTCGCTTGCCTTGGTTTTGTCAGCTAGTGTGTGAGATTGGTCAAACGACTGTGATCTTGTTAGAAACCTGCCCATCTGCACACGAGGGGCCCTCTCTGCATGCCTCTGCCATTGTATGTGCCTCTGTGTGTGTTGAACTGTAAACGTGTGTGTGGCTCTGCCGTAAACACGCTTCATTGTTTTACAATTAATGTGCCCGCAGAAGCCGATCCTACACATACGTCCCTATTAACTTCTGCTGTGTGTGATGTTCACAAGAAGTAGAGGTCAGATAAGCACACATGGTAACACTAAGTTTGTCCACTAACGTGCAGCCGTACAGCCAGGTGACCTGAAGATGACCGTCATCCTCCAGCTGAGCTGTGTGTTTCGCAATCACTGATGTCACAACACTTCCTGTGATCAGTTCTGCCAATATGATGGAGGACGGCACAGGAAAGATCTGCTTGAATTGCTAAATGGCATTCACTAATTGGATGAACTATCATGCAATAAATTAACAGGCAGAGGTGGAAAGTAAACAAGCACTTTACTTAATTTCCATTTAGTTTTATTTCCTAGTTTTCGTTGGACAACATTTATTCATTATTTACTTAAGTAAAAGTACTAATAATACACTCCTGCAAAGCCCCGCATTACAAACATTACTTAAGTAAAAGTATGTGAGTATTATCAGCAAAATTTACTTAAAATATCAGAAGTAAAAGTACTCGATGAGTACAAGTTTAACGGCTGATCCAAGAAGGTTTTTTTAGGTTTATTCAGTGTAAGAAGAAGGAGAATGTTCATATATAAATACATACATACATATAAATGAACATTTCGGCTTCAGTTTATCTTAATTTTATCTAGATTTTTATATTGTATTTTTTTTTTTATCTATATCTATATTTCTTATTCATGAGTTATTTCTTATCAGCCTTGTGTATGCGAGCTGCTGTGACGAGTTCCCTTCCCCCATTAAAGTTTGGATTTTCTTACTTTATGACAAACATTCAGGTTTAAAATCATTAAATTTAGAGATTCGTGATTTTGAATGGACAGGAAAGGCGTGAAGATCTGTAAATTGAAAAGTAATGGAGTAAGTAGTGCAGTAAAAAGTACAATATATTGACATAAGGTGGAAGCAGAACTATAAAGTTGCATAACATTGGAAAAACTATAAAAGTATAAGTACCTCAAATATTTTTGTACTTGCATTCCACCGCTGGTTACTGGAGACTTTGAAGATTAAGATGAATTTACTGAAATCAAAAGAGAATATAAAATATGAAAATATAAAAGAACTTTTAAGTCATGCATCTGAGTACTTTCAAAATTAGTTTTATGCTGTGTTTAGGATGTCTTAAAATCATAAGATGTGTACGTGAGTTCCTAATTCTTACATCTTCTGTTTTTCACTTCTCTAATATGACTTTGTTGCTATGGTTGGGTGAGGTAAAGTCCAGGTTAATGTGTAAATAGAGGAAGTCTAGAAGAAGGGTCAGGGAGAGGTCAGAGTGGTGACATTGAAATTGGGAAATGCTCTATTAAAGGAAAGTAAGAAAACTTATGATGCCATCTGTATCTATGGGGAGGTGTCCGAGACAGCCCACCAGAGAATGTATAAGAACCAACTGTTAGAGCTCCACGGGGAGCCTTTTTCTCTGTAACCCCCTTTTGTGTTAAACGCTCCTTCTTGTACATGAACAATAAACTTAACTTTAACTTTGATACTTTGAATCCGGTCCTCCTTATTGAAGGGTCATTTGAAAATTCTTATAACAATTACTGACTGAAATCGTAAAACAGATATTCACTGACTTCTCCTCAACGTTCAACACTGTCTGAAACTTCTTTTTATATTAATTCAAATTTTAATCTCAGAGGATCTCTCGTTGGATTTCTTGACAGACAGGCTGCGTCGTATGAGAGTCAATCAATGTTTTTTTTCTGCCATTTTAAGATGGTGAACATGGCAGCACGTTCGTGTTGTTATTGTGAATATGTGAGTCTTTTACCCAGGATGGTCGTATTTGACTTGATCAGCTGTTTTTATTTTTATTTTAACAGATCTATTTATTTATTTTTATATTTTTCTACAACGTCTTTGACTATATGTTCTTTTCTGCTTGTGTGCTCTCCGTGTTTCTCCACCTCTCTCCCCTCCCAGTGAACATGTCAGTCTCCATGGTAACAGACTCATATCCATCTATCGACTGGTCAGTGGCCTCCGTGACCCCGGCAGGTACAAATGTCACAGAATGGGAGCGTGACGCCCTTCTTGCGGTGGCAGAGGTCGTGGTGCTGGCTATTATCTTAGTGATGGCGCTGCTCGGCAACGGGCTGGTGCTGGTGGTGTTGCTAAGGAGGAGGCGACACCACAACCCGCTGCACCAGTTCATGCTCAACCTGTGTGTGGCCGACCTGGTGGTGGCATTGTTCCAGGTAACACACACACACACACACACACACACAGATGCGCACACACACTAAGTGCACCCCCTCCCTGCATCTCACTCCACCCTTCCTCCACCTCCTCTTCCTCTCTGAGGTGTTGCCCCAGCTCGTTTGGGATGCTAAGGGCCGTTTTCCTGGCCCGGACTTCCTGTGTCGCCTGGTGAAATACCTGCAGGTGCTCGGGATGTTCGCCTCCTCCTACATGATCGTGGCCATGACGGTGGACCGGCACTACGCCATCTGCTGCCCCCTGCAGGCTCACCGCAGCGGTGCCACCCAACGCTGGAACAGCTTCATACTGCTGGCCTGGGTGCTGTCACTGCTGCTCAGCCTGCCACAGGTAGGGTGACACAGGTAGGGCGACACAGGTAGGGCGACACAGGGAGACAAGGCATGAATCTGTGTGATTAGTTATTTGTGGCTTATAGCTGAACTTGTTATTGTAAACAGTTTTTAAACCATTAATATTATAAACATCTTTCATACAGCGAATGGTGCCTCAGTCAATAAATTAGATTTTATTCTTCACTTGTCTTAGATTATGTTATTCCTGTCTTCAGCTCATCCACAGAAATCAGACATAGAAAATATTATTGTGTAGGAACATGCCCCATGGGGTATTTTACCCAAAACCACTAGGGGACGCCCTATTTTTTATAAATATTAGGAAAATCTCATTTATATTTTGTTCCTTTCAAAATAGTAGATATTATTCATTGGCTTTCTATGTAAACACTTTGTCAGAACACAGATTCAGCTCGTACACACCTCTTTGCCCCTCCAGGTTTTCATCTTCTCCCGTTCAGAAGTGGCTCCGGGTGTCTACGAGTGTTGGGGCAACTTTACCGAGTCCTGGGGCCTCAAAGCCTATGTGACCTGGATGACGGTGGCTGTCTTCATCCTCCCTGTCCTAATTATCACCGTCTGTCAGGTGGATAAACGCAGAGACACAAATAATGATTGTGAAAACCACAGATGGTTCACGTCGATCCCTTTTCCCCCCTCAGGTACGAATCTTCAACGAGATCCACAACAATCTGTATCTGAAGTCAGAGCGCCGTCTGTCTCCCGCCTCCCTCCCTCCATCCAGACGGGACAGCCAGAGAGCAGGAGGAGGAGGCAGCAGAGGGAGGTCCAGTCTCCCCCTGTATGTTTCACCACTCATGTTTAACAACCCTGCGAGTCACACCAGCTTTGACCCCGGATCCACCTATCAGCACCTGCCCATGGGGCCGCTCCAGTCCAACAGCATCGCCTCACATTGTGATATCCACACCTACACTGCTGTTCACACAGGTACGACCCACAGAGCGCAGACAGCTGTCCGACTGATGCTCTTTCTGTTTATTAAATCATGTTACAGATTTTCTTTGGGATTAAATGTCAACAGAAAGAAGACAGCACAGCAATAAGTACTACTCACAGATTATACCTGTTAAACATCAGCATGTCTTGAGCACATTAATCTCGTTTTTCCCAGGATGGTTGTGTCATGTTTCTATACTTTTATATTTGATTTGATCTGCTGCTTTTTTCATTTTAATACTGTATAATTATTTCAGTTTTATGCCTATAGTTGCTGCTCATTCTCATCAGCGCGTTCAGTGCCTGCAATCAAATCTACTTCACAATTGTTGCCTTTAGTGTGAATCTGTAGTGTTTCTCTTCTCTCTTCGACATACTACTGTGCACGCTGAGCTGAATACTAACACTGCTGCGCCTCACAGGCCTGCTAGTACGGCTGAAGATAACACTGAGACACTGTGACGCCTTAAAAACAAAAAGACTTTGTTATCTATGTGTAACTAAAACCAGAAGCAGGAATGTGGACATCTTGGTTGGGTGAAGAAAACAGATCTTCATCGAGAGTTAGATGAAAAGATCAATACCTCTCTGATGTCTGTATACGTAGATATGAATCGATTGCCTCCACATGAAGTGTCCACAGTGATTTTCAGTGATTCAGATACAGAAAAAGCACATGAATGAAGTGAAAATTAAATGTCAAGTCTAAATCCTTCACAAACATCCGTATGATTCTTTAATTTTCTGTTTCTGTTCTCTGTCAGCTGAGCTGCAGCCCGATGTGCTGCCCGACCCTGCGGCGCCCTCTGCTGTCTGCTGCCCCCCACCCAAAGCTCTCCCAGCCCGCGGTGGAGAGGTGTCAGCGGCCATGTCAAAGACGGTGAGGATGACGCTGGTCATAGTGCTCGTCTACTCGCTCTGCTGGGCGCCGTTCTTCAGCGTCCAGCTGTGGGCCGCCTGGGACCCAGACCCACCTCAGAACGGTGTGAACACACACACACACACACATTTCAACATTCTTCAACTGGAAATCTAAATCAAATTTAGAGCTCTGTCATTACAATCATAATCATTATTCCTCTGCTATGAGCCAAACCAAACATCATACAGTTTGTGATTGCTGTGCAAAACTCTAAATCACATGATCAGTCCTCAGTATACAGACTCATCATATGTTTCTGTGCTTATGTCTCACTGTATGTGATCACTGCAAATGACTGCTGCTTTATTTCCTTTTGATTACTGTCAAAATGTATTCGTTACAGTGTTGCTGTACAGTGTGTTTTACATCTCATAGATGGTTAAACTTACAAGTGATATAAATATCTACATTAACACTTGAAATCTTGAATTAAAACTAAATTTGTGTTAGATACAAAACAGAAAACAAACATCGTTTTCTCCATTATTTTAGTGTAAATTCACACACTGGACTGCGTTATCTATGAGTGCAGTAATACAGCATCTTCCACCAATAAAAAATAATCAAACAATAATAATTTTCAAATAGATTTCTGCATAAATTGAACATTTTATTTATATAATCTTGAGCAAATGACCTAATTTGGTGCAGATGTTTTTATATTGTGTGCTGTGCTGGGTTTTGTGGCCAAAATTTTGAAAAATTTAAACTAACCAACTGAATAATACTGTATAAATCAATACAAAACAACTTTTCGTTGGGTAATACATTCAGCATGCAGGCACGGCGCCAGGATTTTTTCTCTCCCGGGGCTAAGGGGGGGGCTTGATAAGGAGTTTCATGCCACGTCCTGCTGTGCATTCGTTACAGTGTAATGGATTAAATGTCACATCACATCAAATGTATCACAACCAGTCTATGATCGCAACGTCAGGAAAAAAACTCACCAGAGTTTTATAGGAGAGCATGCGTCTGTTGAGGTCTTCGCTTTCTTCCATGTGCGCTCTTTTTTTCCTGATCACAAAACGATCCATTGCAAGTAACAGACTGTAGGCTAGCTAGCCTTAGCCTAACACGCAAATATAAACAAAAGACCTTAACCCCCCACCTCCTCCCCTCACACATGCAGGTTATAGGGTACACAATATAAACAATATTTTGATATATACATATTTAAAATATAAAATAAAATGCTTGAGGGGTTTAACTGGGGCTACACAGATTTTTGACGGGGCTATAGCCTCCCCTAGCCCCAGTGTAGAGCCGTCCCTGTCAGCATGTGTCCCTGTTCAATTAAAGTAAGACTATTTTTATCATTTATTATGAATTTCAGTCATCTTTATGCAAATTCAGCACTTTAAATGTGCAGATTTTCTGCGTTTCCTGCAGTAAACTATCTTTGAATTTAGCATTTACTGCCTCCTACAAACTCCTTTACTATATGTTGCATATTTATTGTGTGTGTGTGTAGGTGCAGTGTTCACCCTGCTCATGCTGCTGGCCAGTCTGAACTCGTGCACCAACCCCTGGATCTACTCCGCCTTCTCCAGCAGCGTGTCCCCGGAGCTCCGTCTGCTGCTGCTCTGCCGCGCGCACACACAGCGGCGGGGCTCGCTACCGAACGACTCCACCACCACCACACACACCTCCAACTACTGAACATTAACGACACACAAAGACACAAACTGCTGTCATGTGACACACACAAATAAATACACAGCTGTGTTTGCATCTTGTAAATCTGGAGAATGAGACGAAAACTAGAGTTTACTGTTGTTCAAAGTAAAGATAGTTCGACATTTTGGGAAATACACTTTACTGTGCTAATGTCAACGGTGCTAACGAAGCTAACGGATAAGTTAGCCAGCTAGCTAGAACTAGAAACGGGTAAACGGCTAGCCTGCTGACTCTGTTACCATGTCAACAAAATCCACCTACCTGCAGCTCTAAAGCTCACAAGTTTACACTATTAGTTGTATTTCACGTTGAAAGTTATATTAAGTCATAAAAAACGGAGTGTGTCCATAACAACTCACCATTTTACGAGGGACTGTGTTCCTGACTATTTCTTGGCGCTGAGCCGTTGCCAGGCAACCAGAGCTGCAGTTAGCTACTGCTCTTATCCAAGAAGTAGTCGGGCCCGTAAAAATAAATGATCGTTTTTACGTTTTTTTTAAATAAACAAGTAAAACTTGTGAATTAGTGAGCTCTAAGTGTACTGACAGACATATTAGACATACACTATTAGCACGTTGTATCTTGTTTTATAACAAAGAAAGTCTAGTTAAGCTAAAGCGAATGGCTAAAGCTAGTTAGCTATTACGTGCCGGTGTTTCGGTCTAACGAGCGACCGTGGCAACTGGCGACCTTTAGCTGTTGTGTTTGAAGTATTAGTTACGTTTTTTTGTTTTGTTTTTGTTTTTTTTTTATATTGTAACGTTAATGAAAATAAAAAAGAGGAATTCATGAGGACAGTTACGTATCTTCATGTTTTCAACTACAACAACTAAACCATTTAGCTGACAGTCGCCAGTTGTTAGCAAACGATTATTAATTAAACATGATCACATACCGGCACCTGTAAAGATGAATTAGTAAGCTTTAAATGTACTGGTAAATGTACTTAGTTCACTAGTTAACACATTTGTAGAAAAACAGTCTAAAGATGAGAAATTGTGGTTTATTAAATTATTTCCTTGAGTAAAACTTCAACCTTGAACAGTTACAAGCTTACTAATTAACACATTATGTCTCTCAAATCATATTACATACACCAATCTAAGCATAGCAGATGATCATGACATGTTGATGATACTTCTTGGGCAGAGGTCGGTGCCAAGAAGTAGTCAGGCACACAGTCCACAGGAAAATGGTGAATTATTGTTTTTAACTTATTTTTTTGCTGTTGTACAAATTAAACAAACACGATATAAGGTGTAAATTAGTGAGCTTTAGCGTGCTCGTAGACTGATTTGGATAACTTTAATTTCCCACAATGTCCAACTATTGTTAGTGAGTTAGTAAAATAGGTAGTTTAGATACAATCTGTTGTAATAAATTTTATAAAGTGTAATTATTGAAAATACATCGACTCATTTCTAATTTTTTTGACAGAACACAACAAAAGTAATAAGATTTGTTTGAAAACACTTTATTCATTCTCTCACCAGGCATAAAAACACTTACAAAACATAAAAACATCTACCGTGACAGAAATAAAAAAAAAAAAAGAAGTCACGTTACTTTACAGAACTTAATACAATGATTTGTTCAGGTTTTTTTTTTTGTTTGTTTTTGTTGCTGACTGTAGAGTACCATTTTCAAAAAAGTCCCCTGCACTGGAAAACACTCGACATTCAGTGTCTGGATGAAATGGTTTAGATGCAGTCTTGTACAGTGTCACCTTTCCTTTTCATAGACTTGCCTTAAAAAGACAAAATAACTGAAGGTTTTAGTCAATTCTGAATTTATATATATTACATATCCATCATGTTATGAGTGTCAGTCTGCTGTAACTGAAGGAGAATCAGGGTTCAGAGCAGGGGAATGTGGACACACTGAGGCCTGTCTCTACTCTGTCCCCTGAAAAATGGACCTGTCCATTAACCTGGACAGAAATCTGCTTTAAATTCACGCCCACAAACGGGTGGATACTTCAGGTACAACAAGAGAAAAAAACTCTTCTCCCATTGATACCAACAATACCTTAAAAAAGACTAAATAACATTTAATTTAGACAACAACTTACACTGAATCGTTTTGAAAACTAATACTTATATTTGGTCAGTATAATTACCAAAAAGTTTTTCAAACAAACAAAAAAGGGTTGCATATAGAACGTACACCCTTTAACACATTCATTTACAATCCCATTTAAACAGATTCTTCAGATTATAAAGGCCATATTCTATTTTATTTAATATTATTGTCAACAAATCCCACGAAAACATTAAATCCAACAATGTACTAGTCCATCTATTAATACTTTCTGGCTTCATTATCTCGCCTGTGTTTCGTATTTGTTCTGTAAATCCTTCAGAACGGGTCACAAATACATAAAATCAGTTTTTCCTATATTTCCTAAAGCAGCTGGAACTTTTTTCACAACTGTTACTCAAACAGGAGAAAAAAGTGCATTTGTTGAGGACTATTTTTCGCCCTGGATAAATACACATATCTGGGATCACTCTGTTGATTACATGTTTCTTTATAGAGAGGTGAAGTCGCTCACCTTCTGGTGGACCAACATGGAGCCTTATTTTGGGAAACAATATGTTTGGTAGTCAGTGATGAGAGGCAAATACTGTTTTAATCCTGTTTGAACTGTGACATGAAGCACACATGTGATCAATTTAAATTTTGCAAGAAAAGCTGCAGTTTGTCGTAAAAAAGTTAAAATATAAGACAGGAAATACGCAATTAGCAAGACTACACAGCCAAAGTTAGAGACATCATGACTTTCTCTCTTCACAAACTTTCTAGCTTTTATAGAACTTAACTTCATGTAACTGCAGCTCTCAACATGTCATGGCACAGTTCGAACAGGGTCAAAATAAATGATTTGCCTCTCTCTGTTGACTACCATACATATTTTTTACAAAATAAAAGTCCCATGTGGCACACAGGAAGAGGAGGTTGATATTTCTCTTACGACACCTGTCTGTCTGTGACGACACAAACTGATGAGGAAATGTCAGTTTACTTCTCATCATAGAGAAACTATTTCCCGTCTGTTATATAAAGAGTGATGAATGAATAAATGAGGGACAGCGCCATAGTTTTTCAACAACAATAGAGCTCTATGACACAATCAGGCATTGTCCACGCTGACACTTTGAGTCATTGTTGGTCTTTTCGGGGGTTTGTTGACAAAAAGAAACATACAGAACATCACCATCTTTTACAGTTAATGTTTCTAAAGCTCAGGGCAGACAACAGATCAGTCTAAATCTTTAAATGACAAGTGTGGAGCTGAAAATGGTGAACCTTCCTTCAAAACGACGACTCATCGTCATCGTTGCACAAACAATAACGTTAAAAACATTCATACTAAATGGTGAATTGTTTAAAACCTCCATTTATTTTCCTAGAAGAGAAAATAAACGTGTATCGAGGCTGACTCCGTCTTTTGTTCACTCCGGTCTGAACACAGACCAAAGCTTCTCTGACTGACGTCAGCTGATCATATGAGCAGCATCACTCAGTCACTGACCAATGCATGAGTGACGACTCAGCATCTGTGCGCGATTTGAAACTGAAACGATCTGAAACATCGGGGATCTGATATGAAACG
Source organism: Protonibea diacanthus (assembly GCA_028641955.1). Lineage (NCBI taxonomy): Eukaryota > Metazoa > Chordata > Actinopteri > Sciaenidae > Protonibea > Protonibea diacanthus. The sequence continues at coordinate 2,568,177 of CM053984.1, forward strand.
TTCCGACGCAGCCTAGAGACCGCAGATACTGCAGCGGCTCCATTTCAAACAAGTGAAACGACTACAGTTTAAACTATCTTCTCACACACACACACACACACACCTCTCATTTCATATGTTCATTAAAAAGATTACTTACTGTCAGATTGTCAATTTACAGTGAGCTAAAATAGATCTCTTTAAATTACAAAGGTTTGTAGATAGAACTGTAAACTACAAGGTGTTATTCACAATTAAAAACACTAAGAGGGGACCGCGAGTCCTAGAATCGCAAAAATTTTACGATGGCGGGAGATTCAAGCACACATGTGTGCACGCACACACACACACACACACACACACACACACACACACACACACCCCTGGTAAAGCCATCGACCTGTTACAATCGCAGCCACATGTGGTGTCATTTTAATACGGCGGCTGGATCTGCGAGGGGCACAAGAGCGTCACAACCGTGCACGATAAGCTGCTCTGGTCGGAGGGTGTAAGATACAAAATGACACACACACACACACACACACACACACACACACACACACAAAGTGCACACGTATTTATGTACAAGCACACTAACAACAGTGTCCTCGACACTGTTAGCAATGTGACGTATTCTTCTGTTACCGTCCAATATCTATCTCAAGTTAACTTGAACTTTTTCTCCCAAATTTTCACTAAGTTTTTTTGTTCTCCCGCTCTGCGTAACAACACAGAAACGTCTCCTCGTTCTAACAACGTGTCCTCACGTTAACATGAATGTGTGTTCTTTGAATTTAATGTCCAGCCCTTGAGGAGTGAAGCGACACAAGTGTGCGTATGTAGTATGTGTGGGAAAATCTCTATGTACTGCAACGAAACAAACAAACAAACAAACAAAAAAAAGTTTGTCTCCGAGATTCGGAGTGGCGTGTGTGTGTTTACGTGTGAGGTTCTGAACCTTTACGACAGCTCAACACCCTGAGAGTAAAGTCCTCATGAGTTTACTGGATTTCTACCTTTACAGTCAGTCTGTCTGTTGTGCGTCTAATCTGGCGTTCATGCTCCTGGAGGACTTGAGTTTACTGAAGGCACGTCAAATACCGAAAGCGGAGGTGTCAACGCGGTGAAAAGCTGCAGCGTGGTCACAGCAGCAGGTCTCGCTTTTTTTACTGAGAGCTGTTTCTATGGCTTCAGGGTTGTTTGCAAGGGTATGATCTCTCTAGAAAGACAGTGTGTATGTGGTTGAACCGAGTAACTGCAACTCCGTGTGTGAAGTGTGTGATGCGGTGTGTGCGCGCGCCGTTTCTCAAGTCCCTTTTTTTTTTTTGGAAGTCTTCTACACCGTGTCCTCGTCCATCTTGGCGACCTCGTCCATCGTGATGGCGGGAGACACGTTGTTCTCCGCCTCGTCGGCCAATTTGGACGGAGAGGGAGGCGCCAGCATGGCGGCGCGCTCCTCCTTGTTCTCCTCCTTCTCTTTCCTCTCCTCCTCTTTCCTCTCACGGTCCAGCAGGCGGTAGTTGATGCCCATCCCGATGAAGAGGACCACGCTCGCGACGATGAGGATGATGCCGGAGGAGATGTAGGTGTAGTCGTAGTTGTTGTAGTAGCTATAGAATTTACCTGGAGGGGCGCAAAAAAGATATTTAACATTAAATTTTGTCTCTGCATCAAATAGTTTGACTGTTTTTAACTCTGTCAGGCAGAACGCTCAAGAATGTTAAACTAAACGTCTTTTGATGATGTGTTGGTGTGAGAAAAGAAGGCTTATGCTGTCTGACATCTTACCTGTTAGCGGTGGACCCAGCAGCACCGGCCCACACTCCACTATCGTGACCAACCCGACAGCTGAGGAGAACCTCTGTGCTCCCACCAGGTCCATCAGGGTCTCGAACAGCACCGCGCTCAGCCAGCCAAAAGCGAAGCCGAAGAAGATGGCGTAGACCACGAATCCGGTGTAGTCAACCGACAGCGGCGCCAGCACGTGACACACTCCGTTGTAGAGGACAGCGGCGGCAAAGAAGTACTGCACCTTCGGCCGGACCCACTTGGTGTTGGCGAGCATGCCCATGGAGGGCCGGGCAAACATATCGACGAACGCCAGCACAGACAGCAGGAAGGCCGCCTTGTCTTTGCTGATATCTTTACTCTTGGCGTAATTGGAGAGGAAGACGAGCGGTGCGAAGAGGCCCAAGAACATGATGACATTGCCGCTCAGGTACAGCAGGAAGCCGCGGTGTTTGAACAGCGTCAGGTCGATGAAGGAGTTGATGGTCTGGAGGACCGTCTTCTTCTGCTGTGGCTGTACTGAACCGTCCGCTTTGGCTTTGCCCGCCTCAGAGTCAGCCTGGGCCACCTGAGGTTTGGGTCCGATGGGACGCATGAGGGAGCCGGCCACGCAGCAGTTGAGCAGAAGTCCTCCCAGGATGAGGAAGCTGCCTCTCCAGCCAAACACATCGTACATCCAGGAGTTGAGAGGAGCCAGTGTGGACAGAAACACGGGGCTCCCCGCCATGGCGATGCCGTTGGCGATGGGCCGACGCTTGTAGAAGTATTTACCGATCATAGTGAGGGCTGGATTCAAGTTGAACGCCAGGCCCAGACCTGGAGAGAGAAAAGGAGGGAGGGGAGACAAGAGCAAGAGAGAAACATGAAAACATCTGGTGAGTACAGCACGGGGGGCTGGAGCAGAGTTATACGATCTGTTTCAATGTTTAACTGACCTCCCACTACTCCGATGAAGAAGTACAGCTGCTCCACGGTGTTACAGAAGGAGGCCGCGATTAGTCCCGACCCCGCCAGACAGCCACCGACCATGATGATGGGTCTGCTGCCAAATTTGTTCACGAGGATGCTGCTGATTGGACCTGAGAGAAAGAAGACACAGAGTTGAAGATGTGAAATTTTGATGGACATTTTTCACAATTTCATGACATTTAGAGTCCTTATTGAATAAGAATTGATTAATCAATACGGGAAAGCATTATTTGCAGCCCTAATATCAATCATTAAGGTCAATTTCAAGTAAAATATTCAATATTTTAACTTGTAAATCAGGAGATTTGTTGCTTTTCTTTCTTTGTTTACTGATCTTTAAGAGACCAATTAATTAATCAATAAATCACATAAAATAAGCATCAGTTGCAGCCTGATGAATAATATATGAAGGTAAAAAATGCCAGCAAATAAACTGCTTGTGCAAAGTAAGTTTAAATATTCACCAGCAGGCGGTGCTGCGGTGCTGAATATAAATGGACAATGACCGATTGTGTAACAACACCGATTACAATCGATGTTACATGGAGCAAGGAGGGAGGAGGAGAAGAGGGAGGGAAGAGGAGGTGAGAATGAAAGGGTGAGAGTGGAGAAAAGGAAACATGAGAGACACGAGATGTGAAGAGGAGAGAAGAGGAGAGGAGAGGAGAGGAGAGGAGAGGAGAGGAGAGTTGGATGGAGGCGTTCAGCCTCCCTCAGCTGATGAATGGGCCTTCACATGGACGGAGGCTGACACCGGCTCTGCTGAATACAAAGTGAAGGCCTGAAGCATCGACACACAAACTGAGTGTGCATGAATGAAATGAAATACATTTAAAAACATATTATACTATCAGAATACCTCAGAAACTGGAATATAAATTAACTCTGAGATCACTGGAAGGTAAATTAAAATAAGTTTTTGTTTCAATATCAGCCTGATGAGTCGTCACGTTCATGCTCGTAGCACGCACACGTCTTTAATTAGTTAAAGCTAAAATGTGACAGTAGACGTGGCTACAAAACAGGAAATATTAAGAAGTATAATAAGTATAGAATAAGTACTTTCTAATATTTTCTGCGGTGGTACGAGGTGTAAGAAGTGTGACACACACTGCTGCCCAGCAAATCAAACTGACAGTAATTTCACGTGATAACGTTTCATTCATGTGTTGAGGCAGCATAAATTTAAAGATCCACTTCATCACATAAACACGGGTGTGTTTTACAATAATCCACATGATAAGGTAAGATAATCACTGTGTGCAGGCCTCAAGCTGAGACAGTGTACACAGACAGACAGAGTATGAATGACCTCCAGCAGCAGGCATCCATTTCCTCGCCACCATCCGGAGACCTTCAAACACTCCATGGTGGCTTTGCCCTTGAATCTTGGCAGCTGACCAGAGCGGCCGGGGGGAACTCTGGATGCACGAGCATTCGCTCACGCACTCACTAAATACCTCTCTCTCTCTCTCTCGGACACCTTCTCTCTGTGTTGTGTCTGTCACTGAGGGTCTGACCGGCTGGCACAAAGCCCGTCTCGGTGGGTTTTATAATTGTACGCGCCAGACTACAGCGTTCCTTCTGAGCTGAACAAGAATGAACCTCTACAAGGGCAGGAATGAATCTGCATCCACTCAACACTCACTTCCCACATAAATAAATCAGGAGCGACAGTCTTTGTTGCGGTCTGGCTAAACACAAAGAGGGCAGTGAGCGCTGTTCTCAGAGATATTATGTAAACGATTCATCCTCCCTCCTCCCTCCCTCCATCCCGTCATTCGCTCACTTTCCCTCCGTGAAAGAAAGAACAACGCTGAGTGGAGGAGACTTGTCCTCAGCTTTGCACTGACACAGCATCCACAAGTGGGAAAGACGCTGAAACCAGCTGTGACGGGCTGTTCAGGCGCTTCTGCTTCATAGTGATGGAGAGCGGCAGCTGAGGATGAGACCGTCCACCCGGGAGAAACAGCTGATTGGATTTAGACCAACAGTTACATTCATCACATTTCTCCACCCGTCACAGTGAACACACACCAGCATCTGCCCATCCGGACCGAGCCGTTAAAGGAACAGTCTGCATGAAATCAATCAAGCGTGTTTCCCAAAAGATGTTGAAAAGATGAACGCGCTCACGTTAGATATGAAGCTGGAGCCAGGAGTCCGTTAGCTTAGCTTAGCATAAAGACAGGAAACATGGGAGAGAAGTTGACCTGGTTCTGTCCAAAGGTCAAAAAAGACTTTGTGCAATGTTCAACAAATGTTAAAAAAGAGATGCAACAAAAGGTCCGGCACATGACCTCCCGTAAAAACAGCAGCTTGATATTTTTTAGACTTTTTGTGGATGAAACCACTAATTTAATTTGTGAGCTTTAGATTTGCTTGCAGGTGGTCTGGAGCCAGGCTAGCTGTTTCCCTCTGTTTCCAGTCTTTATGCTCAGCTAAGCTAATCTAATCCTGGCTCCAGTTCCTTCTCAACTGCTGCTGGCCTTATCAACAAGGCCTGAGACCTCCACTGACAAGGACTCTTATCCGATGGACACACTACACAAGTCACGTTACATTAACTTAATAACCCACCAGCTTTAATTTGTTTTTTCTCGACTTCAGTGAACGCTACAGCTCCGTAAGTCACGCTAAGGAGTTTTCTGATGTTCAGTTTTTGGAGACACTGTCTCTGTTCATTTTGTCCCTGATATTTCTATACAGGAGAAACAGAATATCAGAAACGCCTCTAAATAAAGTGCAGCATCACTACAAACTCGACCTCCACGCTAAAACATACCCACACACCCCCATAGTGTCAAAAAACTGAACATTATAATCACAAAAGTCGACTTTATGTCAGAATAGTTTAATTAAACTGCTGAACATGGTGAAAGTGTATCATAAAGTGACCGCTGAGTGTATTATGTGTGTCTATACTGAACATTGGGAAGCCAGCTTTATCTCCACCTCTAGGACACGTCACACTTCATCACATCAACACCCTGAAACCACGAGAACTGACTGCATTAAAGCGAGCTCATGTGCAGTCATGTGCAAAGACTCACAGATCACAGGAAAAGTCAGAGACGCTCAGTGATGCTGTGACTGATGTGTGACGCCTTTTTTCCCATCATGAGATCCTAAAAAGTCATGGAAATGTTTGTGTGTAATTCCAGGACTTTTTAAGGATTAGACAAATTAAGAACGAACAACGTGCCAAGTTTTTTTTTTTTTTTTTTTTTAATAATCCTCTTGTTCGGTTTTTCCCAGAGTGCTGAGCTGAGTCTTGGTCTCTGTCGGTGGAAAAACTACTACCTCTGTCACAAGATGGTTTGGCTGTAGGAGCCGTTATTTCTGACCATTGTTGTGTTTCACGGCGCTGTGCTTCATCACCTCGTGACCGCTCGTGCTTCACAAACTAAAGTTTACTTTACAAAACCTCTAAATCAAGTCTCACTGCAGTTACACACGTCAGAGCTTCTTCCTTCCAAATGTAATAATTAGCCTTTTTGACAGTTCACACAAAAGTATTTACACTGAGTGCTGAATGAAACAAGACAGAGCTTCCTGTTTGTATGATCACAGACCGCGGTGTAACACACCAAATTTAACTCAAGCCGACCTTAAACAGACAGACTTACATCAGGTACAGTTACTGGTTTACTGCTGTTGTACGGACGCACTGAACTGAGCTGAGAGGGAGTCTTCTGTTTATTTTTCCAGCTCTGGTACGTACTGCCAATTCACATAGTTCCCCTGAGAAAGATGCCCCTGTTGAGAAGACAATCGAGTCAGTGTGCTCGTACATGACAGAAAAAAGGTGGAGAGCGGTGCGTGTTTTGACTTTGGCTTAACTCAAGCAGGTGTGGAGAGAGAGGAAAGATACTGACAATAAAAGAGCATTTAAATAGAAAGTTTGGATCCTTCTGTCGGGCGGTTAAAGGTCTGAACAAAAGCTGTGCTGCACTCTCTCAGGTTCTGTTGGGTTAAACCTATTTACCTACCTACCTAGTTAAGTCCTATTACCACAACACTTTAACCTCACAGGTGTGAACTAACGCTAACGTCGCCTCACAGATCCGTCTGTCACACACTGCTATAATCCCGAGTGCACACCACACATATGCAAAATATTCAAAGGATCAACGTGCAGGATTTAGATCTGGTAGATGCCGATTGCAACCCCCTCCACTCGCCCTCCTGTTTCAAGCGTGAGGGAGAAACTACGATGGCTGCAAAACAGGAAGGAAGGCCTTATCGAGAGAAAGTGTTCGGCGTGACCTTTAAAGGCACTAAAAAGATATTTAATTTAGATTCTACCATGGGAGCAAACAAACACAAACCACAAGTGTGTGACAGTTAATCAACAAATCTTTCACATAAACATGATGAACGCTCTGATAATGACACCACTGATGCTGTGATAGCAGCATCTGGAGTTTCCCCGACCAATGAAGGAGGTACACCCTGGACAAACCCTGGACTGTAGGAGGAAGGCGAAGCACCCAGAGTGAACCAACGCAGACACAGGGAGAGCACAGAAAGAACACAGCCGAGGTTCGAACCAGGAACCTGTGAGACGACGCCGCTCAGCAGGTAATTACGTCATTGTAGCACTAACCACTGCACCACCGTGTCGGCTCAAATGTGAAAACGAAAAAGAAGAGAGAAGGAGAGTTTAACTGCAGTTTTGGGCTATGTTAGTCAGTACTAGAATAGCAGCCCTCATCTCTGACTAAACTGTCACACACTTTAACTGCATCACACTGTAGAAAACGACACGTGTGACCTTTTGCAACATTTGTTCATGTAACTTTGAGCGATGCAGCTTCGTTATAAGTGTGATGCTTCTGTGGTTTCTGCTGCGTCTCCTTCCTCTTTGGTGTTTGTGCTGTTTGTTGTTATAGTTACAGCTGAAAATGATGCAACTCCTGCAGCTTGTTTCATGCCTTCAGACTAATGCAAACAGAGAGAAATAAGACTTCATGCTTCACTTCCTCTCCTTCCTCTACCTTTGGGGCAGAGCATCCTTGTTCACACTATTACTCAGCTGCCACCGACGTCATCCAGCCACAACAAATTAAAACTCGTGGGTTTTTTTTTTTTTTTTTTTTTTAGACCTGCGTGGAAGTTGGTGTGCGTACGTGCCCTGCCTCATGTGTAACCGGTGAGTGAACGGGTGCCTTGTTGGTTTATCCTACAGCCTCATTCATTCTTTATCATGAGCTGGCACAGTGACGTAATTAACTGGTGATCGGACTGAATTCTGAAGCAAGGAAGAATAAAAAAAAAAAAGAAAGTGCTCCTACATCTGGCTCTGGTTTATACAACGTCACTCCTCCCCTCAGTTCCTCCCTCAGCAGTTTCCTCTCCTAAAAGCAGAAACGTTGCACAGGCTGGCCGCTCTGAACAGGCTGAGTGAGTAACTGGAAAGAACAGACGCCGTTTTTTTAGGCGGGGGAGATCTGAACTAACAGACAGGGACGACATCGTGTCCTGCACGTAGGATGTGGAGGTTAAATAAACTGACAGAGAAAGCGAGCGAGTGTGTGTGTCTGAATGAGGAAAGGCTTCACATTGTGTCACGGGACAGAAAGAGAGAAACCTGATCCGAAAACCTCCCCTAAACCTGAAACTAGATCTGCGTCTCTGTGTCTTTAGTCCTGCCTTAACATGTGAAAGGCTGCTGCTGATTCATGCAAATAAAGCGGTCACTGAGTGCAAAGAGCTGCTTTCTTTTCACATCATTTTAAAGCCACAGCTGTTTATTCAGTTCCAGCAGCAGCAGTGCAGCAAAGATCCTCTCTGAGCCCGAGATCCTCAGTGGGGACGGAGATGTGGGCCACCAAGGATGTCCCACTGACTTCGGTGATCCTGACTTGTCCTCCGGAGTCCACCGGCAGCTTCACACATTTGAGCTTTTTAGTGAAATATCACTGATCGCATATCACTTTACTGGTCCTCTAAGTTTTCATCCAGCACCACCATCAGGTCAGAACACGAGACTCCCTTATGTTCAGCATGAATTAGCACGTTAGGATCACACACTAAACTAAGATGGAGAACATGGTTAACATACTGTTAATCATCACCGATGTGATTTATGAGCATCGTTTTTTTGTCATTTCTCGTCACTACATACAGCATACTACGTTGTTGACTTCTTGTGTGCTCTGTGTATTGTTTAAGCTGTCTGTAGCATTTCGTCTTACTGCAGCTTAAAGCACCGCTCTGTGCCTAATTACAGCCTCACAGAGATGACTAGTTTACTTCTCCATTTTCCCGACGTCAAGGCTAAAAAGTCCACAGATGAATGTTTTGCAAGAATCCAAAAAGTTTCATTGTAAAACAGATGATAAAATGCTCATAAAAACAGGAAAAAAACGTAACAATGGAGCACAATAAAACCTCACACCAGGGACCGCCGCTTCTCAGCCAGTACACCAAGTTCATATTCAGTTTGTGTTTTTAATTTTGTAAGCCTTTTCCTGTAATTCCAATCCTTTTCTCTGCATGTTTGCATTATTAGTTTTTATTGACTTGGGCAGTAATTCAACATGCGGCTTCCTTCGTTTTTAGTTGGATTACAGCAGAGGAAACATGTTTTCATATCTTGCAATCACTCCAAAGTATTCGTCTGTAGCATTGTCTCCTGCTCCCGTTCAGCAGTAGGTGTTATTCAAGCTGTGACTGAACCGCAGGGATGAGGGGCTGATAGCACGAGTGTGGATGGATTAAGAGTTTTGTTTTGCTTCAGTGACGCGTGAACGATAAAAAGGCAGAGCGCTGCAGACAAAAGAAACACTCCTAAGATACGACGAGGAAACACGACCAGTAATATCAACACGCGATGGAGTCTTTAAGCCGCTCGATCTGCAAAAAAAAATGAATTCTTTTTTTGTTTATACTGAATTCTTCTCTTATAAAGCTTTTAAATATAAACTACAGCATCGTCCACAAATAGTGCAAACTGTCTGCTGTCTAACTGCAGAATCCATCTACCAGCTGCTATTTAGAGCTTTTGTTTATGTTTAAGAGACTGAGAGTCTGCTAATGTCAGTTATTAAGAGTGTGCTGCTTAAGTGTTTAAACGTTGCCTTCACCGCTCAGCTATTGTTGGATTTGAAGGAGGGCGTTCCTCAGACATTTTGACGAGCGGTGTCAATGATTTTAGGGTGGACATGCTTAAACTTAAATTTCAGCTTCTGAGTGTATATTTTGAGCCAGTAATCTACTTTTTACATCACTAAATTTGCCATTTATAGCTTCATTACGATTAGTCTGCTGCCCAGGACACACATCTATCTGTGATTTCCACACAGCCTTAACTGAAAGTATTTCACAATGAAGGACAACTGTGAACAAATGAAGGGAGTCTTGCCACAGAAACGTCGGAGGGCTTTAATTTTGAAACAAATCTACCACGGCATGAGCGCTGCTCACGCCGGCTGCGTGGCTGCTTTAACCTGTTAACACGGGAAATGAAAAGCAAGAGGTTTATTGATTTTGTTTGCAGTGGAAGTGCTGAGTGCAGAGAATAAGTGTGAGAGAAGGCAAGAAGTCAGGACGTCCGGGACAGATACGGAAAAGGAAGCGGTGGAGGGTAACCGAGGAAAAGAGTGAGAGACTGATCATATCTGAATTATATAGGTTTGTTTGACCAGCCAATCTGTTTCGTTAATTAAAAGAAAATCAACAAGTGCTGCATTCATCATTTCGCACTCAAACGTTGAACGTTAACTTGTACTTTGAGTACTTCATTAACCGGGTACTTTCTCACTTCTATTGTTGTACTTATTTTATTATTATTGTTGTACTGTCATTTTTATTTGGGTTTTATGGGAGTAATTGCACTTTTACTTGAGTTTAAATTTGACTTTTTGTACCACTCTTTGGGCACAACATCACACTTACTGTATATAAATGGCTGAGACTACTGGTGGCGATTCAGAGGTCTGAAACCAGGCTAAGTTGGGCGTACTGCTAATATAAGACTTGGAAATGACGTACTTACTTCTAAAATACAAAAATACACAAAGATTTCCAAACATGTAACCAAGAAACAGTAAACACAGTGATAACCACTCACCTCCTGCATACATGACAGCCAGCATGATGGAGGAGATCCAGGACACCTGACTGGGCGTGGCGTTGAAGATGACCTCTATCTCTTTGAAGAACACAGTGATGGATTTGGGGAAGGCGTAGGAGAAGCCGATGGAGATGAAGGCCCCCACGACCACCGCCCAGCCCCAGCCACCTTCAGGGGGGGTGTACCCCACGGGCCCGCCAATCGCTGGAGGCATGTCTGCTCACGAGGAAGACGAGGAAGGAGACAAAGTTCTCCGTTCAGAGGAGAAGAAGAACTCGTACCAGGTGTGCTGGGATCAGAAAATCTGTTGGAGAAACAGAGCAGAGTCAGCACGGATGGTTTCAGACGATAAAAGAGGCAAACACAGTTCATCCTCTCATACGTATTTCCATTTTTATCTAAATGGAAGGGGAGAGGTTATCACTACAAGATAAAATGTAAACAGAGGAATGAGGAGAGATAAACCACCGGTCCTCCAACTTAAATTCCAACATCATGTTCTACCATGGTGAGACAGCGCTGTGATGGGCCACATGCCAACATATCAGCAGTTTTAGACCAAGATACAAACTTTTGAATGGAGCCAGTGAATTATACTAAACTTGTATGAACCTTTGTCATTTTAAACAGTCAATGATGACTCACTTTGAGCTGCAAAACTGCTTAACTATTCGAAATGTCTACAATCAATACTTAATGTGAAACTCCAGCATGATATGGGACTCTTTCAGGAAAAGAACAGCTGTTACTGATACGGATCATTACTCGTTTGGTCTATAAAACGTACAAAAACTGTGCCTGTCATAATTCCCTAACGCCCGAGGTTTCATCTCAAATGTCTTGTTTTGTTCAACCGACCATGTGAAATCTTCAGTTGACCTTCACACGAGGCAAAGAAAAGCAGCAAATCATCTTAATTTATCAGTTGGAACTGGATGAACGATGAATCAGCTTCTAATTACTTAATAACTAATCACAGGTTTCACAGACTTTCACAGGGTTTCACTCCCTAAAGGGAAAATTTCCCTGTAAATGTGCCAAAAAGAGTAACAACATCCAGCGTTAACTGACATTCGGCACAGCCAGATGAACCAGTTCTTTCATTGTTACCAAAGAATTGAGCAAACCTCTTCGCACTGCTTGGATTACACTCCAGGAAATTCCGTAGAATTTCACGTGGCTCACTAAAAATAACAAAGACGACAAACATATCCACTAACTTGAGCCTGAAGGCTTGACTGCTGGTAACCAAACTGTTGTAATGTTGAACTAGCTGCAGTGTTTCATTTCACATATTTCAGTGACAGTTACCAAAAACAGCTGGAAATACTTTTTCATTGAATTCATCCACTTCAATGTCCTCTTTTCCATTTAGGCCACACATAACTGAGCTATTTATGGCTCAGCCCTGACATCAACTCTGCTACTGTTTGGGCCATTTACCTTACATGGAGCCTGTTTTTTTTTTGGTTTTTTTTGAGAAGAGTTCAATCTGGGGCAACAGGACAGTTCTCTACATCCATGACGTCAGTCAGAACCAAAGAAGCATCTTGGATGAGAGGACAAACATCTTCATGGATCTACAACCAAGTCCAGCTGCACAGATTTAACCCTTCTCTGAGAACCTGAGAACTTTCACAGACTTCATGTAGACTGTAGGAGTGGACCTGCACAGAGATAATGTGAGGAGAAGCTGAGTCATGCTCCAATCTTATGTAAGTGCAAATGTTGTGTTCCTGGATGACAAACTGACAAACACCCTTTTAACCTTAAACATGCTGTAAACAACCACTATGCTCCACCAATCATTGTCCAGTCAGGATGTTACAGTAACTGGTTAACTGGTCTGTGGTCACGTTGTGGAACAGCTCGGCTCGCTCCCAGCGTTCACTTCTTTCTCCTCCCCCGTCTCTTCCCCAAATGTTTATCGAAACAAGAAGAGTTTTGAGGAGCTGCCACACGGTACTATGCCCAAATGTATGCTCGCAACACTGAAGTATTAATATTTGTTTAAAGTTAAGGAGTCAAACAGTGAGACAAGCTGATTTTGCGTATTCTCTGTTAATGCTGAACTTGCACTTATTTCCTTCCTTCCAGGCAGTTTCAGTTCTTTCCTGTAAGGAAATCAGCTCGCAGACGATGACCTGCAAGTCATGTCTTTGCCATCAGTACTGAATTAAATGACTGTCTGATACGGAGGGTTTTCTGTCCTGGTCATCAATCTCTGCAGCTCTACGTGGCTTTCAGCTCATCGCTTTGTGTTTGTTCCAGCCTGCACGTAGCCTGTATGCCCCGTGACTCTGGCGACAACTCCTATGAACACTGTAGGCATCTGATTACAGCAAACAGGATCTGGCTGTACGCTACCTGCCCAGATGACAAAGCAGAGGGGAAATCAGGTAACAGGAGGTCCCCTCGGAAAAATTGATAAGCCGAGCTGTGTGACACCTGGAGGATGTTGTGGAGGCAGAAGAAGTGTTTCTCTGAGCTCTTATTCACTACAACTCTGATCAGTCACCAGCAAAGATGCAGATGACATACAGGAAGCATGTGACTTCAATATGACTTGATGCTGAGGACAGGAAAACATCAGATCTGTGTGGAGTGATGAGGAGAGTCTAATCTTCCTCAGACATAAATCAGATTTTGCACTTATTTTTTTAATCAAATGTTGTGCCGCCTTCTTCTGCTGTGATGTTTTAATAGCACCCAACTGGAAAATTAGCGCCTGCAGCTATTTTTCTCAAAGAGTGAATAAGAACTGGCACTAATTTGCATGTTTTTTTCCTGATTTCCAAGAATCTGTAAATACTTTAACCATATTTGGGTTGAATCCCAACTTTTCTGATGATTTTTTACTCCCCAGATATACAGAATGCTGCTCTAATGAATCACAGCAAAGCAAACTTGTGACTGATCTCAATTCAGTTACTGAACAATGGTCTGAGCAGCAGCCCCGCTTATTAAATATGGGTCTTTGCTGTGTGATGAAGCGTCTCTGCTCTTGTTTCACGTCCTAACAGTGCAGTTGCATCACACTGGGAGGGGCAGCTGAAGGTTATTTCAAGGCGATGAACACGGTTGGACCTTAAAGGTGAGTGTGGCTCAGGTGGCAGAGTTGGTCGAGTATTCATCGGACGGTTTCTGGTTTGAGTCCCAGCTACCACAGTCTAAGCATCCCTGAGCAAGATGTAAGTAGGCTGATCTATCAGGACTGTGTCATCCATCACAGTGAACATTTAGCCAGATTTATTTCTGTTGTTTTATTTAAGTTGTGTTATTGTCATGCAGCAATGAAGCAGTGAGCTGGGACTGTTTGGAAAACTCTTCACAAGGCTCAGCGCTAATTCGGCATCAGCTTTCGGTTGCCGAAACTCATAATATGGATGCCATTTTTAGTCACATATCATATTGTTAGTAATTATGATACCATGCAGCCATAAAAGCTTTATTACAGCAGCTATAAAGACAACTTAATTTGCCTCGTCATCGCCGATGCACACGTGAGTAAATGCTCACAGTTCCAGCTCTGACAAATGCAACAAATACTAAAGATGTTTTTATTCCGGGCTTCATGCTTTGCAGTTTGCTGTCCCTGTTTTTTAAACGTTTCTAAGTGGTTGTTGGGGCACCTCGGTAGCTCACTTGATAGAGCGTGCTCCCCATGTATCAAGGCTAAAGTCCTGATGACAGCAACCTGAGTTAGTTCCAGCCTGCTTCATTACCTCCCCTAAATTTTACATCTCTCTCTCTCTCCAGCTGTCACTATCTAATAAAGCAGAAAATGCCAAACAATACATCTTCAAAAAGTTGTAAATCTTCATCAGCCACTGATGGAAAACTAAAGGTCAAGAATCAGATACAAACCTGGGCCAAGCCTCCTGCTGAGCCCCGCCTCATGATTAGAGTTGTAAATTAAGACCCAGATCTGAACTTGGAATGAGTCCAAATATATAAAGGGGAATTCATCTTCCTGATTCCACTCACTTTCACAATCGTACCATTTCCCACGAGTCGGTTTGGTAAGCCTGTGGTGGCACCACCTAGGTGTGGACAGTGTGTCAGAGTCACCACATAAATGCTTGGGCTCCACTTCAAGACTGCAGACGCTCCAGAGGAAAACCAGCAGCCTTAACACGTCCATGAGTGCCAACATGAGGCACATTTCATCTAATGGACTTCTTATCCTGCATGTGCCACGATATCTGAGAAAGAGGCTTTCATATACCGCAGACTGAGAGTCACAGTAAACTGGGAAAGTTCATCATGACTAAATTATTGCTGCAACATTGGAATGAAAAGAGGTGATTCACCAGACTTGGGAGTGTTTATCTGCACTGGACTGATAGCACAAATCCAAATACTACTTTGAATGATTTTTAACTGTCTTTTTGGGTGTGATAATTACTATTAAAAGTTAGTCTTCTGTCAGGACTGTAATACAGAGATGGCTTTATTTTGTGTAACCAGAAATCCAGGTCGGAGACGTCAGACTACAGTCAACAAACACAGACGTGTGTCGCACTTAGGACCAGCAAACAGTGATGACGTCGGGAAACCAAACAGTCACCACGGGCGTGCAGGCGTTTCCACTTCCTCTGTACCGGTCTGGTCTCTTCTGGTTGGTGTCAGTTACGACACATTCTCGTGAGGAACCTTAGAGCTGGCTAGCGCACAGCTCAGACCCCGATGTGAACCCTAACACGGTCATAAAATATCTTTGACACCGAGCTGGCCGGTCCTCGGAATGTCTGGTTGGAGCTCCTCAAACCACGGCACCACCATGGGAATCCACGCCGGCTATCAATGGAGGGAGGGGGGCCGTGCTTGGTTTCGTGGTGCTGATTGGGAATTTGACTCTCGATACGGTGGAACTCACCACCCTTAAGATTTTTGGATGCATCCAAATGTCATACTACTCAAACACTACAGCCTTGGCCTTTCATTTATTGTGACCTTAGTAGAGAGTGAATTGCATACTGTATAATGACGAAGTCATCCAGGCTGCCAGCACAGCAGAGTACGACCATCACTGACCCTCTCATGTTGCTCACAGGAGGCTTGTTTGCCACATAGCCCTTCCTCACTAACACACAGTCAGCGTACTCTCTCATGCCTGTACAAACGCTCATCCATTCCTCTCTCCGGCTGGCTGTCACTGAACCTTTTGACGTGATCCGCTGAAGCTTTGATTCAAGAGGGGGAAAAAAAACTCAACGAGCTCTGTACGGACGACATCGACCGACAAAAACAAGTCATAAAGTATAGGTGACCTACACATGAGCGCTAACTGAAACCAGCAGTATGTTAAGGATCGGGTCCCGGCCTCTAACACACCATGGGACTTCCTGTACCGAGCAGGAATGTGATGACTACAGGAGTAACGCTGGAACAAGGCCTCCTTTAGAGAGGACATGAACCACTCAGGACACAGCTCGGACTGCATTAACTTAAATACAAAATATACATTTGTTGATCAGCAGCAGCTAGTTTGACAGTCAATTCATCTTTAAGTTAATTTTTCCAGTAAAAACACAAAGTTACAGCGTCTAAATTGTGACCATTTGTTGCTTTTCTTTCTCTTTAACTAAATCTTTGGATTTTAGAGTCTTGGATGGACAAAACAAGATAAAAGGATCATGAAAATAATTGTCTGTTGCAGCCCTACAGACACACAACTTGCATTTGAGCCAAAGAGAAACGCGACATGTGACTTTAGACGAACATAATCGAATTGAAAACAAGTAATCGGGGAAACTAATGTGCAAAGCTCGACTGTAGATGCATTTTCTAAACTGCTTTGTGGATGACACTGTAGTTTACTGAAACACAAAGTAAACAGGACGTTGGATTACACCAGAATACTGAAGTTCTTCTTTTTGTTACTGTATGCAGATTTTCTACAGCATAGTGTAGCAATAATTTCCATGCTGGTCTCAGTGGTTCGATCATGCACATTAATGCGGCCTCTTTTTTAAGGTCATACAAGGAAATAGGGCGAACAAACACACCCATACACACATTTAGGTTACTGTTTGGGCCTTTTTTAGAAGCTTTATTTATGTGTTGGTGTACCAGAAGTCATTTTGTAATAATGATTCAAGATTTATTACTACAGTTTGCCCACGACTACTCCTGACCTCATGCCTCTCAAAGCTCAGATTGTCGCTCTCTGACTTCCATTCATACGGGCGTGTTTCAGTCGTGTTAATGCCTCGATATTACATCTGGCAGTCATCCAGGATCCACTATAGAGAGGGCTGCTCTCACGTTTCACTCGGGCCACTTAAGTATCTTTTTCATAGGCTGACTTGTAAAGCAATGACTTCAGAGACAGTGACTTCAGTCCATCCACAGTCTTCACCTTCAGTGACAGCCAAGACATGGCTTCACAGCCACTGGAAACGCTGGCTTAGAGAGGAGACTGGACAGTGACAGAACAGTGGACGTGAATGACTTGTGGGTGGGGGTGTAATAGTAGTAGAGGTTTTCTGTTGTAGTATTTACTACTAGTATTTTTACTATTATTATTCAATCTCTTCATGTGCTGTTCATGCTTCTGTTCGAGCCTGTTAAATGTTGACATGTCCTGCTTATCTCTGTTTTAAATGAAATAAAATTGAACATTTTGGGGTTTTAGACTGACAATTAAGACATTTAAAGACTCAGCTTGGACTTTGAGAAACTAGGATGGACATTTTTTAATATATTCTGACATTTTAGAGAGTAAGTGTACTCCAGGGCTGTGGCGTAAGGCTGAAATAATTAGTTGATAAATAATCTAGTTGATCTACATAAGTGATTTTCAGCTCATTTTTAAGAAAAAACTGTGAAAAACGCTCCACGTTTTCAGGTTACACCTCGTCAAATTACAGATTTTTTCAGTGGAATAATGTTAAAGCTGAATATTTGTGAGTTTTTGACTTTTTATGCCCATTTTCTAGACATTTTGTGTGATTAATAATAAAAAAAAAAACATCAGCAAACTATTCAACAATGAAATCATTAGTTGCAGTCCTAGTGTGGAGCTGGGTGTTATCTAAAAAAGGGCTTATCATTGATAAAGTTAACGTTAATTGTAGTGAACAAAGGACTAATCAATGTTAGTGTAATACAATGAAAAAAGGGGGAACCACCATTAAGTTACTCTTTAACTAGATAACCACAAACCAACATTTACAAACAGTAAATTCCTTACCGAGTTTAAATCCACTGGAGCAACTTGCAACCTTGTCAGAGACAGACACTAGACCTGGAGTTGCCAGTGAACGGGAGGCCCCCCAAGGCTCGAGCTGGCATACCAGAGCTGGCAGGCCGAAACCAGCCTTCTCAGTTACTCACGTGGAGGGGAATCTGAATTTAGCAGCACGAGTTTACTTATGCTTACTAGGAAATAAAAAAATATATATAATAATAACCTGAAAATCAACATATTTAACTGAACATTCCCCGAAGGGCGACTGTCCAATCGCAGGTTACAAGAAATATAATCTCAGCAGTCAAACAGGATACTGTTAGAGTGAAATAACAGTCTAATCTTACATTTGTTCTTTATCAGAGTTATACAAGAACTGACAGGCTCGATGATGCAACACAAGAGCAACGCCTGGTTAACTTTCACGTCTTTTACACGGATCACCAACTGATACGAACATTATGTTTGCTTAAAGGTCCAGTGTGTAGGGGTGTTTACTTTTATGAGTATGTTTTCATTAGTGTATGATCATCTGAGAATAAGAACCTTTGTGTTTTTGTTGTCTTAAAACAAGCCCTTTACATCTACGCTGAGAGTGGGGCCTCCTTCACGGAGTCCAGCTGAGAACAGACAAACCAAAACTCTGAGCTAGATATGGACTTTTGCCAGCTAGAGTTTTTCCTACATGCTTGGAAGGAGAGGACGAGGCATGGGGGAGTATTCATTTGGTTGAAATCTGCAACTTCACCACTTGGTGTGACTAAACTTTACAAACTGGACCTTTAATTAGCTAACGAGCTAAAAACTGACTAACGACAGGCCTAATTTCAGCCGACAAAATCAAAACTGTTGGTGGCTGGAGATGACAAACCTGCCCAGCCCTCATCAGATGCTGATATTCACCATGCTCATGTGCTGAAGTCAGGACAGGTCACACCCACTGTGCTGCCTTCTCATGTTCATCAATTAGCCTAATGACTTTTGACAGCTGGAGCAGCACTCTGAGTCGTTAGCTAGGTTACTTTGTTATAGACTCACTCAACAGCTAATCTCAACCGGTGGCTCTGTCAATCATCGCATTAAACCCGCCCCGTCTTAAACAAACAGCTGTGATTGGCCCGAGCTGATCTAGTTCCAGGCGTACCTGCCAGAGCAAACGAAACCTCATGAGCTTGGCACATCCGTCCGGTTCCCAGGCTAACAACAGCCACCGTTGAGCACCACGTGGGTTAGAAACATTTTAACTCCGTTTATCAGAAACAGACTGGACCCACATCAGCGTTAAAATGAAAGAAAGACAAGAGGAGAAATGTGATATGTCGTTTGGGCTTAATGGGAAACCGTCTTCACCAGTGGGAATGGATTTTATGTTGCCGTCTTCCCTGAGGTCCATACCAGCCTGAGCTAGAGCTCAATTAGATAGTGTGTGTGTGTGTGTGTGTGTGTTTGTGTGTGTGTGTGTGTGTGTGTGTGTGTGTGTGTGTGTGTGTGGGCACAGGCAAAGCAGGACAACTCCTGAAGGAGTTATCAATGAGGCCATTCATCCTGCAGTACAAATGCTCCCTTTACCAAACAGCACTGAGGGTCCGGAGTTACCTGAATCCCCCCAAACAACAAAAAAAGTTTAAACTGACGAAATACGACAACAAATACAAACGCATCCAAGTTTTATTGTGCAGTTTCGGGGATAACCAAGTGACCCAGTCATCACGGGGTTCAACTCCAGGTGAAATGCTTTCACAACAATGAGTTAGTATTACACATGTAAGACAGGATGCTGTAGCAACTCCGAGAAAACCTGTGATGAGTGTGAGGGGAAGAAAGAAGAAAAGGAGGGCAGGGGGGTTAATTCCTGCTACGAATGAGCGAGCGTAATTCCAGAGAATCATCATGACTATGGGATTTCCCCCCCTTAAACCTAAAGTCTAACACACACACACACACACACACACACACACTCATTTAAGACATAATGAGTGATAACATGAGGCCTGTTTTGCACATTCACGCTGCTCCTGTCGGCTTTAATGCCCAAAAGAATTTCACGTATACAATTTAAGTCATATTACCGCAGCCACACAGCCGTGGGATACGTGCCGGCTTAGCCCTAAGGACCACTTAAACCTCACAGGCATGAACTAATGATAATGCCACACCATAAATACACTTCCCTCAAACACACACACACTCACAAGCTTGTGTAATCCTGCGATGGCGTGCACGTACAGCCGTGATACAGCCTTGCTTGCTTGAACATGTGCAGTTGTGCCAGGCCGGCACATGCACACACACAGCCACACATGAAGAAACCTGTGTGTCTTGTATTCGGGTACTCCCAGCAGAGTATTCTGATTAATTTCCCAGATTTTTGACGAGCCTAGAGACCGGCCACTCCTCACTCAACAGGTGCACTCAGTCAGGTACAAACTTCAGTTTCAAAGTCCTTCCTAATCTCTGGATTTAACCTGTTAAAACGGTGAAACGTTGATGGTTAAGTTGAGATTTAAAAGCCCAAAAATAGGCCCGGCACAGACCAACTAATACAGACATGAGCTCGTCCTACATCTGGTTGCACTTGTGGTTTTTTCTCTTAATCATTACCACGCTTCTTTTCACACACACACCACTTACATATCTCATTTTCCCCCTGAGCCTCGGGCTGAAACAACACTTTATGCAACATTTCTCACATTTAATCCAAAAATCTACACACAGCATCTCTACTCATTCACTAACGTATGATGATCTAAATCTCGATTTTAAAGGCCGCACTTGGTCGTGAATTCTAGATAGCACAGTTTTCACGACTGCCTACGTTTATAGATTTATGGATATCTACTACAAACCGTCCAGTGGTGAAGGTACACTTGTGACAAGAAGCTTTTGAACTCTTTCCCCGGCATATCTATTGCAGCGAGCCGTTAACAACAATAAAGATAAAAACAAGAGAGATTGCACAATGTGTTTGCACCCTTGAGAACATTTTCTGCCTACGGCTAACTTTCAGTGTCGGAGCATGTTCCTCATATAAAAACGCAATTAAAAACACAACTGGATAGATTAGTTTTGGAGCAGTAACTGGACTGATCAATTACATAACATACTCTCTATTACCTTCAGTCTGTAGCTCTAAAGGACACATAAAGGGTCTCAGATCTGTGCCGATGTTTTACTGACACCCAGAGGGAAATATTCAACTATCAGTCCAGCAAAGAGGTCAGAAATTAGAGGTCAACACGCCCGGAGGTGGTGCATTCACGGACTCACCAAAGCAGGCTGAATTATCTGCAAGAAACCAGGTACTTGCCTTTCTACGAGTCACCCTCTCAGCGTCAGAACGTGTCCTTACTCTGAAAACCACAACTGGATATGTTAGTTTTGGAGAAGTAACCACGCTCTCTTAAGCCCTGATCTATTACATAACACTCTTGGATCTGCAACTCTTAAAAAACTTAAATGGTCTAACATCTGTGCTGATGTTTTACTGACACCAAGAGGGAAATACCTGAACTCTAGAGAGGTCAGAAATGACACGCCTGGAGGTGGAAACTTCAGCAGGGTGAATGTGTGCACACGTTGCCACTACAAAAGGAATATGACACTCACTTTCTGCACCACACGTGGAGAATATCCTCCTGGTTACACATATAAATAGACAACAAGCAGGCCCTGGCTGCTGTTTGGGGGACAATGGGGACTAAAATGGGGGAGTGTGGCTGTCGTGCAATCTTTCCATTGAGCTCTGACCCATGTTGAGAATAGATAACACACACACACACACACACACACACACACTGCCAGTGGAAATCAGAGCCCCGGCTCTGATGATCACCCACTACCCTCCACCCCACCTCCGTCCTCCACGTTGAACTCACGGGGCTTGGCCGTGTGCCGACCCCACTCAGCGACCACGAGCGTCGGTCAAACTGGACAGCACCGGCCTGTCAAGATGCTGGAGCTGGCGACGACCGGAGCTGGAGCGGCACAGCCTCGACACATGACTGTAAAAATAGCGGCACGTCGGTTACAGATTGCCATCGATCATTTTAAAATGTGTGAACCGAGTAACTCGAGGAAATAAGAGCGGGAGCGGAAGCGGAGCTAACGGAGGGAGCTAATTTACAACTTACCCGCTCATTCAGCCCAAAAAAGAGCCGTTAATTCAAACAGCAGCCTCTTTGTCTCAACACACACACACACACCACGCCATCCACCCTTTACTCGTTCACTCACCGTGGATTTGTTGCGGCTCTGTCCGGTAGTAGAGGAGGCTCGGCTCGGTTCGGCTCGGTTCGGCGGGCTGTCCGTGTTCTCTCACCGGGCTAAGCACGTTGATCCAGCAGCTCGGGGTACCACCATGGAGACTGGACAACTTCTGGGATGTGATGATGGTGATGATGATGATGATGATGACACTACAACCAGCGCGCATGCGTAAAGCAGTAGAAGAATGTGACAAAAAGCACGTGCATGTAGAGAGAGAGAGAGAGAGAGGCACGCGCGGGTGGTAGGAGTGATGAAGTGATGGAGGAAGTAGAATAAAAGCAGTAATACTACACATTACCTACTGCATTAGTATAACACTGAATATGGTACTTCAGTATTATCAGGGAAATGTACTTAAAGTATCAGAAGTAGAAGTACCCATGTGAGTGTATAAAGTATATCTATGGATGTACTACATAACAGTAGAAGTAGTCAGTATAGAGAAATGGCCCCTGCTAGTACATGTAGTACATAAGGATATAAGTATTATCTAGGAAATGTACTTAAAGTGTCAAAGGTAGATGTACTCAATGTAAAGAAATGCCCCTTGTGAGTATATATAGTATATTTAAAGATGTACTATAGAAGTACTATCAGGAAAATGTAAAGTATCAAGAGTAAAGAGTACCCTATGCAGAGAAATGACCACTTTTTAATAATCTAAGGATGTACTACATAGAAGTACAAAGGAAATGTCCCATGTGAGTGCATATAGTATATTTAAAGATGTAGTATAGAAGGATTATCAGGAAAATGTATTTTAAGTGTCAAAAATAGAAGTACTCAATGCAGACATATGCCCCTGTGAGTATATATAATATATTAAAGGATGTATTACATACAGATACAAAAGTATTACAGAACAGTACAAGGATTCAACGGGGAAATGTCCTCTGTGAGTAAATATAGTATATCTAATTATATGTGTGTGTATAGGACGTCCTTATAGGATATAATTAGATTATGTGGTTGGGGTGAAGCTCATAGTAAGTACCATTGTCTGCATCCATAGAAGAACAACTGATGTGGAAACTATTCACACATACTGTGCTGTATGATGTAATCACACTGTAATAATGTTATGAAGCTTTATGAGGCCATGATGTGTAACTTTGCACATTGTTTATATAAGATTATTATTAAAAGTAAGTAATATGTGGCCCATCATACACACAACATAGAAAACACATCCAAGTTGGAAGGCTAAAGAAGATATGTTCTTTTTAATATTCCTGTTAACCTTTCTTATCATTCCCCACAGATCATCTTTATTTATTGTCTTGTGAAAATCCAAAGTGTTTGTACCTGTTTGTACCTGTGTAAATGTCAAGTAAAGCTACTTGAAGTATTTAATAGATTCCAGAGACTTAATAATCTAGATCTGGAACAATATGAAGAAAACCTTTTAAAGTTTTCATGAAATAAGGAGAAAGTCTTCAGAAATTATATACTATGTAGGTATATTTCAGCCCAAAGAAAACAGCTGTTAATCAGTATTTCTTCATTTCCATAAGGACAGCCTTGCTGTAAACTTACAGCATACAATGAGCCGCTCTCAAGCCAGAGCACAGTTCATTAAATTAACATTCCTCGTCCTCCACTAAAAGAAGAAATCACATGCTCTCGACCCCGTAATGGTAAATGTAATCGGACCTACCCTTGGAAGAGTTCCTGTCCTCCAAAGAAAAAAGATGAACTCTTTGCACTAGTAATGCAAGCATCTGGAACAGCTCCACCTCTTTAATGTGCTCCTGTTTAATTACTGCAACCATCACCGTCTTCCGTCAAATGTTTCCAGCTGACAGCATGTGAGGATGCTTTTGGCACAGCGATGTGACAGTCCCTAATTGGGATATTCACCCTGTTTCTGCTAATGAGGAGGAGAAAGAAAGGGGGCAAAGGAGGCCACTTTTATCTGTTTGCAAGGAGTTTGATCTGTCCTTATATCAGGATCAAACTCCTGAGATATTCAGGATTTAGCTCTTTTTTGTTCTGTTGGACTCTCTCCAGCTAGGCAGCTGATTTCTCGTTAATATTTATCTGCCTCCGTGTCCTGCAACAAGCAGGACGTCCAAGACTTTTCACCGAATGGGTGTCTGTCTGTTCACAGGGCTTACTAAGACAATAAACAGATCAAGGCAGACGGGAGGGGGGACACCCACTCCTGGTTTGTGGCCTCATCCCAAAGGAGAAAGAGGAAAACAAAGACATGGGGGGAGGCCTTTATGAGAAAAATAGTAAGGAGGGTTGGGACCTAAAGGAAAAACACGAAATTAGAAACAGATTTTGTTTTTGAGGTTGGTCAGCAGGTGATTTTGGGGTGTGAAGGATGCATGCTGCGAGTAAAAACAGTGTTTGTGATGTCTTTTCTGCTTCTCTTTGCACGAGAGGATCTCGGCCACCCTGAGAAAAATACCTCCAAGGTTATCATTGCTATCGAAGCCAGACAAACTTTGAGACCATAAAAAAATACCGATGTGCAGAGTCCACTGTGTGACAGCACACATGCCCTTATTAAAGCAACACACTCACAGATAAGGTCCCACTCTTGAGGACAGGCATGCATGTTGTCTTTTCATAAGTCTGCCTGGTCCACACCTCTAACAGGTGCAGTATTTGTTTAATTACATCTCTGACTCATACAGAGAAACACTTCCTTGTTTGGTCTTTTGACTTAACTAACCATAACCTGACCCCTAAACTTAATCAGGATCTCAGAGATTACACTTTGTCACACGAGGAGCAGTGTTTGGTCCCCATAAGGACTACTGGTCCCAACAAGGTAAGTGTTTATACAAATAAGAGGTCAACAAAAATGCACACACACACGTGCACTCCTGCTCCTTCGCTGCATTCATACTGGGAAATGCGTATATTCAAGATCATAAAAAATAATCTTGGAACCCAACGGCTCTCGTCTGACAATGATTTAGCCTCTGAGGGCAATGACCAATGTTCATGGGCTTCCAGGGTAGCCAGGAGATATCTAGCGTCTGATTAGCTACTTGATAACCTCTGTGGCTGTTAAATGAAGCCAATGCACAACTGCAATTTCTCAAAAGTCTCCATAAGTCCCCATGTTAGCAGAAATAAACATGTTTACAGCCTGGTACAAAAAACAGTTTTGGTCTCTATAGCTAATTTCCCCGTTCATGACAACTGTACTGAGGGTGAATTTATATACAACTCACCTGTTCAGATTATATTAAGGCTTAAAGTTATGCAGGATTAAGAGCGTGGACGCTTTGATTGACAGGTGGGTGCCATCATAGCCCGCCTCAGCTTGACCTATGCACCATGTTTTGGACTGCCGTGACGGCGATGGCCAGAACACAGTGAGCATCACAAACCTGTGGGTGACGCCATTCAGGGTTTTGCACAGATTTTTTTAATTCATCATCATCATCATTTTATCTATCAACACAAATAGACTAAGTGGACTGTTTGTGTTTGTGTACAAGTTGAGTCATCTCTTTTGCATCAGTTCAATAAGTTGTGACGTCCAAAGTGTGAAAGATTAGAGCAGTTTTTAGGTCAGTGCTGGAAACTGGATGAACTCCCAGCATTGATCTGTTTATCTCTCTCACTGTTTTGTTGAACTAGTCGGCTTCCCTCACCTTTGTCCCACAGACAGTCAATGTCCATTTTCAAGAACCCAGCTACCTTTGTCCCACTTACTTTTGTCCGAATTTTACTACTCTGTCCCTGAACATCTCCCCTAACCCTAATGAATGCTGACTGCTAAATAGCTAATGGCTGAATACTTGATGGTTGATATTAAAGGTGCTCTGACCAGCAGCACCCTCAGGATTTTTGGGGCTGATCGCTGATTGCTGGTAGCTGGTAGCTGTATCAGTCACAAGTCACGAGTTCACAGTCCCAAAACTGAAGTAGTTCATACTTGTTCTTGTTTTTTAATGAGCTGCTTCATAAAATACTGAGTTTGATTTGTTGGACGAACTTTGCAGCTGTCGGCTCGTGGTCTTGTGGTTAAACCTTGGCCTGTCCTGCTGATATACCCACAGTTGTGCTCTTGATTGGTCTTGAAATAAAATCCAGAGTCCTCTTTGTCCGAGACCGAGACAATGCCGAGTAAAAATGCAGTCGATTCCAAGACGAGACCTTCAAAAAGTAGTCTCAAGACCAACCACCAAAACTCCTGCAACAACGTATGAGACATAAATAAGCATGGGACTGTCCATCATATGCTTCAGTCATAATGTGCGACACCCCTGACATGAAAAACATGACACACGGTGCTGAGCTGCATCTCAAATTAATCTTCAGGTTTCAGCTTTCAGATGATGTGTATCACGTCTGTATGGCATATACTGCTGACCTGCTATCTATCCAAAGATCCCCTGACCCCCCTAAATAGGACACTCCTTCATTCCTAATCTCTCCTTCAGTCGCTCAGGCCTGTTTAGTTTTCAGCTCTGACTCCAATGAAAAGATAACAACTTTGGGTGTCCTGGTGTGGTTAACCAACTAACTCCGCTCCAGTGTCATGTGACCATTTTGTTGCATGCCAACACCCAGTTTGTCTTCCTATGTTTCTTCTCTTTATACTCTGATGTTATTAAATAAGTGCAGAGATAACAGCTTTTAAATTTTAGCTGCTGTTCAACCGATGACTATGTTAAAAATCATAATCATAATAATAAACTTCATATAGCACAATTTAGTTTAAAAACTAGTTTAATTAAATTATATTAAAATACATTTTATAAAAAGGAAGGTAGTTGTGGAAAGTACACATTTGAGGTACTTGCACTTGAGTATCTTTATTTCATACCACTTTTTACTTCTACCTCACTACATTTCAGAAGGAACTGTTGTACTTTTTACTCCACTACATTTATTTAACTACTACATTTGTGTATTCTTTGTTTACTCCTTCATAAACTCAAAAAAATCACATAGCTCTGAAAAGTCAACTTCCTGTGAGCTCAGAAAAACAGCCCTGTTTTCAACCTGTGACAATGCATGTTCCGGCTAATCCAAGGAGGGTTTTAGTGTATTTAGCTTAAGAAGGTCATTTAACGGTCCAGTGTGTAAGACTTAAGGGGCTCTATTTACAGAATATGACAGAGTAGTACAGTATTCATAATTATGTAAGTATATATACATAAGAATCGTCCTTAGAATGAGCCACAGGGTCGCCCACTGAAGCCTAGAACGTCCAAACTGAACACTAGCTCTAGATAGGTCCTTTAACGTTTCACAGCTGCTGTAGATTCTCCTGTATGCTTGTACAAGGAGGTGTATTCAGTTATTTGTAATATACAACTGCTAGAAGCCACTAAGCTCTACACACTAGACCTTTAATCCTTGTCCTAATATCACAAAATCACTGAATTTAGAGAGACACAGTTTTTACTGGACATACATATAGACATATAGAGAAGACGGGTTTGTTAAAGAAATCTCAAAACTTCCTCAGTTCTTTGTGGACACTGTTTATTCAGACAGACCACACTGTCATCACTGCACCAAACAAGGCAATAAACTATAGCTACAGAACAAAACAATTATCTCTGCATTCCTGGTTCCTCCCTGACGCTGGCTTCATTCATTTTGTATCTTCCACAAAAGGAGTAAAGAAATGCTGGAAACGCAGCCCGCTAACTTTAAGTACGACCATCAATCTTTGTGTAATAAAAATGTCAAGATATTGAAACATTTGAAGTAATTTGGTATCATCTGCTGACCTTTATTAATTGTTAAAGACAAGTAAAGGAATTTGTAAGAGATATGGATGTGTGCAGGAAAAGGGAAGAGCGGGAAGGAATGTTGGGGCGGGGGGGTTGGTTGAAGGAGATAGAAAAGGTCTCTGGTCTCTGTTGGGCCTCGACTCTGAGCCAAGTTACTGTTTGACACATGAGTGAAATGACATTTATCTGGAATGGTGGTACATGAATAGAAAGACTTGGACGTGGCGGACGATGATTAATATGGTAACAAAGTGATCCTGAGCTCAGGTTGATCACGTGTTTTCTGCTGAAGGTCAGACGGTCTCACTGGGAGAGCACATGAGAGCATCAGCCACATATCTGCAACACTTCTCATGTCTGATCAGCGCTGGAACGTACACTACTCGTATTTAAGTTTTTCCATTTTATGCTACTTTGTACTACATTTGTCTGACAGCTTTGGTTACGAGTTCAGATTATAATTTTCCATACCCTTCCTCCGCCGTTTGTAAAATGCATTGCCACAAAGCTGAAAACAGGCAGTTCTTCTCATCAAAAGTTGATTTTTAAGAGATATGTGGTTCTCACTGAAAAGCAACATGCAAGCACAATAATCTACATGCACACTGCTGTAGATTAAAGTGGTCAACAGTCTGCATTATTCATCTGATGATGTCAAGGAGTGTAAGCTGGGAAAACGTTTAACAGGCACACTGTAAAGTCATGTGACAGAAAGGTATGTGGTGTTCTCAGCGAGTGCAACACAACAAATTTGAGAAAAACAAATAAAACTTGATCCAAAACAGATGAAAACGGCTGCCAAGGACACTCTGTGCACATCGGACCACAATCATTTATGAAATAGTACAAGTAATCAGTGTCAGACTGCACCGTACTTTCTTTTTTTTTTTAATCTTTAACTATTTGTTAAACATGTTTCCTACATACTGAAAAAAAACGTTGAATTAAAGCCATGTGCAGATCCCGACCGAGTTCTTTCCTCCAATCACAGCAGAGGTGGGGCTGTAAAAGAAAACTCAGTCTGTAGTGTGAAAAACAACTTCTTTTTTTCAGGCTTTTTCCACGAGAACATGTGTGTTTGGTTGGTTGCCCGGCCTCCGTATCTTTATGGACACAACCTTTTACGCTTTGATGTCAAGGACCCTGACTTCACGTGCACTGTAAAATGAAATGTCAGACAGACACACACGCAGACACACACATGCAAATAACAGCCTACGTATGCCTGTGCACACTGAACTCAGACGTAAGAACATGGAGCATGTAATGTATAATAGAGTCCATGCATGGTTACACAGACAGGGTTGCGCCTGTTACGTAATGACATACTTACAATATTTACTTACTCAAATTAGCACAAATGACTTATTTGAAAGTTCATAAATGTAATTTCAATTTGCAAAAAAGTGTGTGTTTGTATCCATTGTCATTTCTAACAATATTAATATTACCTCAAACTCAGAACTGAAATATCAAAGGTGAAAAATTTAAGTAAAATAACAGGGACAGTCTGTGTGGGTGAAGTCTTTCTGTCTGTGGATAATGTTATATATACAGTACACGTATTGGCTCAGGGCGGCTGTTATATGAGAAGGTTTGTGCTGGCATCTCATCAGCTGACAGACATAACTTTGATCAGCTACTGTAATATTTGGTTGATATCACTGTGCAGACTGAGTCGGGATCTAATTGCTCCTTAAAGATCCTGTAAAGTCTGTAATACATGTAACTGTAAATACTTTACATGTTTTTGTCTTACTGCGGAGAAGATATTTAGGAGCGAACGGTAAGGGCCAGGCGTGGGCTGCTGGACGTAAAAACACTCAAGGAAGGTCAGCCATTTTGTGTGAAGGTCAGGGGCCTGTTGAACAAGCCTCACACGTCTTTCTGCAGCAGCACAGGAATTTCATACATGTGTGGAGGGGAACACACCGCTGAGTTATTACATGTGACCATGTGGTTCCCAAATGTTCCCTCATACACGCATATCTTCTGATTCTGTTTTCTTATGCACTTGAATCTCATCAAGAGTGTTGTTGTATATTAATATATATATACTCAGTCACCAACTATTTCACTGATTTTGGTGAAACTGGATCATATTTTATGGAGAAAATGTTTTCTGGTTTTCCCTCTGATGTCCTCCGGCTGCTCCGCCTCAACTCTCTGTGATTTACAGAGTTTCCTGATGGACAGTGAAGTAAACTGCTGACAACTGTAGCCGCTGTTAGCTAATGTTAGCTGAGTTTGTTAGCCGGGCTGTGTGCTTAGTTTGTGTTGGACTAAGAAGGAGGTGGGAGGAGGAGGTTTTCAGACCCGGGGTGTGGAGGAATGCTGACGGAAAGCAGAGCCAGTGTCGTGCCAGAACCGGAGCTGGGTGAGCAGGCAACGAAACAGGGCTTAGCAGTTTTTATGGACATATCTAAGAGTGAGGTGCAAAGACCGAAGAGGACGTTGACGGAGGAAGCTAAGAAGATAGAAGGAGAGAGTGAGCAAGCAAGAAGCCGCCGGACAAGAGTAAATCTGGGACTGACTTTTAGTGGTTGGTGAGAGCTTGGTGAAATAAAAGGCTGAAAGACAGACGCCGAGCTGGGCTGACCGCTGTTGGACTAGTAAGTAATATTAGCTGGCTGCTATGTCTGCTGTTGGTGACCTTGTTGATGTTTGTCTGGTTGTCGACATGCATTTTCAAACTGGAGGCGCTAAATCACTAAAATATTAAATTCTACACATTGTTGCTCAAATAGTGAAGGGCATGTGGTTGCACAAAAATATACAAATACAGATAAGCTAAAGTAATTGACAGAAAGTAAATTGAATAGACATTTAAATTTTCTTAATGGATTATTCATGTGAGTGTGTGTGTGTGTGTGTGTGTGTGTGTGTGTGTAAGGATATAGGGGGATTACAGAGAGAGTGATAGAAGAAAAGAGGCGTTCGGGTGGAACTAGGACAGAGAAGGAAAGCTGGGTCAGGCCAGAGTTTCCATAATTTACCACAGAAGACGAGTAAGTATGAAACAAATCAGCAAATGAGTAAATAAATAAACACAAAAACCCAAATAAATGAGCTAATGGTTGAGGAGTTTGTGTATGAGATGCATGTGAAGATTGTCATGCATGCAGTGTGCTGCAAATATTATTAAAATATTAATAAATAAGTTATTGTGCAGCGATTTCACAAGGTCTCTGTCTGACTGACATCTGATATGTAATTTCCTGTATTAAGAAGAAGTGTGTCATGTATGACGGTTAGTGTGCAGTACATATTGCGTAAAATTAAGCAGTATCTGGTACACAGTACACAATACCTGCATCAATCATTTACACTTCTATAAAGTTGCCAGACTAAAAAGAGAGCGTGGTTTCAAAGCTTCAGTTCAAGATATCCTTGTCAAGTCTTTTATTATATAATACGGGTCAACAACAGTTTAATCCAGCTCCATCTTAATGTCATGGCATCTTAATGTTCTTCTCTTTCAACACCAGTTAGTAACCGAACTCAAGCCAAACTGATATGCCAACGTTGGCTCCCATCAGAGCCACAGAGGACGTTACACAGCTGTTTTCACCTCGTGACAAATAAACTGAACTTCATGTGTAATGCTGGTGCAGCACCTCATTAAAAGTGATTGATGATAAACTTTTATTCTCTGCTCGGACGCCTCTGTAAACGTTCCTGCATGGTCTCATATCTACCTTTAAATGTTACCCGAGCAACCAAACAGACTAAATTTAGCAGTGAAGAGTGGAGCTGCAGGACACGTACTTATGTAAGTATGTAGGTAGGTGGACTGCCAGTTATGTGGAATGACATAGAGTACAGGCCATTCATAGTCTGAACTGAGAGTGTCCTGAGCAGACAGACAGACAGAACACACACTGTACATACATGAGTCAGTCTTATAGTTGTTGTTGTCTCCCATCTAGTGGCACAATAGGAACATTACCTGACTGTCTCCTTGTGAACTTTAATATTATTGACACGGCGCCACCTGCTGGACTAAAGTATACCTCTTTCAGTACAGTTTGGAGGTACTTGAGCCTTGAGGATTGTATTCGTATTTTATACTTCAATTCCATTATATTTCAGAGGGATATATTGTACTTTTTTCTCCTCAGGTGACACACAGATTTAGAAAACGTTAAACTTGCCAGGTGGAGTCACATCTCATGTTTCAGAGGTCTATGAGCTGTTAAATATTTGTTCAAGGCCTAAAGATGAGTAAATATTAGAGAACAATGCAACATAATAGAGTACAGCAGAAATGTGCTTCTTTTGTATAATATAATATAATATAATGTAAAATAATAAATAATAATAATTTGTTCTTGTACCTTTCCTGCTGCTCTGACTTTTATGTGTGAGATCAATAAAGTTTATTTTATTTTGTAAAATTCAACTTCCCACCTCTGACCGCAGAACTTAGTTTAGTTCAGGTATTAATGCGCACCCACCTGGCGGAAGGATACACTTCACTTTAATTAATAATAGTATTGTAATATTAAAAATAGTCATGTAATGTGTTCATTTATTTAATGGTGTAAAAATCTAACTAATTTTACATGTTTAACCGAGTATCATTTAGACTTCAACTTTGTCTTTAACCAGAAAAAAGGACGTCATCATCGTGATTTACACTCTTCAGTCGTAAACTTGTTAATTGCTGCGTCACTCCGCCTCCAGTCAGGTGAGCTGTGTGAGTCAATGTGAAGTGGGTGAGTCTGACAGATCACCTGTCGCTGCTCAGGTGAGTGTGTGAGCTGTAATGACAGACAGCTGAGGCAGAAATGAAGCGGAGAGAACATTTCATGTCCTGACATGAACGTGAGTCAGCGCTCACCTGAGCTGTACCTGTCTCAGAGTCTGGAGGGACCACCTGTCTGTGGATGACTTACCTGGTTACCTGTTTTCATCTCAGGCCAAACAGTACTTTACTAGTTAGTTTACGGTAGAAGGTTTAAGGTAGAAATACTCAATTTTATAAGTAGAAGTCGTCAACAAATCCTGTTCAAGTAAAAGTATGCAGTAAAATGTCCTGTGACTGATATTTTATGATTCATTTATTCATATTTATGCATCAACATGTAAATAGTCAGCGCTGTTATAAGATTTGTTTGTCCGTCATTTGATTCATGACCAAACAGCAGTGGTAGAATGTAACTAAGTACATTTACTCAAGTACAACAGTAGTAGTTACTAGTTACTCTACTACTATCCAACAGTATGTAAAGGAACATTACCTGATTCACTTCTTGTAAACTTGAGTTTTATTGACAATCTGCTGGACTAAAGTATACTTCTGTATAAACCATGGAATGTAACTAAGTACATTTACTCAAGTGCTGTACTTCAGTACAGTTTGGAGGTACTCGTACCTTATCTGATGGTTGTATTCTCACTTCACAATTCTTTGTATATCAAAGGGAAGAATTGTATTTTTTGCTACTTTTACTTTACTGAAGTATGCAGATGTTTTACTTAAACATCTGCTTCACATCTTTGCTCGGTCCAACTCTACATAATATATCTTAAAACTTCACAAGTGACTCAATATGTTGACCTTTCGGCTTATACCATCCTCACACACACTTCTTAACACTTTAACACTTTCAAATGCCAGTTAACAAACACACATTTTGAACCTCGGCTTTTATCACAGCACTCTGGTGTTTTATGAATTTGCTGACAGACCCTCCCACCCTGATGACACCTCACTTTACAAATCTCCTCTAAAGCCACAGATGACGCCGTACTTCCTGTATATTGGCACTTCCTGTGACCAATAAGCTGATTTGTAAAGTCTGGACTTACCTAAACCTAACTAAAGATATTACAACATCAGTTATCACTAAAGTCTGATGGGAGGAATCTCCCTGTGAGCACAGTTTACTCTGTGTGTGAAAAACACAAAACAAACGACGCCAAGGAGAGAGATCGGACGGATTAGATTAGACAGAGTTTTATGTTTGTGTGGGAAGATGTCACTCGTCTGTGTCTTCTGGCAGCAGATCACCTGAACACTCAAACAGGTTTCTGCTCTTGAGAATATGTGAGAGGATTCATCCTTTCCCTTTCCTAATAACACTGTGAGTCACGACATGGCAGATTTATGCCGATGATTTCATATGAGTGAGTGTGACCCTGCTTGAACTCTGACATTAGTAGACTGCTCAGCCTTTACCGGCTCAGTGGAATACATATATATATATATATATATATATATAAACTCCTTGAATGCAGGACTTTTGCTAGTAGGAGAGTATTTCTACACTGTGGTAATACTACTCTTACACTTACTCTCTTGCATTATCGATTTATCTGCAAATTATTCGATGGAAAGCAGAAATGTATATTAAAAATGTCCACCACAGTTTCCCAGAGTGCAGCGTGATGTCTTCAGATGTCTTCAAATGTCTTGTTTTGTCCAACAACAAAATTCAAAGTGATTCAGTTTACATATATCAGCAAAAAAAAGCATCAGATCCTCACATTAAAGAGCCTCAAACAGTAACTGAAGGAAGTAAAAGGTGAAATAGTTGCAGACTAATCGATTAATTCTTTCAGCTATAACAGAGTTTATCAAAGTGAGACTGGATGTGTGAAACCACTTCCCTCTATTGTTCACTCTTCACCCCTGAGAAAGAAAGAGAAAGAAAACTTCTCTTCACGTCCTGTTTATCACGTCCTAACATCGCAGCAGAGCCAAAAAAAAAAAGAAGCTAAAAATGAAACTAACTTTTGCCTTCAGTTTGAAATTACAGTTGTTGGGAATTTCTGGGAAAGCCATAATGAGGTCCAGCCCTTCGAACGAATCACAGCCATCATGTGTTTGGGATTAGACTGACACACTGTTAAAGACGTGACACTGATGAAGCTCAAAGTCTTTAGGGGCACCGCAGAGCTGGAGTCTAATTATCCCAGAGGGGCTCGGTGCACCACCTCAAACATGGTGGTCAAGCTTGGAGTTTTAAGATGGACTGAAACAATTAGTTGATTTGAGTCATTTATTCAGGAAAAATGCGAAAAATCTGATGTTTTGGCTTCTCGTGTGTGAAACTTTACTGCTTCACTTCTTATAAACTGACGGTGAATTGAATATTTTGGGGACACATGAAGACGTCACTGTAACGGACATTTCTCTCTATTTTCTGATGTTTAATAGACAAAAAAATCCATGAATAGACACAACCTGAACCCTGAACTACAGCACGGTCATGAAAGTCGCAGGGAATACTTTGTTGAAATCAGACTGATGAAGAAATGAAACACTAGTTTGGACACGAGTCAATTATCACATCAGGAAGTGATTAAAAAATGAATCAGACACACAAAAAAATCAGAACATGAAGACAAATACATTAGGTGGGCACAATCTGTTCCCGTAAATGTTAAAAAATTATCTGTGCATGAGGACGTTCATTTACAGGGTTTAATTTTCCTGTTTCCTGTTTACCCAGTGTGATGGGCTCACATTTTAAAGTCAGATGCCCACATGTACATTAAAGCAGGTTCAGACAGACTGTTACAAAAACACTGAGAATAAATGAAGTCTCACCTGTTCAAACATAAGACTGTACATACTGCACACATTGGAGTATATCATTAGTCTGCAACAATTAAGACTTACAGTTTATTTCTGTCATATTAGGACTAAAGAAACTAGAAGATACTTTAACAGCATGATTGGATGTTAATTGCTTAATAGTACCACAGTGTGCACCTCGGTGGCATCTCTTATGTTTGCTTCACTGTTTGTCTCAGTGATTACCGACTAGTATTTTACAGAGAAACAGTATCTGGCATGTGGATGTTTTCCAGGTAAAGCAACAACAAGCCTCCTCCACACGGTGACTTTACAAAACAGACACACGCTAAAACAAGGCGAGCAGACTGAAGTAGTTTGTGAGTAAAGACTAAAATAAGGCGAAGGATTAAAGTAAAATAAAAGTGACACTGTCATTCGTTGGGAAACGCTGAATAAGAAGCGAAGCAGGGACAAAGTCCATCGTCTTCGTCCTGTGCAAAATTCAACACGAGGCTTCAGCAGTCTGTAGTTAGTCAAATTCAGTCATTCAGATTTGTTTTTACTGCAAACTTCCCTCTTTTTGTTCCTGCAGTGTTTCAGCGCTGACTAAGATCAGCTTCTGATGAACCTTTAACAGCCTCACAGCGAGCAGAACCTGTTTCAGTGTCCATGTGGGTACAGGTTTGTGAATCTAAAAAATGTGAGTCTATCCTCTGATCTTATTTGTGCACAGGTTAGAAAACTTTTATCTTTTTGCACCATCTAATTTCCTCTCACTGATCCTCCTTCTTCTTTCTTTCAGTGTCGGAGTCAGACCGGGTTGTGAATGAGTCACATCCTTTACAGTCTTGACCCTGTGAGAAGAGTCTGGAGCTCGCTCAGCTTCCAGGAATCCAGTGTGGGATTCCCCCCCGTCAGTCCTCCTCCTCCTCCCCACGGTCCCTGCCGCTTGTCTGCCATGTTGTTCAACACGGAGCCCACAGGTTGATGATCTCGCATACCTTCAGGTTGTTCCATGCTCACACTGATCCCCGCTGATTGGACAGGGAGGGTGAGACCTCGTACCTGGCAGGTGAATGCTGCTTCTTTATTGGCTGGGAGGAGTTAAATGGGAGTGGTGGGACTCCTCCCACTTCCCTGTCTACTCATAAGCGCTGGTGGCAGCAGCTGAGGGGGTGAAAAGAGAAGGAAATACACAAGCGGTGGACATCTAAAACACACAAGCGTCAGGGAGTGAAGCAGCAAACAGCCACAGGTAGGTGGTGTTTTAAAATGTTCTTCATTTGGACTTGATGATGTGAAAAAATGTGAAGTCAGCTGTTTAAAAACTGAACTTGTGTCCTGTGCATGTCTTTGAAGTTTGAACTCAAGCATCTGTGTTTGGTGTTCACCTTTTTAAAATCTGAAATCAGACACCCGAGGCAGCTCGTTGTCTCTTCTAACCTCGGGGAA
The DNA here is from genome assembly GCA_028641955.1 of Protonibea diacanthus. Classification (NCBI taxonomy): domain Eukaryota; kingdom Metazoa; phylum Chordata; class Actinopteri; family Sciaenidae; genus Protonibea; species Protonibea diacanthus. Next base: position 2,605,148 of record CM053984.1, read on the forward strand.
GGTTGGTCAGGACTTTTCTTTGTTGTTGCTGGCTCTGACACAGGACATTAAAAGTCGGCTTTGCATGCAGGTTTGCATCAGTTTTACATGCTGCTTTGTTTGTAATCTCACAGGGGAGAGCTGAATTGTAGTTTGGACAGAGTCACTATCATCCTTCATTTGTATTTCACCTGGTAGGAAACAATTGACACTGAGCACGGTGACAATGTGAGATAGAAATGTTTCCAGCCTCTGTGATGTGACAGTTTGTCTGCTTATCTTTTGAGTTTTGAACATTTGTCAGACAAAACACTTAATTTAAAGGACTAATTTCAAAGTGCTCTGACATGTCATGTCAACAATGGAAATATTTGTTAGTTGCAGCCTGAATCATCAGATAACAGACTTCAGGCTTATCTCGATCTCGTAGAGCAACAGTTCCCAAATTCTTGCTGTTGTTGAATGAGCCGGTCCTTATAAGGCAACTTCCTCACAGTGTGTGACAATAGAGTAATCATTTAAATATCCAGTGTGTAATCTGGCAGTTTTCACACAGCGTCATCACACGAAAATAAGAATAATTATGTTTTTGTTACCTTAGAATGAGACTTTTATATCTGCAGATGAGCGGGTCCTCTTCTACGGAGTCTGCCATGTTGAACCTACAGTAGCCCTGAAAGGACAAACTAAACACTGACTCCAGATGAGGCCTTTTGCATGTTTTGTGGCCTCCATAGTTTCATGCTAGAAAGGAGATGATGAGAAAGAAATATATGCATTAGATGGACCTATGGACTTATATCGTCCCTTTCTAGTCTTCTAACCACTCAAGGTGCTTTTACACTACATATCTCAGACTGATTTATTGATAATTAAATGAATCCTTAGTTGGAACATTAATACAGTTATTTATTTATCTAAAAATGCTGCATTACACCATCAGTGAAAGTCTCAGAGTTGCAGGCAGTATAGAAATTAATTCCTCAAGTCCTAATTAGGCAACATCCACCTGTCGAGTGACGTCGAGCCGATGAGTCGGCACCCCGGAGGCTCTGTCGTCAGCGAGCCTCTCATCGACCTCATTGTTTAATTCACCCGGAGCGTGTAAAAACACACAGATGACAGTAATTTGTTGTAAGCTGACGGCGCTGCTGCGTGTGTGTGCTCGCCCTCGGCCTCGAGGCGGGGTAGTCGCAAAGAAGAGGCGAGCAGGTAGAGGTGTGTGTGTGTGTGTGTGTGTGTGTGTGTGTGTGTGTGTGTGTGTGTGTGTGTGTGTTGTGTGTGTGTGTGTGTGTGTGTGTGTGTGTGTGTGTGTGTGTGTGTGTGTGTGTGTGTGTGTGTGTGTGTGTGTGTGTGTGTGTGTGTGTGTGTGTGTGTGTGTGTGTGTGGTGAAAGTGTGTTTTACAAGAGGGTTTTTGTGTGATGCAGGCGTATCAGTTGTCTCGTCTGCTGGTAGTCGCCCTGGAGGCTCGGTTAGAGCAGTGTCACAGAGGGAACAGATGGTCAATGGCTGTTTGACGCGCTCTATTGACTTTCTGACTCAGACTCACAGGGGGCTGGTTCATGCTGCAGCGGTGACACAGTCAAATGTGTAGCCTGGATGAATGTATTGATTTCTGGGTGTTCGGTTTGTGACTGACAGAAACTGGGACGTCTGATCTGAAGCCTGTTTTGTGAAGAAGGGGTGAGTATGATGTTTATTAAGCAGCCTGATGAGGATGTTATGAACATTTAAACACACAGGAAGGGTGTTCCTCCGGTTTTAGAGCTGCAGAGGAGAAGTACTCAGCAGTTCACCAGCAGTGTTAATTTGCTCTAGTTTTGTTCTCACTTCTTTCTTTCTTGTGTCCTCTCTCCTCTCTCAGAGATACGACGTGCGTTCCTGGCAAGCCGACAAGACAGATTGATCGCTCGTGCAGCAAAGATGGCCTCCGTCGCTCCGTTCAGCCGCAGGCAGTGGGCGTCCCAGTCGCTGAGGGTCACCGCCAAGGAGCTGTCTATCGTCTCCACCCGGGGTAAAAACAATGCCATCGCAGAGCGCTTCTCCAAGTGAGTCTGAGCCTCTCATGACTTTAATAATTCACCAGCAGCCACTCAGCAGATCAGTCTTTTCTTTTTTTTTTCTCCTCATCTGTCATCTCACCCTGCGGTCTGATCACTAAATGAGGTCATGGGTCACTTTCACGCCTCTCTTCCTCTTTTCTGCAAAAATAAAAATGTGACTATCACACCATCAGCCCCAACCGGTCACTCCAGTCATGCTCGCGTCACGTCGTTACGGACTACAACTCGGGTGAATTCAATATAGACGTGCACCACCATTCAGGGTTTCCACCTTCAGCTGTTCAACACGACGTGTCAGGTTACTCATCTGTGAATTGAGGTGGATTCACGGGCAGCGCGTCTCCTCTCTGCACCTCCTCCGTCTGTCCACTAGGAGCTAGTACTGCTCTACTTCAGGGACGTGGAAATACAGTTTAAACTTCTTCCTTCCTGTATGTAAGGAATGCTCCAGTTGTTTGCTGATGTGTATATGATAACGCTCAGCAGCAGCACATCAGGATCCACATCTGGAGAATCCTGAAACATACAGAGAAGAAAAAAAACAAACATGTTTCAAGACTTTCACACAGTGAATATTTATTCCTCTTCAGGTCTCTTGAAACTAAAAAGTTCAGACTCTTGTTCTGACATAAAGTCAAAGAAAACATGTTGTTTGGTCGTGTATTTAGTACAGACTGTATTAAAGCAGGAGCTGACATCTGCAGTCACATGTACGCTCTCGTCTATTCTTATTGTACCGACTCTCTAGAGGAGATTTCTCACCGAGCTGAACTTAAGTAATAAAATTTTTCTTGAAAATAAATTTTTGACTGAGCACGCCATCATCAGCTGTGAGAATTATGAATACTGCTGCATCAAATGGATCTTTTAATATGAATTAACTTCCACTTCACACCCGGCCTCTTGCCCAAAGTCAGCTGGGATTGGATCCAGCCCACCGTGACCCTGATGAGGATGAGCGGTTATGGAAAATAAATAAATGAATGAATAAATGTGTATATCCGCATCTGTTTCTCAGGACTTCACTGAACAAACAAAGCTCTTTTGTTGAGATAAACTTGAGTCTATTGGTCTTTAGTTTATATCCATGTGTCTCCTCTGAGTGACCTAACGTGGGCTGAAGATTTTCCATCCAGATTTACTGCAACACATGAAATCATCTGACGTTTCTGGAGACAATATTTCATATTAATTTCCTGGCTGCGGACCAGCTGCTTCTTACTTTGTCACAGTTTGTGTGTGATGATGCGTCCATGACTGTAAATGTTCTCCCGCTCACCGCCTTCCTCCTCCTCAGGTACCAGCTGGCAGCAGAGGAAGGCAACGCAGAGAAGAAGAAAATGGTACGTAACATATAAATAAAGTATGAAATATGTCTGGTATGTGCACACACATTCATTCCTTCACAGTGAAGTATTCAGATCCTGAAAGTACACAACGTGCACAACGCTCTTAAAGTCATTAAAGATGATTTATTTGATGACTCGATTGAAGAGCTACGTCACAAACTGACCCCCTCTGGTATTTTAGCTTCTTTTCTTACCTGATAAGATGTTTTTGTCTCAGGACTATGTGGGCATGCACAGACAGGGCTTTACCGACAAGTTACAACGTTATCACTCCTATTAGTACACGTAGTTCTGTGATCTGGAATGCAAATTCCAGCAAATGTTTGCAGAAATTCAACCTGAGAGTGTTTAATCAGCACCTCTGTAGGTACACAAGGCCTGTAGTTTTATCATAAAGCATCAAGTTTTATGTTTTATATGTTAATTAAAGTAATTAGCTTTCAGATAAATGTAGTGGAGTACAGACTACAGTATTCCCCCTCTGTATTTCGGATATAAACATGCAAATACTCGAGTACAGTAACTTGAAACTTCAGTATATCCGGCTCTCCTTTCTCTCCTGTTAATGCAACACATTTAAACCTTCATTTGGAGACGTCATTCTTGAGGTGGCACATCTGTTGCTCAACACTGAGCAGCGTCTCCACGCGCTGCAGCAGAGAGAGAGAGAGAGAGAGGCAGGTGAGCTGCATTAGCATGTGCTGTCATGCAGCAGCGGTAACAAGACGCCTCCGTCCCCACCTGATCTGTGCGTGGGAGGGCTTGTTAGTGCCTCGGAGAGACGCTGTGCTCTCTCCGGGATAGAGCACAGCGGGGAGGGTGCAGGGTCACACAGCTTCTTTACAGCCTCAGGTAGGAGCGTTTCTTTTGCACGGCAGCGTTTTCTTCTGCCTGGTTTTTGGTGTGAATTTAATGAATTAAAAGAAATCAAGAGGAGAAAGGAGCTTTCTGGCTGTTTGGTGCATACTCCTTTAGAATATGATTTTTGTTGTTCTGTTAATTTCTTTGGGCGTTTCCCTTTTTGTTTTCTGATGGAGGTTTAACATTTTCCTGCTTTTATATACTGCTGGTTACTTCTGTTATTTTTGATGCTGTATGCATGGACTTTCTTTAGCAGAGATCAGGTTCTTTCACACTGATTTTGGCTCTGAAGGTAGCAACATTCAGTTCAGCCACCACGTTAGTCCTGACTGAACAACTGGTGGACAAATGTCATGAACATTCGTGGTCCCCAGAGGATAGAGTCCAAGTGACTTGATGGCGATACCGACTTTTTCTTTAGTGTCAGCTCGAGTTTGATGTTTGTGGTTTTGAGTCAAATATCTCAACAACCTTTGGAGTGACTGGGAAGAACTTTGTTACATAATGTTCCCCTCAGGATGAATTTTAAATCTGAACTGATGAGTTGTGATTTTATTTTAGTGCCATCGTCGGGTCAAATTCATGAGACCTGATTCTGAAATCTCAGTTTGTCCGATACTTTGATTTATAACCTGTAAAGCTGACGACGTTCCCGTTAGACCAAGTCTTGGTCTTGTCTTGGTCTCAATACACTCTGACACATGATGGTTTAGTTTTGGACTGCAACACTGTGCAACATTTTCAATTCTTGATCGCTAAACTTGCAACCGGGCGGGGCATTAGCACCAACATTTGACTGCCTAAACATAAAATATACGTACAACTCACATCTGTGTATTGCTGCGATCACCGCCGCCGCTTCAGCTCCAGCAGCTTCCTCTGCCGCCATTTTCACAACGCCGGTGGTCCCTCCTCTTCCGCTGCATAGCCAAAATGGCGACCACTGAGCTCAACTTTATAACAGTTCACCATCCGGGTACTCGCAGTACGCTATGTTTTGGCATAATTGAGTGTGAACGCACTTATCTTAACATTAAAGTATAGAAGTATGTGAATTGCTGGTTACGTCCTGGTTATTTTGGTTGCAGCACATGATGTGGAAAATGTATTTTATGACGACATTGTGCTCTTTTACGTTCATTAAACTGATTAGAGGTTTTTCTTTGTGCTCCCTCGTGTAAATGAATTAATGCCCTGCCGTCTTTTCAGTGGATAAAGGAAAGAATGAGACAGGAAGTTGGTTAAAGGTCTTACTGGTGAATCCAATCCCTAAAATAAACATCAGGCAGAGATAACAGTGATCAGTCTTATCGGAAGATAATTATTTGTCCACGTTTGGTGTTTGTGGAAAGTCTTTTTGTCCTCAGTTTTCCACACACTCTCTCCTTTTTACCTTTTTCTCATTTCCTGGACTTATTTTCCCTTTTTTTTTTTTTTTTTTTTTCCTCCTCCGCTCACTGACTGTCTGTTTCTGATTTTCTCTCCCTCCCCCCCTCACCCCTTCACCCCTTCACTCCCTCTCCCTGCTTCCTTCCCTCCTTCGGTTCCCTCTTGTGCTGTAGGGGGTGGGCTAGTTACTTCATGCTGCTCTGATCACTTCTCAAGACTTTCACATCTGGGACAGCTTGTAGCATTTCCAGCCGGCCAGCAGACACGCTCAACACACACCACGCACACTTAAACACACAAACGCCAACTGGACAGCCGGGTCTTCAGCCTCTCTCTCAGGTTTTTAACTCTCTACTTTGACAGTTTTTTTTTTTTTTCCAGCTCCTGTCGCTTTCTGCTCTGTGTCCAGCAGATCCAGGTTTCTGGACGTGCATGCTGAGCGGCTCTTTGTCTTTCTGTGCAGCTGTTTCCTTGCTTTACTGTCTTCTAACGGAGCTCAAAGTGTTTGCCTGTATGAATGCTAACATGTAGTTTAACTTGTGTGTGTGTGTGTGTGTGTGAACGGTGTGTTTTATGTGTTTTAGCCTCATTCAGCAGTTTCAGGTAGCGTAGAGTCCGACATTGATGGAATTGATTCAGCAAACTAAAAACAGATTCAGAGATTCTTTTTTAGAAACAGTGAGTCATCGCGTGTCTAAAGTGTTGATGTGTGACTGTTTGTGTGGCTTGGCTGTTTATCTTCTCACTGCTCTGTTTTAAAAAGCATCCAAATATTCTGTATCTGCATGATCGACTGTGAAGTTTGCACAGCAAACATCAGTCCATTAAGCAACGAGTCGATCAACAGGAAAGATCAGCAACTATTGTTCGATTTTAAAAAGTTAAAGTTAATTAAATATCTCTTTAGGTGAGACAAAACGAGCTGTTTGAAGACCTCAATTTGAGTTTCAGAAATTTTAATGAACTTTTTCAGACAAATAATCGATTAATTGGCTGTTATGCTTAAATAATGATTTATTCAGTCCTAAATCTAAAAGTTTACACTAACACAAGATCAGTTTGAGGCGTCTTTGATCTGCAACCTGTTGAGTCAAAGCTGAAATGAGTTGATTCATTTATTTCTGATGACTGACGAAACATTTTATAGTTCCAGCTTCTCAGATTTTGATGGTTCCTCTTATGTGACACTTCTTGATCAAAAGAATCTAAAGATCATCTTGTGTTTCCGGGATACAGTGATGAACATTTTCCACAGTTTTTGCAGCATTTTACAGACAATTTAGTGATTAATCGAGAAAATAATCTTCTAGAGTTCTACAACTTTCTAAGTTCAGGCTGAACATTGTCATAAAATTTGTAAATTAGTTTTTTGGTCCTTAAATCAATGTTTGGGAAACTGAACTGTGTCAAGAGGCCTTCATCTCGTGGATCTACGACATGAGGACTGTAGATCTTGAACAACTGATCAGTTAGAGCCACAGACTGGAGATATTGGAGAGTATTAAGATTGAGATTATTGATTTGTGTTTTCATCAGATTTGGTGACAATTTAAAAAGGACTTCATGTAAATGACATCTGAGTGTTTCTTCTTCTGTGCAGGTTGCAGAGCCTCTACCAGCCAACCTTCGCAGTGGAAATCTGAGTGTTTTAAAGAAACGCTGGGAACAACAGCAGCCGTCCAGCCCCAGAACCCGGCCTGAGTCCACGCCCTGCAGCCCCGCCGACCCTCACACCCACATCAGTCAACCAACGGGCCACAAACCAGCACCACAGATCGAGAACCACTTCAACACCCTGAAAACCACCGCACTGTCTCCAGACCAGGATACGAAGCCGGAGGTTCAGGTTCGCTCTGAGATCAACCAGGTGCAGTCAGCGCAGCCTGAGGACATGGAGGCGAAGCCCAGCAGAGATTCAGAGGAGCAGGAGGAAGCACCAGCGGCAGCTGAAGTGCCGGACATCGAGAAGCCAAGCATTCCCCTCAACAGCCTGAAGATGATGTTTGAGAAGGGCGAGAACCTGACCGACAAGGCAAGTCTTTTTCTTTTCAGTGCCGGTGACCAGCAGGAGGTCCCCTGAGACCCGATGCTGTATGACTTCTTGAATGTTTCACAATACGAGGTCGGAGGTTAAAGTTAACAGTCTGACATGAAACTAAAGAGAGTTTCTTCAAACAGAGACGATCCCGATTAGTTTCAGTTAAAGTTAAAAAGTCTGTTTGTTCTCAGCGAGGTCAGATCCCTCCAGTGCTGTCATGCTGCGAGTCACATGGTGCAGCCTCACTTCTTCACCATCCTTCACCCCAACACACACACACACACACACTCAGCTGACTCGCTCATCCTCTCGACAGGCATCATCGACCGGAGGAGCTAATTGTTTTTTTGTGGAGCATAAAAGCCAAGGCGTCCAGTCACGTCTTTGCTCGAGGCGTGTTGACTGTAAAGCGATCACACTCGATGTGTGACAGGTTAACAACGGCCACGCTGTGTTTCCTCGACACAGAGCGCCCATTTATGACCGGAAGAGAGCGTTACGAGGCGTTATGAGGCGTTAAAAAGCAGACGGATGTTTAAAACACAAACACAACACCGCTGACCCAGAATCAGCTGGACTTTGTATTCTTTGATTCCTGATTGGTCTAATTATTTCAGACGTTAGATCTACATTCTCTTCCTCTCCGTCTCGCTACGCTATAAATAATTGATCAGAAAAAAATGGCGGCACGCTCATTAGGACTTCTGTAGTCAAGCTTTTTATATTAACAATGGATCACATGAGAACTCGTGTCTGAAAGGGCTCGTTTGTAGTGACAAACACGCAGAAAATCCCCACTTAACTCAGATTTCACCCTCAGATCAACAGAGCGTTTTGGCATCTATCAGCTCGTTGTTTTGGTTCACTTTAACCGCTCTAAGAGCTGCAGCAAGTTCACTGCACAGCACCAAATGACAGCCGACTAAATGGTGAACATGGTGGAGATTTTAGCAGCTGAAGAGTCAATAAAAACAGTCAGATACTCCGTGTTTTACTTCACTGAAGGGAGTAAATGGAAACGAAAAGTGAAGCCAAATGTTTGAGTTTCTTTTAATTTCCTTTTTCTGTTTCATTGGAAATCGATACGATCTACCTTATTAGAGGTTCATTGAGCTGACAGCACCTCCTCGCTCACTCCTCTAACTCCGAGCCAATGCCTCAGGCAAACAGCCGCTCCTCCTCTCCTACAAAGAATTTCTACTCGTCCATTCCTGTAAATCCTTTATATGTTTGATGAGCAAGAACAAATCTGCCAGGCGAACAGGCTCAGACAGCACCGATCACCAGTCATGCGTTAGTGTTTTTTAAAGTGTAAGGATGACGTTATTTTATATATGTCAGAAAGATCCCATGGAAAGATTAAAACCAAATATTTTTCACTGCTTTCTGACTTCCCTACTCTGAGGCCATCGATCCCCGCTGTAGAGGTGCCAGTTGTTAAACTGCAGTTTTTAAAGGAATAGTTTGACATGCATTCATTCATTTTTTGCAGAGGTTTAGATGAGAAAATCAATGCTACACTCATGTCTGTGCAGTAAATGTAAAGGTACAGCCTGTTAGCTTAGCTTAGCATAAAGACTGGAAACAAAGGGAAACGGCTAGCCTGACTCTCTCTAAAGGTAAAAAGCTCATTAACAAGTTTTTATCTCGTTCAAGTGTAGAAAAAGATGAGTTATGGTTGCACTGAGAGTTGTTCTTTATCTAATCAGAGGGAATTTCCCAAAATGTTCTTTAACAACCTCAAAGAGGAAAATATGTCGGCTGAGGACTATTTTCAGCTGTGGATGAATACACATTTAGAGGGCTAGCAACTACAGTTCATTACAACTAACACTGTGTGTGTGTGTGTGTGTGTGTGTGTGTGTGTGTGTGTCTGTGTCTGTCTTCATTGTAATGAAGAGTCACCCGGTGCAGCAGTGATGTGTGTAATATGATGAGATAAACCCGGCTCTGGATAAACAGACATTTCTTTGTTGTTTTTGGAGTTTTCATGGGATTTACAGCAGACTTCTCTTTTTAACCCTGAGATAGTTTTTGTTGAGTTTTAATGTGATTCGGCACCAACAAAGGAGAAAAAAAAAGAGAGACCCGCTAGAGACCCGTTAGAAAACATTAAAAAATGTGCTGCTCTAACAAAGACTTTGTTTTCCCACCGCTTCCAACTCAACACTGACCTCCTATGTGGGCTTTAAAAAACGAGTGAGATCAAGGAGCGCTGCGGGAAGTTTGGAGTCTTTTATTGCACGTTGCGTAGTTCTCTTACCAAAGGAGGGATTGTTTAGGGGAATCCTGGAGCGGCATTATAAGATCTATACAGTTCTGCAGACTCAGAGTCGAGGGGCCTTTCTTTTTTTTTTTTTTTTTAATTTTTACAATGGCGTCCACTGTATAGCCGAGGCCGAGCCTTCTGCTCCTCTTTTGTTGAGCTCCCCTTTGCAGGGCAGATGATGTCATGGTGCAGGCTGGCAGGCTCATGACTGCAGACAGCTGATCTGCGCCTCCTCAGAACGTCTCCCCTCAGGCCATCAAAGCTCTCCTCCTCCTCCTCCTCCTCCTCCCCTCTTCCCCACCTCATCAATCATCCCTGTTGTCCACTTCTCTGCTCCTCACCCCGCCGTCCAGCTCCTCTCTGTTTTTTCTCTCTTGACCTTCCCTCCCTTCTTTTACACATCAGCAAAGCTCTTGACCTCCACGCCGTCCAGTGCCGGTCGATCTACAAGTTTGGTCCAGACTGAAATCTCAACAGCTACTGGACGGATTGCTGGGAAATGTTCTCCAGGACGAAGCTGGAGATTGGCTTTACTTCCAGCGCCACCAAGAGGTTTACTTGTGCTTCTGAGTGAAATATCTACATATTTATTTACATTTATCTACATAATCCTCCGCCCGCAGTCACTCCTCCTCCCCAGGCTGGGTGAAGCATGCAGTCATGAAGCACTCTGAAATTAATTGACCCTGCCTCCATCTCCTCCCTCCCTCCCACACGCTGCTCAGCCCAGCTCGGCCCCACCTATCCCCCCTCCATCCCTCCCTCCTCCCTCTACTCCCACTGTTACCCCCTACACCAGCTGCTCCTCCAGCACCCGTCTGTCCCAAATGACTCCACCCTTCGCTTTATTCCGAGGCTGGGGGACCGTGACACCATGGCACACTTTGCCTCGCCTCCTGTCATCATCCCCACCTTCATCCGGCCCCCCCTCTGGAACACCTGCTCCCTCTTCCTCCTCCCCTAAAACCATCTCCAGAGGGAGGGCCTACCCCACATCTCCCCTGTCGTAAGCCAGCTTGGGGGCTGCTCTGCTCAGTCTGTGCCTCTCTCCTCTCTCCTCTGGAGCTCACTGCTGCTGGATTCAGTCGTACGATCAAACTCCCCCCCGACTCCCCTCGTCCCGGCTTCACCTCGCTCTCTGTGCTGACTCTTTATCGCCTGCAGGAGAGGTAGCTATTCATTCAGACGTTCATACGGTGTTTCTTGCTTTCTTTGTTCGGCGTCTGAACAGGCGCCGGCTTCATTGCTCTGAGACACACACACAGTCTGCTTTTACTTTTTTGCTGGTCTGTTTTTTGTTGACTGTTAGATTCACTGTAGCTGAAAGAGTCTTTTCAAACGAAGCGGCTGCAAAGTGCCCGTAAAGGAAACCGCTTCTCAAAGGCCGCTTCATGAGCTAACTTTATCAGAGCCTGCTTTCATCTGCTCGCTTTCAACAGTGTCATTGTGTGGCTCGGGTTGGGTCTGTTACCTTGTTTAAAGGCTTGTGGTATCTTCTTCTGTCTTTGTTTAGGTGAGGCTTAATGTAGAAACAGGGTATTGTCTTTGTGTGTGTGTGTGTGGTGAGTTCAGGGACAGGGTGGAGTCAAGTCAGCCTGTCAGTCTTAATGAGAGCTTTAATAGTATCAGGATTAGCGGCAGATTCTTTGTCTCGCCTCCTGAGACCCAGCCTGGCCTCGTATGGCCCGGCTGCTTGTTTACATCCCCCCTCCTCCTCCTCATGTGCAGACACACACATGCAGACACACACATGCAGACACACACATGCAGACACACACATGCAGACACACACATGCAGACACACACATGCAGGCACACACATGCAAGCACACACATGCAAGCACACACACATGCACACACCCCCCGCCCTCCTCTCTTTTTAAAGCTGCACCTCCGGTTTCAGGAAGATAATCCACCCTCGGGAATAGATCCGTTATTATGATGACTGATGATGATTTTTTTTTTTTTTTTTGTCTCTGGTCTCTAATTCCAGACACACACTGAGTGTATTATTTATGAGGAACTCGCTCACTGAGTCAGACTCTCATATTTGGCAAAGACTCGCCCTCACATGACCTCATCTGTGAAAGTCTGGGTCATCATATTCGCCTGATAAAAGGATGAAGGTTCAGTGCACGGCTTAGAGGTTTAAAAGTCAGAGAGCTTAAAGCTGCTATGATCAATATTTTCATATCAACATCGGATAGATTATTAGATTAATCCACGACTCTGTAGTTCTCATGGATCTGCTGACTGTTTTAGCATCTTTTAGCTATTTGTTTTGGTTTTGCAGCCGCATCTTTACGATTTGGGTTCACTCTCAGTACGTTGTGTTTAAGATCCACTGCACGCTAGCTGCTCAACACCAAACCGTGTAAAAAGTCAGTGACCCGCTGGTGAACCTGCTGTACTGTATAAAACCTGGATGTTGTATCCGTGACGTCACCCACAGGTTTCCTAAGAGCCCTTCTTGGCAGCGGCTCCCGGCTAATCTAAAAGTGGGCAAAGCCGTGGCTCATCGGTGGACCTGAGGCGGGCCAAATGAAGCCTGGTTGCTCAAACGAGCCACCTGTAACGTTTTTTTGCAGGTTTAAGTTATTGGTTCAGTCCTGAATTTATTTCCTCCATGAAGAAACACGTGACCCGGCATCGCTCATTTTTTGTTTCTAATTGTTTTGGACGCTTTGGCATGAGGACCAAATAAATCCATCATGAATTATATTTTTAACTCATGTGACTGATGTAAAATATGGAGTATCTTCAGCAGACCTCTGATCCTTCAAAATTAGATTGTAGATCTCTTTGCACGCAAAGAGTAAACCACCAAGTGACAGTGTTGTATCGTTTGAGAGACAGGAAGCCAAACACTCAGCGATAACTGATGAGCTTTAACCTGTCTGAACAAACCTCCACCTCTGTTCATATTTTCACTTGCTGAAGCCTGCAGACGCTCCGAGCCCGTCAGCTCAGGACAAAGCTCCATCAGGCGTACGGAAAGGTACTTTTGGACATTTTAAATGTAGATCTCAGATGCAGACGGGTCACTTGTGGTTCACAGACAGACTCTAAATAGCGTCATAGCTTCTGACCTATTGTGTAATCTGCACTTGAAGTGACTGGAGAGGAACCATGTGTGTCCTCATGTTGGAAGGAGTCACTGGCATGAAAGCCAGAGTTCAGACTTATTGGCTGATGTGACTTCAACAAAATATATTCCTGTTTAATATTAAAGCTTCCTTTTTATTTTGGGGAGGTGACGGCAACAGATCTCAGCCCTGTACGCTGAATTTAATGATCTGACACACATCCATGATGCAGATCAGAGTTTTAAGAAGAGATCCTGATGCAGCAGTCACGTTTTGTATCTGGTATTTAAATGGAAGGTGTGAACTTAAACATAAAAATGATCAGTTTGGGTTGTTTTGGCTGCTGGCTGTGGACAGACGGGGTGTCTGTCTGAGGCTCTGTCTCTCCCTGAGCTCATAAGGGGATTAAAGGTGGTTTGGACTGGGCGAACACACACACACACGAACACACACCTCTTTACCTCCTCGTCATTCACACTTTGATCTGTGTTGCTTCCAGCACGTTCAAACATGTGAGCATCATGCCCGTGTGTGTGTGTGAAGCTGTTTGAGCTCTAACTTGTTTTATTGATGTGTGTGTTCATTTTCAACATATCTGACTGTGTGTGTGTGTTTGTTTTTTGCAGGTGTCCAGAGAGCAAACAACTAGCGGTAGCACTGCCAACATGGACCAGCTACTAGGAGGTACAGAGCTTTCTTTTTTCTTTTCATAAGAGATTAAATAAATAAATAAATAAATAACATGCAACAAATGTCCTCAAACCAGACGGACGTGTAGCTTCTCTGTGTTGAACTTATTTCATCAGGTGGCCACAAACATGACCTGCTTTTGTTGCTGATTCATGTTTAAATAGACACAAATTTTAAAGATATTAACTGAGGTTAAACAAAATATATGTATATGAATGTTGATATTTTGAACTTTAACCTAATTCAGGATTTAACAGATTTTTTTGGCCACTAGGTGGCAGCAGAAAGCAGGTCGAACACTGAACACTGACATATTAAAGTTGATCTTCTGTTCTGCAACTTTACCATTAAACTACAAATGTGTTTGTGTCCACCTGATGAACGTGAGTCTGTTCATTCACTCAACTCAACTCCGGCTTTTTCTATCTGCTGTTTGGTGTCGAGTAGGTCATGAAAAGTGAGTTTGAGTGTTTTTCACAAAATAAAAGCTGCCCGCTGCATCTGGAAACAAAATGAACCAAAACTTTAAGAGTCCAGTAAAAACTCTCTGCGGCTTCATCAGTACGATCCTTCAACATGGAAATATTGATTCAAAGCTGCCTGAAGAACAAATATTTTATGTAAAAGGAAAAAACATGCTCCGCTCTAATAGCCTCACATTCACAAAGCCTTTGTTCGGGTCACTTCGTCCGTGTCGTCCTCTGGATGGATTACATCCTTCCCAGAAGTGAGAAGCTCAGAAGTGACGACACAGTTCGCTGTGATCAGCAGACAGGAAGAGACAAAAAACCTCACGTTTCCCCTCCACACGGCAGACGACTCCTGACCTCGTGTTCCTGTCCGCAGCCTGCATGACTAACCAGCACATTCTGCACTCGGCCTGAACTGGGAGGGGTGGAAAAAAATAAATCCTCATCAGGAACAACTGATGCAGAATTCACCAAACGTTCCCGACATTTAACAGACCGGAAAACAAACGTCCAGAGTTAAACTCGACGTTGATGTGGCGATCTTGTTCGAGGTTTAATCATGACGTATTGTGTTTGTGTTTTACCAGATGGAAGTCTCGCAGAGTCCACTCCTCTCCGGGACAGGATGGCCCTCTACCAAGCTGCCATCTCCAAACAGGAAGTCCCTCCCACCTCAGCCAGTGTGAGTACTCCTGTCAATCAAAAATGACACATTTCATTCCAGTGGTTTAAATTTTCAACAACCAAATATTTTCCTCTGAAGCAGAAAATCAAAATACTTGAGTATAATAATTTTGAGGTAATTGTACTTAGTTACTTTCCAGCACTGCTCACTCCACCTCCCACCCCTTTACTGCTCATGGTTGGGGCTACTCACAACTGTTTTCACAACAATCACAAGACTAGTCCAAGACACAAATATTTGTATATCTTCTTAAACTGAGGTGGCAAGTAGAGTATATCAAATATTTAACAGTCTGTGTCCAGTCTTTTTGGATCATAGCACATTCTAGGGTTTGAAAATACGATAAAAATCTTAGCAGCAGAGGCAGAAATATCAGTTTTGTTTTTGGTTTTTTTGTAATGTCTCTTTCCGGCTTTGCCCACGCATGTGAAGGTTACCTGAGGCTTCTTCAACGCCTTCTCTGCGTGTCTCTAAATCTTTTCACGGTGACTGCTTTGCGCTGTGGTCAAATCCAATCACCCAAACTAACACTCACTAACACAGGACTGCAGGCGGCCAAGATGCATCTCATCACAAAGACGTACAAAAATAAACAGGCGGCTCAGACGGTGAAGTAACCGATGATGAAAGTTCTGTAAGTAAACTTCCTGTCCTGTTTGTCGTCTCACAGAGCGATCAGCTGGACGGTTTCTGCGGGAAGCAGAAGGAGAACGTTCCTCCGTTCTCTCTGGACATGGTGAGGACACGGTTTACATGACACCTGTGTAAAGTTTCCACGTGGAAATATTTGACTGAACACATCTGATGATCTTCTCTTGTCACAGAGTCCAGAGTCTGAGCCAAACGGCAGGAAAAGTTTCACCTCGGAGACCAACGGTAATTTCCTTTCCACGTCTTCTCATGACTCTAGATGATAGGAATGTTCTCCTAATGAGGTTTTGGCAATTAGACCATCATTAGTGGATGTTTGGTTGTAAGTCATGGAAAAACACATGAAGCAGATTCTAAATCTGAAATCTGAAGTTCAGTTTGCAGAGTTTTCTTTGAGTGATCCAGAAATCGATCACATCACTTTATTTTTGGACTCCTGAGCGTCTTCATGTCACTTTGTTGTATTAAACATGAAAATGGCTCCATCTAGTGTTCAGATCACGTCATTACATTTCTCTCACATGCAGGATCTTCTCCTGGCACGCCTGCATCCTCCAATCAGAGAGACTCTTCTCAGCTCAAGTCTTCCAAAGTGAGTCGAACTTCCACACAGGTAAAACACACATTTCTGTTATTTATGTGTGAACTAATGAATTTGTGTGTGTGTGTTTAGAGCTTCCGCCTACCTGTGAGGGAGACCTGCGTGTCGTGTCAGAAGACGGTGTATCCTCTGGAGAGGCTGGTGGCCAATCAGCACGTCTACCACAGCTCCTGTTTCCGCTGCTCGCACTGCAACACCAAACTCAGGTGAGGACGACGCGAGCGTAATAATGACGACGTCTGAAAGAGACGCAGGCAGCAGAGAGGATTTACTGACTGTCCTGCCACGACTGCTCCATTCTGCCGAGTTATTTAACAGTTTGATGGCATCAGATGTAAAATAACGTCTCATTTCTAATTTCACCTCCGTCTTTTGTCCACAGTTTGGTGAACTACGCCTCCCTCCACAACAACGTCTACTGCAAGCCGCACTTCTGCCAGCTCTTCAAGGCCAAAGGAAACTACGACGAGGGCTTCGGCCACCGGCCCCACAAAGAGCTGTGGGAGAGCAAAGGGGAGAACTGCGAGACTTCTCCCCAGTCCAACACTCCGAAGCCAAAGATCCAGAGCCCGGTCTCAGACCTGGACAGCCCCAGTGTGGAGGACTCCCCGCTGGCTAAGGTCAACGTGCTGACAGCCACCATGGAGGCTCTGGGACAGGGATCAGCAGAGAAGGCCGACAAACCCACGGAGGCCCGCAGGCTGAAAATCTCCTGGCCGCCACGAACGGAGCTGGAGGACGCGACCAGCCGCGGTGGATCCACCACAGACGGGGGCTCCGCCACCAAGCCCATCCGAGCCAAGTGGCCCCCAGAGGAGGACTCCCCCTCCTCTCCTCCTGAGCAGGAGACACCCAGCGTACGTCGGACCTCCTCCTTGAAGGAGCGCAGCTTGCCCTTCACGCTGGCAGAACAAAGTCCAGCTCCTGAGGCCAGAAAACAGAGCCCGCCTCCTCCCGTGGAAGACCGGGACCTCAGCCCTGAACCGTCCGGCATGGAGCTGCAGCACGGCGGCCTGTCGTCAGACAGCCAGACACCCACCGAAGACAGCTGTGTGGACGTTCACACCAGCTCAGGAGAGGAGGAGCAGGAGGGAGAGATGAGGAGCGAAAACACGCCTGATCATCTCACCAATGAGGAAGACGACACTGTGGACGAACAACCTGGACAGGAGGAGGAGGAGGTGGAGGTGGAGGGGGTGGTGGAGATGGAGGAGGAAGACGGAGGTGTGTTGGAGGAGGAGATGGCACCTCTGAAAGAGGAGGAGAACCCGACAGACATCTCGTCTCCTGAAGGAGAGGTGGAGGCCAGCCGGTCGTCTCAGGACGTGGGCTTCTGGGACAGCGAGGAGGTGGATGATAAGGAGGAGCAGCAGGAGCAGGAGCAGGAGGTGCTGACGGTGGAGGAGATGATCAAACGAAACCGATACTACGAGGACGAAGAGGAGGAAGAGGACGTATAGAGCGCTGTTGGCCAACGCGATGACAGCCATGGACACTTTAGACTTCTCGCCATTCCTTCGTTTTTTAGATGTCTTCTTCTTCTTCTCTTCTTAGAGTTGCTGCATGAACTCTCCTGAACTCTTTTTGTGCCTCTGAACACTTTTTGAACCTTTGAAGCCATTCAACAAAAAAACAGTTTTTACGAGGACCGTCGGAGCATGAGCCGCTCGCACATCATCTGTTTTTAAATGCCCGATATTTAAAATTATTCCCCCATTTTTAGAAATATCTGAAGGTTATGACACACAGAGAGAATCAGGTTTATTTTTGTGGACATGACTTTTGTAATTTTCTAACAAACTGCTGTCATCAATATTTTAGTCCCGTTCGATAGGAAAGCTCAAAAGACGACGACGACGTGCTGAAGGCCAAGCACTTTGACCTGTTACCACATTTCAAAATAAAAGCATAATTTTTAGTTTCACTTTCTTTTCAGCTGCCATTCTGTCTGACCATGTTTAAAAAAAAAAAAAAAAAAAATCCTCGTTTTTTCGATTTCAAGAGTTCTAACTGGATCTGAAAAATGTTGTACTGTTTTTAAACCAGGGGACCAAAAATATCTTAGATTGCTACTGTTTAAATAAATAAATTGTTATATACAAAATAATGTTTTGTTTCTTATTAAATGTGTCACAGACGACAAGTAATGGTGATAAGAATAACATGCACGCATTCTCACGTCATATCAATGAATTATAATTGAACATTTTAGAGCGAAGTCACCCCGTGTTATGCAAGATGTGTTCACTTGCTGTTGGACGTAGTAAAATAATTATGAATCTATCCATCGTATCCTCTTCAGGGTCGCGGGAGGCTGCAGTCGACACCCGGGGCGTTCATCTTCCTTCTCGTGAATTTAGAGAAACAAACATTTTACGGGCCCTGTGTAGAGTCAGTATTTAGTTTAGTCGAGTATTATATTTCATGTCTGCCTTATTCTGAAAATAAAGGCCCCACACCGCACCTTTAAATGGTTAATAGCATATAATTCTGATTCATTGATGAATTATAAACTATAAATCTGAACAAATTTTGGCAGATCTTAATCCTCCTGAAGGTCACTCGTCTTTTTAATTCATCAGGAGAACCTCTAATTTATTATTTATTAATAACTTATTTACATGATACAGCAACAACAGATATTTTTATTAGAAAATGTGACACAAGTATTCTTTTGATTATCGACATTATTACCAAATATAAATAAGATAAAACGAGCCAGAGGTGACTCATCAGAAACAGACACAAAACAAGCTGTTACTTTGTTACATTACTGAAACCTTTATTGGTGATTATACACGTACTGAACAAGGCCATTATAGTGCAAGTCGACAAGGCGAGGAATTATTACAGTCCTTGGTGAGTAAAAGTCGCTACAAACATTTTAAATCAAGATTTAGCTCTAATTTGGTTGAACCGTGAAACTTTCTGTAAACTGAGATTGAGTAAACTTCAAACATTTTTAAGTGACTTTAATACCCTGAACTTAGACAAGGACCAAACGTCCACGTCAGTGTCTCATTAATATCTTTGCACTGTCTAGCATAAGTTTTTTTTTATTTTTTTTATTTACAGTTCAAGCTGTAACGACCTGAACTTAAGTCTCTATCCAGCCCTGCAGGAGAAGAAGATTTTTACATGTCCTGTAGACCTGCTGAGGTCGTCATCATCAATGGCTCTAAAACAAAATGCATAACAGCTAAAAAACAAACACGCAGTCTCCAGCAGATATGTGATTTCAACACTTAACCCTGTGTAGTAGGTTTACGTCACGTTATAGTTGTAGCGTTGCTGTCTGCAGCGTGTTCTAGTGTGTGAATGAAGCAGAGTGTCGTCGTGTTGGAACACTACAGAAACCTGCTGTACGCGCCTCACGGGGAGGCGCAGAGGAATGTACGTTATCATTTACAGGCTGCTGATGACCAGGATGAGGATGAGGATGAGGGAAGATGATGACGGTTAACCGTTTGAGCTGATACAGTATAATAACGTTTGATCATCATTCCCTTTAAACGAACAGACGGAAAAAACAAAGTTCATCATTCTGAATATTTTGTGTGGAAACCAGCTCCCACTCACACGAAACCACAAACAGTATTTCTCATTCATGGACAGATTGTTTTTTTGTTTTCAGCTCCGGGGGCCTGAAGCACAAAGTTCAGCCGAGTCCGGCTCCGTTTGGGTCGGACAACGCTGTGTAAATACGAGATCACAGGGGCGCTCAGGTAGCTCACCTGCCCTCGGCTGCACTGTCAAATAGAGGTGGAACAACAAGTACAAGTAAAAGTTATTATTTATTACTTTGATTCTGGATTCATCTGCTGATGATTTTCTCCATGAATTCGCTGATTGGTTTGTAAAATAATTAGTGAGAAATGTCGACACGTTTACCAGAGTTCAAAGTGACACCATGATTAATCGTTTAATCTGTCAAACATCAAACAGCACACGGCCATCACAACTTCACAGAGCTTTTAGTCTGTCAACAGATATTGATCTGGAAAAAATCAATCAGTGAAATCCTCGTCAACGGGACGGCTGTGGTTCAGCCAGTGATTAAACCACCAACCCTGCCGGATAATATTTATCTGACTGGTCTCATGTATAATTTACTGAGCTAATTAACAGGGTGAACAATTAAATCCATTCGTTACTGAGAGCTGAAATGACTTGAGACGTCTACAGGTGGAAAACAGTGATTTCATCTCTCCTTGTTTTGGAAGATTCACGTCTCTAATCAGAGAAATTCAAACTATTCTGAGAATCAGTTTGTCGTTTCAGGTATTTTTCAAGTTTCAGCTTCTCAGCTGTGATGATTTTTATGTCTCATGTTAAAACAAATTGATAATTTTGGGGTTTTAAACTGTTGATCGGATAAAACGAGCAACATAAACTCAACATGAATTTTTAGGAAATTCAAACAATTTTCTCAGATTTCAAAGACCAAACGATGAGTCAGTGAAGAAAATACATCCATCAGCAGATAAATCAATAATTAAAGTATTTATTAGTTGCAGCTGTTTGTTTCTTCTATCAAAATAATCAGTCTTTCTGTCCCTGTCCAGACCCCGTAGGAACGATGACTCAGTTTTTCCAGTTATCTGATTGGCCATTAGTCAGGCTGTTTTGATTAGGTTTTATCCAGCACAGGTTACCACGGTGATTTAACCCAGGTTAAAGTGAGTCAGAAATCCAGAGACGGCAAACCAGCTGAAGTGTGTTTGTGAATCAGGCCCCATGACGCTGCAGTCAACACACAAACACACGCAGCGACCAAACATCATTGTCTTCATCTTCAAAAACAACAAAGAAACATCCAGCAGTTAATTTAACATCACGTATGGCATCACAGACAGGAAGTTATCTTCTGACTACAAAAACAAGAAATGAATTGAAGTTGTTTCTTTTTTTTTTACTCTGTCGGCTCTTTTAAACCTGCAAAATATCATCGGAGCTAAAAGATGGAGAAACGAAGCGGGGAAATAATCCTTCATATCGAGGGCAAACATGCAGAGAGCGCCGCGGTGCGATGCAATCCGACAGACGTGAAACTGATACTTCTGCGTGAGGTTTGCAGAGTTAAAGTTTACGCTCGGAGCTGTTTGTTTAAACTCTATGGTTATTTTTATGGCTGTACATTGCGGCGTTGCATCACACTGGAAGGTGTTTTTTCTTATTTCTGTCCACTCGTTGTGTTCATGTTTGCCCTGCAGGTCTCCCCCCTTCACGGGACTTTCTCATGATCTCAAAGTGCAAAAAACAAAAACATTCCCTGAACTAGAAGATAAATTTAAATCATGTTTTTAAACAGATCCCCCTCCCCGGCTGTAGAAAATGTACCTGACATGTTTTTATTTGTAGTTTGGCTCCGACGTGAAACTAGAAAAACACTCTGAGGAAATATCTGATCGAGGTTGTGATTACCAAACCTGTAACGATCCCCTAAAATAAAACAAATCCTCGTGCACAACGAGAGCCGATGATGCATTTTCTAGAAATACTGAAACAGATCCACTGTTCACTTCCAGCCAGCTCCAGGAGAGCAGCGAGCGAGAGAGCGAGTGAGGTGGGGCGACAGCAGGTCCCTGATCGCTCACAGGAGGGCAGCCTCACCCAGAGAGAGGACGACGGGGAGAAGGAGAGAGAGAGGGAGGGAGGGAGGGAAAGAGAGCATGAGCGATAAAGAGAGAGAGAGAGAGAGAGAGGGTGTATTCCCTGAAACATAAACCGCCGACAAGCTCTGACTCGGCACAACTGTTGGCCTCGCTCTGCTTTGCTTGGGGTCGTGACAAATGAAATAAACTAAGTGTGCCAGACCTCATGAGAGAGATTTAACAGCTCAGTGTTTCAGAGACGCTCTGCATGCAGAAGGTTAGATGTGACGATGATAGCAGTACAGATTGCATAGATTTAACTGTTAAATATGTTTTTTTGTTTTTTTCTGTTGAGCTTCGAGCTGCAGTTTGCATGCTGTGACCTACACACCACATACAGCGGGACCCCTCTGTCTCCGTCTGCTACTTCACAACCAACGAGGACGATCCGGTCGTGTTTCTGCGATGACTGTGAAATTTACAAGTCTTATAAATTAAAGCCGAGGCAGTGTCGAGGAAGACGACTTGGGGGGCGACGTGCATGTGTGTGTGTGTGTGTGTGTCCTGGCGAGTGTTAGCAGCATTCTAGGCTACCGTGGGTGAGCTCTACAGCGCGTATGGCTGTTGGCGGGGCGTCACACGAGTCCAGCTCATCCGCTGAGGGGATGCAGGTCCACCTTGACCTTCTCTCCGCTGCTGAGCATCCCCACGGTCGGGTAGAGGCCGCCTGGAGGAACCGCCATCTCCCTGCGACCCATCAGCTTCCCGTTCCTGGTGAAGAACACCTGCACACCACAGGGGGGGCGACAGAGAGTTAAAACACACACTGTTAGAGCGTTAAAGGTCCAGTGTGTAAGATTATTTATGGTGCATAAGAGTTTTCTTACATGCTTGGAAGGAGAGAGTTGCAATCTGAAACTTCACCACTAGGTGTCGTTAAATCCGACACACTGGACCTTTAACGATCTAACAAGATTCAGCTTTTAAAAAGGTCCAGTGTGTCAGATTTAGGAGTATTTATTGGCAGGAATGGAGCATGATATCCATTAGTATGTTTTCATCAGTGTATGATCACCTGAATATAACAATCTTTGTGTTTCTCTGAGTCCTTCACACAGTTTGGTCCAAATATATTTCATCACAGACAAGTTTTGTAATTTTGGAATGCATGGTTTGTAACAGCGCTGGGTCAGTAGAGTTTATTGATGATGTGACAGCAGACAGTAGCAGCTGGATGAATTCTGAAGTGAACAGAGATTTACTGTCTGCTCAGATTCGGCCAAATTCAGCCAAGTTGACTGGACGTTGCTTCACTTTACAGACGGACAATGATCCAAAACATTTTTAAGGAGTTTGGGGAGTGTGATATTCTGCAGAGGTCAAGTCAATCACGTGTTCTCAACCCGATCAAACAGGCATTTTAATCGCTGGAGATGAAACTTAGAGTAGAATGATCTACGTACACGCAACAACTAAAGACAGCTGCAATAAAAGCAAAGCATCACAAAGGAGGTAACCCAGCATTTGGTGACGTCCATGCGCTCTAGACTTCAAGCAACCGTTGTCTACAAAGGATTCTGTTTTATTTATAAATATGTTAATTTGTCCAAATACTTTTGAGCTCTTGAAATAAGGAAACCGTCTAAAAACAGCTGCAATTCCTAAATAATTCATTCAGTTTTTCTGTTTAACTCCTTAAATTAAAGCTGAAATTCTGCACTTCATTTGCATCTCTGTTATTTAATTTCAAACCAGTTGTGGAGGCATCTGCAGCCAAAATCATGAACTGTATCTACAGCACAGACAAACCAAACTCTGGTCTAGAAACGTCCCTTTGCTTTTTAATGTTTTTCTTACATGCAATCTGCAACTTCACCACTAGGTGTCACTAAATCCCACACACTGGACCTTTAAGACAAATAGTCATGAAATAAAACAGTCTGATAGCAGAACAAACTTCATTCGAGAGCATTCGGTGTGCCGGGAATTATGTGCAGTTAGGAAATATCGTTAAACAAACAGGTGACAGAATAATGTCTGTCTTCTTCAGGAGAGAGAAGAAAAAAAAGTCAATGTTTATAGTACATGTCTCTACTAAATCAGCGAGTGATCAAACATTATCCAGCTGTTCTCAAAAGAACATCAACAAGCTTTTCAATGCTAATACCGAAGGCTTCTTTCCAAGTCTGAGAGCAAATACCGACACACTAAAAACAACAAGTGAAGTACTGTGGAGTGTGTGTCTCCGATAAATCAGGCTGAGTCACATATCAAACATTTACTGTACCACCCACTCGAAAAAAAGAAAGGCTTAACCGCTATTCAATTACAGATTGAAGGGTGAGTGAAACTGCAACAGGCTGCGTTAGTTTGAACACCGACGGCACATCGACACCCGCGCACACGTGCAGCCGTGCCCACAGAGGCCTCTGCAATGTCACGGAGCGCTGCATTCACGGTAAAATGTGTCCTCCTGAATAAATATTGACAAATCCCGGGATTACAACTCGGCCTGTTCTATTCTCACCCACTTGGGTTTCAGTACGGCATGCACTCACACCCGCTCAGCGACCCTCCCTCCCTCCCTCCCCTGTACAGCTCGGCCTCTACTTGCACAACTGTGTGGGCAAGTTAGCCCAGTGGCTACATGTCAAGACCGAGTGCAGCAATTAAAACAATGACAAACAAACAAGAGTTCACGGCGGTTAGATGAGTCTCGCTGGACGGAGGTTACAGCGAGGCGTGTGTGGAGTCGCAGTGAGGCGCGATTATTGTGATTTCTGCTCTTAAAAATCAGAATTAATCTACAGAAAAGTGACAAATTTTTATATTCAGGCTGCAGACGCTCTGCAGAGGATATATAAAGATTATTTTGAGTTCCATCTTCTCAAATGCGATTATTTTCTGACTTTGGTGGATCACTGGTTAGCACGAAGGCTCCTGGTTCGAACTCGGCTGTGGCCTTCCTGTGTGGAGTTTGCCTGTTCCCCCCGTTTGGTCTTTACAATGTCAGCAGACTGCAGTTAATCCAGAAAATAATCGATAATGCCTCCCTTTGTTTACACGTCTCCATGTTTGCACAGTGTTTCTCTTACATCCAGTTTGTTAAAAGATAAAACTGACAAATATTATTTTTTTTATTATTATTATTGTAAACGATTCCCATGAAAAGACAAAAACACCTCCCCGCTGCTCCAAACTCTCACTAGAGACCTGAAGATTGAATTATTCGCCACAAATTGAGTCAGAATCAGATTTATTGCCAAGTTTTCACTTACAAGGAATTTATCTTACCCTTCAGCAAGTTAATCCAAATCCAAACCAACAGAGCACAGCTTCATCTAGATGAATCGTGGCGAGCGCTCGACCAGCGGAGCGACGGGGGCTCGCCACGTTTGTTGATTTCTGTAATTCTTTTCACAGAGTAAATTTCTGATTTATCGAACTTTGGATTTATAACTCCCACGCTGATGAACAATTCTCCCCGCTCGGACGCTCAATGATGTGACAGCATGAGGCGTTAACACTGTTAGCTGTGCATCTGTTTCTTCGTTCAGGTCTTTCCCACCTCAAGCTCAACGTGTTACATTTGTAACCTGCGACCTTTAACAGCTGTTTGTATTTCACTGTGCCGGTTAAAGAGTTTGGAGCTGATTAATCGGCCAGTCAGTCAGCCAACTGTTGAACCGAGCGTCTAAATCAAAGTAATAAATATTAAAATAAATAAATCAATGTTGAACATCAAGCTTCTATTTCTGAGCCTCAGCTTCAGTAGCTCTAATTGAGAGTTATTATTATTATTACTACATGCGACCCGCATCTGTCAGGAGCCTCAACAATCATCAACAAACAGGTATTTCAAAAGACACCAGCAGAAAGGAATTTCAAGCCCGCCACAGTCAGTTCAGCTAACAATGAGTCCTTATCTCGACCAAAAAAAACTCTGGGATCATAGAAAGCAAACAAAAATACTTTTTTGAGACTCAATTCGACACGTTGGCCAACATAAATAAACCCGAGTGAAGCCTCCTTGTGTCTGAGAGACGAGCTCCGCGATTCTCTGACAGAGTTTTACCTCCCGTAGTCCGGCCAGCGAGATGCTGTCGGCTCCAGGGAACAGCAGCCTGGGAGCCAAGGCAGTTTGATGGTGGCTTCACGGAGTAATTAAGTTTGGAGGATTGAGTTAGAGAATAATACGATTTCTGTGGAACGGGCAAAACTATAAATTACAGACTTTTTGACCAGCGCTCTCAGGACAGACCGGGCCTGTTTGGTTGGTGAGTAGATGTGCAGGTTTTAGTTTAAAGCATCAGCACAGATCTGAGTCATGGCTCTGTTTTGGTCTCAGTGGTCTTGACTACAGCTCTGACAGATATCTATCGAGTCCACTGATGTGTGACGCAGCAGCGTGAGTGTTTACAGGCACTGATCATTACAGCACATCACTGCGTGACTGCGTGGTGGATGCCGGGAAGCCATCGGTGACTATCGGAAACCCATAATCGATCATCTGCAGGAGATGAATCATCAGCTTATTGTTTTAATTTTCTGTCCTTAGGCTACATGAGGTCACGTGTGGGCCTTGAGGTCCACGGCAGTATTAGTTGTTTGGCTTCGATTGGGAACAGTAGGTGCCAGTCTATCTCAACACTGTAGTGACCAGGGTCAAAGAGACCTATTGCTGCCTTCATAGACAGAACATAAAGCTCACTGCTGACGGTCCAATCTGCGTAAACAGACAATGACACCTCCAAGGGTAAAAACATTCTCTTTGTCTAATTCCGGGCAGATAGTATTTGTGGTTTCTTCCCTCCTGACCTCACCATTGACCTCTGACTTCAGCAGTTTCTCCACAACACTTATCAATATATTTTTTATATCAGAGATGCATCAGCTGATCGATGGATCTACGGGGAGGTGATCAAACTCTGCAGATCCCCCTTCAACTCTCCGGAGGACTTGAAACTGTAAAAATTGGAAAGAAACTGCAGAGCTCCATAAACGTGGGCTTCAAAATCAGGTTATAACTACTTATGTTTTGCTTGCTTCAGTCTCAATTCAACGCGGCTATAATCAATATTTTAGCGAGAGAACAGTGTGATCAGCTTAATCTGCAGCTCCACTCGACTTTATGGAGAGTTTGTGAGTTTCAGCTCATTGTTCAGCTCTCTCACCATGAACGCAATGCAGCATGTAGCAGCTAAAGAGCCAGATATCTCCCTCAGGAGTCCAAATCGGAGCCAAAAAGAGAGTAAATATTGTTACATTCATCAGGTGGACACAAACACAGCTCTAAATAAATGCTAATGTTGCTCTGTGTCGGCTGGCTGCGTTGATAATTGCTTGCTGATGAGTTCAGATCAAATTTAAAAGATGTTGTTGCGTCAGTGTCATGTTTACAGTTTGTTACGCTGCCACCAAGTGGCCAAAGAAAACCGACTCACAATCTCAAACGTGTAGTTTAAAATGCAAAATATGTAGTTTACATGCGTGTTACAGTCAACACAGCTGTGTTGTGTTTGTGAGTGCTCCTCACCGTGACCTTCCTGCCCTCCTGTCCCTGCTCTATCTCTTCCCCATCTTCCTCCTCCTCCTCCTCCTCCTCTTCGTCGTTGAGGTACAGGAAGTTCTGGACCCCCGCGTGACCCGGACGGACCTCGAGCTGATCCCAGTCGTCGACGTCACCTGAGGAGAGAACAGGTGAGGCTTTCATGTGCAAGAGCAGAGTCGGTTGCTATGCCACGGGTTTAATCACTGATAAAATACCAGGCGCAGAGCGGTAAGTCAGCAAAACATGTTATTAATGCCGCAACTTGACATGTCTTGTTTTTGCTGTCTAAGTTGGAATACTAAAGTACGTTCAAATTGTCATCACAGGTTTGGTAATTTGAAACGGATGTACTGAAACCACCTGAGAGCAGGAAAGCCCATATATGTCTGAAAAGAGGGGAGGGGGGGGGGGGGGATTTCCCTGTTAAACAACTACTCTGTTTTCAATGCGGGGGATCTTGGTTTCTTTCCCACATTCAACACAATGAACTTAAGACAGAGTGTGGCCACAACCACCTTTTGCCAAAACCACGATAAGCAGGTTTAAGAACGAAACCTCCCACGGACACAACAACCGCTCTTAATGGGTGACGACGTAATTGTATCACCTGAACCGCGAGCCCTCACCTTCTCCGTCCAGGATGTAGTCTCGTGGGAACATGATGCCGCAGCCCATGATGTCACCTTTGAAGCAACGAGGACCGAAGGCGTCTCCGACACCGCTGCCGTGAAAGATCTTGCCATCATCTGTCAGAGAGGAGGAGGAGGAGGAGCGAGGAAGAAGCTTTCAGTCCTGCAGCTAGGAGTCGATTCATTACTCAACAACGCGTTTGTGTGTTAACCTGTGAGCAGATTTCCACCACATACGACACAATTTCATGAGTATTTATGATGAAGTATGGAGGAAAATAAAGATAAATGGCCTCTTATTATATCATTTTTTAATGCTAATGATAAACTTGATTAAATTACTTGATGTGACATGGATGGATTCACTAACCAAAAAGTGCTTTTAACATTGCTAAAGTTAAATTAAATATTATACATGTTCATATTCAGGATAACATCACAACCTCAAGTGTGACATCGAGCACCATTTATTATTTAACAGTAAGACCGTGGATTATGATTTCTTTGTGTATTTATTATAATCATTTATTTGGCTCTGACGACACAAACAGTTCCCCAGCTGAGCTGTACTTTTGCCAAGCAACAACAACATCAACATTTTCCTCAACAGCAGCTTGTTAAGCTTTGATCTAAAAGTCTACATGTCAGTGCAGCCCGAGGCAGTTCAAAGCCCGGGCTGTTAGCTTTGTTCCACGTCGGCTGATGTCGCATGTGCACACTCTTTCCTTCCCTCCGTCCTCTTCTGACAATCATTCATAGTTTAAGTCAAATGTTACTTTTGCATAAATGTTCACCTCTGTGGCTCAAAGTTCAGCACAATGTAAGAAAGATAACGACCGTTAGTTAAATTTAAAACACCTGTGAAGTGGAGTAATGCGTGTAGTTAGAAGTCCGAGAAGTCAGCACTCATGGAACAACTCGTCCAATCAAATTACTTGGTGGGATCCACCGACAGTAGAAAGAACGGACAGCGTGTGTGACGTCTGTTCTGAAGATTTGAAGCTCAAAATATGCAGCGCTGACCGCCACCATCTTGGCGGTCCTGAGGCGAGCCGAACGAAACTTGTAACCTGGCACCTGTAACAGCACCCACCTGTCAATCAAAGCGTCCACGCTCTTAATCCTGCATAACTTTGAGCCTTAATATAATCTGAACAGGTGAGTTGTATATAAATTCACCCTCAGTACAGTTGTCATGAACGGGGAAATTAGCTACAGAGACCAAAACTGTTTTTTGTACCAGGCTGTAAACATGTTTATTTCTGCTGTCTAACATGGGGACTTATGAGACTGACTCACTTCTGGAACCAGCCTCAAGTGGACGTTAGAGGAACAGCAGTTTGCCACTTGGTCAGGAACTAAACTGTTGTACAAATCACCATAATCTACACATGCTGTTCATGCTGTCATACCTACCTAAATAAAGCAAGATGCTGCATGAACTAGCTTTATGTCAGCATCCTTACACTTGCCTATTACGGGACAATAAGCCTCATACCTGCTGTAGCTGCAGTAGTGATGTTGTTTCTTCCCAAAACTTCTCAAAAAAGGCACTGAACAGCCTCCTGCATGCACAACAATCCTCAACAATCCCATGTTTAGTTTATGTGTGTGTATCATCTCCCGCCATCAATCACAGACAAAAATAACGTTACGGACTACTGCAGAGCGAGACAAAGATATTTCAGACTTTCGTAAATCAAATTTCAGACTTTTCAAGACTCCAGGTCGCTTTAAGGTCTGTTGCTTCGTCTTCCAAGACGTTGACTAACACAGCGTCTATTAATGTGTTTACCACAGCATGCAACATGTGTACATGTAGTGCTAACATTCAGGACATCCTGACATTCCAGTCAGATGATGATGTGTAAAGGCGAAAGCAGCGCTAGTAAAAACACTAAAAAAAAGACATCAACATCCAAAGGAAATCATCAAAACAACACATACTACAGTTGCGAGAGACAACAATGGAAAAAAAGGGCAAAAGAAAAACATTGCAGAGGTAGCCTGCAGACGAGCTCTCCTCAAGCGAAGCGGTGTGGCTGCTGCTGGTAAATATTTATGGAGTTGTCATGGGACCCGTCCCCGGCTCAGGATACTGTTTAAACAATCTCTATCTGAGCACCGGGAGGGAGACGGAGACACTGTATCATTACGGCTCCCATGCGGGCCCTTGTCACAACACCACACACTAGGCAAACAGTGGAGCCACGCCGGCACAGGCGCTGCGAGCCTAAAAATAGCAGAGCACGGCTTTGGAGAGTGACAAGGGCTGGCGCTGGAGGTGAGCTGGGGTGACAAAGGGTGTGGAGGTCCAGGTTTGGGCTGAAGGGATCGAGGGATAGTTCACTAGGGCAGGAAAGATAGGAGAAGAAGCCCCGGCGGAGGGATGAGCAATCCTCAGAATTCCTGCACTTTGTTCGCTGTTTTTATTTGGATTATATTTGTGTGTTCACTGATTGCAGCTACCTGAACAAATTACGACTAAATCGTCAGGAAAAGCCTTTAATTATCCTGAAAACACACTCCGGTAGTCCTCGTTTTTATCTTAGAGACTTGTCTGCAAGCACAACTGTACAGAACGAAGATCATATTTTGTGTTTGTCTTTACAACCCTTTCTTTCTCGAGTGTCCAGATTAGGGCTGAAAAAATTAGTAGATTTAACAATTAGTCAGTCAACCAAATGAATGAAGGAATGACCAACATATTTGATGATCAATAAGTCATTCATTCATTAAGTAAAAGTGCAATACGTTCTCAATTTCCAGCTTCTCAAATATGACAATCTGCTTCTGACACTTTGCAGACTAAATGGGTCCTCAAGCAATTTATTATTGGACTTCCATGAAGTTGGGGGACCCACAAGAGACAGATCTTTTAAAAACAATGGTCAAAATCAAAGCAGCAAGAGTCAAAATATCCTTTTCTAGTTTCTAGTATGAACTGAACTAAAGTTTAATCAATTGTTGATTAATAGATGAAAATAATTGTTAGTTACGGCGCTGAATTAGAAAATGTTCTGCACAGTAAATCTTCGTTATGCTGAATGAATTTCGTCTGGCAGACGCGTGAGGCTATTTTAGTCTTTGGGCACATATGTTCTTTTTCTTTTCTCGAGTGTACTTTGGTGCTGAGAAAAAAAAATGTTGGAAATCGAGATACAGGAAGCTGGCTGAATTTAGAGCGAGGCTTTGACGGAAAATGTTAAAAATTTGTGTTGGAGAGTCGGAGAGTTTAAAATTAGCACAGAGGTGTTGACCAAGGTTTGGCTCTGAGGCAGGTGAGAGCGTATGGAGCCGGTCGGCGTTAACGTCGAGATCATAAACCCGAAAGCAGTCGTTGCCAGCAATGTTAGCTACTGGGACGGGCCACCAGGTGTTGGATCAAAAGGTGACTCGAGCGAGAGCAACAAGAAAGCGAAAAACTGCAGCTGAGTTTAAAGGTCTGGAGCCGGGCCCACGGGAGGAGAGGGCAGCCTCCTGACTGAGGAATGAGACCAGATGGAGCAAGAAAACAGGATTTCTCGTAACATGAGAGTTTGTCTGGGAAAAACTGGGCTTCCCTGCCCAGGGAACATTGACTTCACAGACTCCTAAAACATGCAAAATGAAATCAAAATATTTATAGACTTCTATGATTTCACCTTCTCACATATACACGTGAGTTTGTACACATTCCTAAGAATTTACTATAAATTGCATTTGCAGCTGCGAATGTGAGTTTATCATAAACAAAGTGTTGAGCTGTTGATATATAATACACATCACGCTTCCAGGGCCCAGCTTATGAAGTATATGAACATAAGCATGAAGCATGAGGACGTACAGACTCTGCAGTTGTAAATGGTTCTGGTTTTTACTGGTTTTAAGTCTACAGTCTTCTGTTTTAACTTCAGGATGAGCGGTGCGTTGATGTGACGAACAATACTTTTTATTTTAGAGCCGAAACTCTAAAATTTGTTGATTGACAGACAAATAACCGACAACCACTTCACTAATAAATGTTTAAAGTTTTCCAAACATTCTCTGGTTTCAGTTTTCCAAATTTGAGGACTTGGTACTTTTCTTTGACTAAATGTGATAATAAACTGAATATTTCTGGGTTTTGGACAGTTAGAGTAAAAATACAAACATTCTGATATCTTCATTTTGGATTGTGGGAAATTGTGACGGACATTCTTCACTGGTTGTACTGAGACCAAATCAGTCGTCGTGGTGATTTGCAGCAGAGCTGTGCAACAGTATGGAGATTTCTTGTTATCAGCGCTCCCTCTCTCTTATTCAATGTCTGCGTCGCCCAACCACAGCAGACGCAAACGACAGTAATCTTCTTGGTGTCACAATTTTGTAGCACAGACTGCGAAGCGAAGCAGACACAGAGGCTGAAGCTGGTACACAAAATGAGCCAGGTCAGAACACAATCCACAAACTTCACCTGCTGACGTCTGGTTGCATTTCTCAGATGATTTCTGCTCAACTTCATTGGCACTTCTTTTTCGCAACAACCTAAACGTGCTACCTCTGTTCAAATGAATGGGAAAACATCTTTTTGCCGCAGCACCTGATTTGGTCTCAATCAAGCCGACCCAAAGAGACTTTAATCTTTAATCATGTGACTTTTTATTAATCTGAATTTTATAGATAAAACAACTGAGGAAATAACTGGCAGGTGAATGAACACTAATGCACAAGTGCAGCCCTAGTTAGCAAAGTTTATGTAGCAAGCT
Organism: Protonibea diacanthus; assembly: GCA_028641955.1. NCBI lineage: Eukaryota > Metazoa > Chordata > Actinopteri > Sciaenidae > Protonibea > Protonibea diacanthus. The sequence continues at coordinate 2,637,781 of CM053984.1, forward strand.
GACCACCACACATACTTGTGTTCGGACATCGTGGCAGGTGGAGTGACGGATATATTTAAAACTATAAGTCGTTCAGCAGAAATGAATCAATGACTTTGATACTCGATTGATTATTTTTGTCATTTTTCATGCAAAAATACCAAAAAGTCTCCAAGCTGTTGAGTTTTTACTATTCTTTGTGTTCTCTGACAGTTAAAGGAATATCTCGATATCTTTGATCGAAACAATTTGAATTCACCAGCCCGTGCTTTGGGGAGATTTTCCACTATTTTCTTAGGCTAATCAGCAGATGAATCGATGATGAAATTAATCGCTATTGCAGCCATAATTCTCTCACTTGTGTGGCGACACCCACATGCTTAGTTCAGATAATGTTAGTTCATTCATCAGACTCTCTTTGTGCACGTTATTGTTAAAGAGGCTGTGTCATCCAGGTCCATTTTTGTCCCATTAGGTAAGCAGGTAATATCATCCGCGTATGCAACATGTTGGTATTGAATATTTGTTTTTGCAGAACCCGAGCTGGAATCAGATTAGACCCTGTCACTGATATAGAGCACAGAAGTTAGACTGAGCCCTATTATCTCAGGTTGGCTGGGTGGTGATGGATGGATGATGGTGGTGGTGGTGGTAGGGCACAAACTTCGGGTGCGGGTGTTGAGTCATAGCACGTGTGAGTCACTGATGGAGGGGTATGGAAGGAGGGTGACAGGGTTAATGACGCTTGCCGAGGAGCACTCACTGGTTGGATGGCTGGTTGCTCCTGATAGGGCCCACAGGGGCTCACAGGCCCTATGGCCCATTAACTTGCAGAGCCAAACCTGCAAGCCAACACACGGGATGGAGGTCCACGCTTGGGCCAGCTCCCAACACAAACACTTGCGGTAACACCGGCGCAGGCCAAAGAACTCTCAAACTATACAAGCTATACAAAGGAGGAGCGATATGGTTGGCAGGCTTTGTGTATATAGCTGGAATATATCTGGAGCTAAATCACAATCTTAAAAGTCAACAATAAACATCACGTGTGATCCAGGTCAACACTGGTCGCGTGCCCGATACAACGCACCATAAATCAAAGGTGACAGAAGGGCCGCTCGGTAGTCAAACCGTACATGTAAGACATAAATAAGAAAAGCAGGAATGTGGTGCTGAAGCATTAAATAATTTATATATCAGCCTCCAGGCTGCTAATATAACTCAAAAAACAATCTACAGCCACTGACAGCTAACGATAACAACGTTCACAGTGTGTTAAGGAGCAGCGTGAGGTACGATAAAAATATAACAGCGAGTTTCAAAAGTCTGCACAAGGCTGATGCCTGCCAAGAATATCCCAGCAGACCTTTGCTCCTTCAGATAGCGAGGTCAAACACAAAAACGAACCATGAGAGTAAATAAACAGAGGTGCCCCGTATCACTGAAACACGTCTTCACAGCATTCTTGACTTGCACCGAGTAAGAAAAAACCAGAGTAACAAAGCTAGTTATTCCTTCTACAAGCAATTTCTGCTGTGGTTATTTGACCCGGGGTATATGATACTGTGTATACATTAAGTTTTTGTCACCCTGCCAACGAGCGCCTGCGTGCAATTCTTGAGGTTCCTAAGCTGTTCGGTGGATGCACGGAGGGGGAGACGCGAAGAAGAGGCCCCCCGGCTGTTGATTTTAAGTAGCCGGATCAGAGCCTGCACCTTAACCCAAGCATGGGAAGGCAAACCTCATACGCACGGTGTGGAAAACCACATACATCATTTTAGTCTCTAACAAATAAGATTAATGGGAGCTGCGCTGGGGCGTGCACATTTCTGTGGTGTCCGACGCGATGCAGCCAAAACCAAGCAGACCGCAGCGCTAGGCCTCTGGGACTCGGCGTTGGTGAGCCCCCGTGAACGACTGGCCCTCGTCTGTCACTCAGCGATGAGGCATCATCCGCAGACCCCGGCAGGACGCACGGCATCAACTGTTATTATTATTAATGTGGATACGGCGGACTCGGGACTATAAACATCAACTCCGAAACATGAGTGGAATGTGCAGAGTGAAAGAGAAGATGTGTTTTGATAGCTGATTGGAGGTCAACTGGAAGAAAGTACATAAACCTCCTTCTAAAAATAAAATCATTTCCTCGTAAAAGAATCGTGTGAATCATTGAGAGCGAGAGCATCTGAATTCCCCCCGTGAGAAAGATTAACAATGGGATGCTTCAGACCAAAATAATGCAGATAAAAGCCAGCTAGCTCCTGCTTCGGGTCTGATAAGAGCTAACAAGATCTTGACTGTGACAGCGGATTGTCAGATAAAGAACCCAGGCTACCTACTGTAGCTCGTACGGTGTAACAACAACCACCTACCTAGCTGCGGCTGCTCTCATATCGTGGCAGCAGCGTTTGATAGCTAATCTCTTAGCACTGATAGCGATGGGTGCTGAGGCCTGGAATGGGAGCTGTGGGGGTTTTGTGCAGATGCCTGTAAAGATAATGTTCACAGGCCTGTCGTCACAAAAAACCAAGACTAAACGTGTGTGTGTAAGCCTGGAAGATAAAGATAAGTAAACTTTTTTGTGTCTTGTTTTTTTTTGGGGTCATTGCTTTGCTGAGATGTTTAGATGACACAGAGAGAGAGATGAAGATCGTGCTCCTCTTTCTGATGCTGTCACTGTCTGTTTTTTTTTTTTTTTTTGTCCCTTTTATCTGCCCGCGATCCTCCTTCATCTCTGTTTGTGCTAGGCACCTTAACATCCAGCTGCGACGGTGCCCTGTGATGTTTCCATCTAAAGGCAGCAGATACAGTAGATGCTTTAGAGGAAGTTTATCAGATTTTTTTAGGATTTCGGTTAAACGAGACTATGGGGGGAAATTCCACACTTACAACAGGAAATAACTCCTGAGAAACACAGAAGCAGAAAAACTGAGCGAGAGAAAGAAGTAAGAAGGGATTAAAATTTCACCTGCATGGTACGCCACTGATCCTCGGCTCCATCCTGGGTGTCTGTTCCTGGGGTAATCCTGCACAAACACAAACACACGTTTTCACAGTCATGAAGGTGATTTGAACCTCTACAGACAAACACTCTGAGATAATGTGTGACCAGCAGACTAAAGAGCAACAAATGAGCTTGAACAGATGAAGGCTCATCCATCGGTGCACAGTCCAAACCTGGACCCGGTTCGACTTCACTCATCCTGACCACCAGAACTGTTGCTGGCAGATTTTAATCGGCTGTAGCCAGCTAGATACTTGAAGACTTTTTCCAGCTGAGCCTCTCATCCAGCTTTTTAAAAACAAAGAACGTACTCTTAAAAAGCTCTTAAAACAAATCCATCTGCATACATGAGACAATCCTAAAAGACTGAGGATGAAGCTATAAGTCAAGATCAATGCAGAAAACATAGCTGCATGGTAGAGCTAGTTAGCCTCAGTAACATAATCCTGTTTAAATGCTTAGCTACTATAGAAACACACATACACGCACAAGCAGCACAGTTGTTATAAGCAGTAGTATGTTTCACGGTTTCAGGAGAAGAGGCTCTGAGGTTGATGACTAACTGATGAGTTTGGGAAACATAATGCCGGATCAGGTTTCATGTTTGGCTGAGGTTACTCGAGTGTAAACTTATCCAAATCCAATAAAGAGGCAGACAGAGCTGGTAATGTTCAAACTCTAATAATGCTGTATCTTGACTCACACACACGCATGCACACACACACACACTGGATGTGTGTCTAACATCACCTGTAACCACAAAAATGATTTATTTAGCTAATGATATACTCCTCAGCTTTGCAAGGTTACTACTACGGTAATTGTAAAGTAGTTAGCCAGAAATATTTAAAGCAACATTTTGTAACTTTTCCAACATAAACTAACGTCTGTTAACTGTTGATCTACACTGACCTGTGATCAGGTGAACGGTGTCTCTGTCATTCGTACGTCTGTTCTCACACTATGTAACTTTGGGCTCCAGGTCGGGAGAAGTACGTAACGCTTTACGGCACTAAGTCACATACCACCAACTATTTCACTGATTTTGGTGAAACTGGATCATATTTTATGGAGAAAATGTTTTCTGGTTTCCCTCTGATGTCCTCCGGCTGCTCCGCCTCAACTCTCTGTGATTTACAGAGTTTATGATGGACAGTGAAGTAAACTGCTGACAACTGTAGCTGCTGTTAGCTCAGTTTGTTAGCCGGGGGTGCCCGGACTGTGAGCTCAGAGCACCGGGGGAGTGTTAGTGTTTCTACCGCAGGCGTTTTGAACCACCGGGAAGAAGAAGAGGAAGTTTACAGGGGAGTGGAGCCAGTGTTGTGCCAGAACAGGAGCTGGGTATGTAACAAGCTCAGCAGCCTCTATGGACCTCTGATGACAGAGGAGACGAGACCAAAGCGGGCGTTGACGGAGGAAGCTAAGAAGAGAAAATGAGAGAGTGACCAAGCAATGGACAAGAGTAAATCTGGGACTGACTTTTAGTGGTTGGTGAGAGCTTGGTGAAATAAAAGGCTGAAAGACAGACGCCAAGCTGGGCTGACTGCTGTTGGACTAGTCAGTAATATTAGCTGGCTGCTATGTCCGCTGTTGGTTAGCAAAGTTGTCAACTCGCTAGTTTTTGCTGCTCTGACTACAATGCCGAGCAACATGAGGAGAAATCTAAAATCAACTCTAAATTCTCGAGTGTAAACCTCAGTAGCAGGTTCACGGTGTTTCCCAGCGCTCTGTGTTGTGATATTTGTCGTTTGAACATGTTAATGAGGGAGAGGATTCCTTTCCGTTTCCCTCTGTTTTGGAAATCTGTCAGTGTCAACTACGTCTCTGAGAGGTGAGGATATGTTTGCCTCTCTTTCTCTCTCTCTCACCATTCGACTGCATGTACAGTATGAACACCCTTCTCCAGGCTTCTCCATGCCAACAGAAATAACTAGAGGGCCAACTTTTGGATAAGATCAGAGTATGACTCAGAGGTAATTACCAGAGATTCTTATCTTTTACTCCGTACCTCCATTACTGTAGAAACACACTACTGCAAGAACAAGAGAGGCAATGACATTATGCTCTTTGATCCCCTCAGTAGGCTACATCTTCTAAAAGCTCTCCTGTTCACACGCTCTATCTCTCTCTCGATGGTAAACTCTTTATTTCTTTTCATCGTGTATTAACAGACAAAACAAGGCAGCCAAAAGACTTTCATTTTCATCACATCTCAGGTAAAAGAAATCCAAAATACGGCCATGATGACGTCCAAGAAGAGAGAGAGAAAAAAAACAATCCGTCTTTGGCGAGTCACGGTGAAGGGAAATGTTCTTTTAACCAAACAAAAGAACAGCCACCGATGACTGATGCGGAGACTGAATAGGCAACACATTACTCATAAACAAAAGAGGCCCGATGAAATTATTACTATTAGCACCTGTGTGGAGCAGAGAAATGAGTAATAGGGAGAGTGCAGACAGACATGTTGGTCGGGGCCAGGCAGACGGAGAGAGCAGCATTTGAGGACAGGACATCAGGGAAACATCAACGATCCTGTCTGACAACCCCATTGGGGCTTGAGGAACAGGAAATGGAAATGGATGGGGGGAAAGTGAGTGAGAGAGAGAGAGAGGGAGAGAGAGAGAGGGAGAGAGGGAGGGAAGAGGACAGAGTGAGACATCAGCAGAGGAAGACAGAGAGACATGGAGGAATGCAGCTACTGCTCCAAGCCTGAAAAACCCTTGATCCGCCAAGTCTGCTCCTCTTCCCCCTCGTCTCAACCACAAGCCGGAGGATTCCTCTGGCTGACTGGCATGTGGGCTGCATCTCCACGACGAGGGAGAGCAGCGTCTGGGTGTTTTCTCCTCTGATTGATGATCCACAGACACTGATTTGATCAGAGACTTTGAGGAAGACTCTGAAATAAGACAACATTAGGGATGCCTGAACAAATAACGGGTGGATTTATAGCGCTTTAATGTAAACCGCAGACTTGTGTCTGATAAATGGATCAACTGTTAAATGCCTGTTTTCATAGCCGTCTTCTTGGTAATTGTTGTGTCCATCATCTCTAATTCATAACATCTACTCAGTGTCTTCAACAAATAAATATGTTGGTTTAGGGAGAAAACTGAAGCAGCACTCCCCTCAGGGTCACAGTCTCTCAGTATACACAATACAGTGTCTCCTGTTAAGCAATGAAGAGCGGGATGAAGATGTTGGACAGTCGACCACTTTGGTCCAGACTGAAATACCTCAACAGCTCAATAAAACTTTATACAAACATTCATGGTCCTCAGAGGAGGAAGACAACTGATTTAGTGATCCGCTAACTTTTCCTCAACCGCATTCGGGTCTTGAAAAATGTTGGACGCATCGCTGTTGTCATTATTAGTGCCATTATCAGGTCAAAATACCTCAAATACTTAAATTCTACAATAAACTTGAGGAAGTTTACACTCCAGAAACCTCCACAAAGTTACCCAAGAGGGTGTTTTAGTTTCTCAACACATCGGTTAGTCCTCACCCTGGAAGACTTTCCTCTTGTAATGTTAACCTTTAAAAATAAAAAGAATTTTTCAATTTGTACGTCTGTTCTCATACTATGTAACTTTGGGCTCCGGGTCGGGAGAAGTACATAACACACCACCAACTATTTCACTGATTTTGGTGAAACTGGATCATATTTTATGGAGAAAATGTTTTCTGGTTTTCCCTCTGATGTCCTCCGGCTGCTCCGCCTCGACTCTCTGTGATTTACAGAGTTTATGATGGACAGTGAAGTAAACTGCTGACAACTGTAGCTGCTGTTAGCTAGTTAGCTGATCAGTTAGCTGTAGGGGGTTGGGGGGGTTAAATGCTGGTGGAGGCAAGTGATTGAAGAGGACGTTGACGGAGGAAGCTAAGAAGAGAAAATGAGAGAGCAAGCAACGGACAAAAGTAAATCTGGGACTGACTTTTAGTGGTTGGTGAGAGCTTGGTGAAATAAAAGGCTGAAAGACAGATGCCGAGCTGGGCTGACTGCTGTTGGACTAGTCAGTAATATTAGCTGCTGCTATGTCTGCTGTTGGTGACCTTGTTGATATTTGGCTGTTAGCAAAGTTGTAAGTAATGTAATCGTAACAGGCTGTCCATTTAAGACAGCGGTGCATGAATGAATTGCACTCTGAAACTCATAAAAACATACCAAATCTTACATAATGTTGCTTTAAGTACCTGAAAAAACAAGATTTTAATCTTCTCAGTGAATACAATATTTGTTTTTTCACCCGTTTTTAGCCATAAATTCTGTAAAGCAGATCATATTGCTTTATAGAATAGCTATCCTTCTGATAAAAGAAACATTCCAACCTATTGTGGTTCAGAAGTTACAACAGTTAACGCTGTGTTTTTTGTTTTTTTAATCGCTGGTGGCGCCACTAAATCATACCTACACTCCTTCTCTATCAACATATGATGGAATGCAAAAAGACAGAGAGAACACCACGTTAAGCCAGCCGGTCCGTTCTCACATGCTGTAAACTCTCAAAACATGGTCACTACACCCGCTGGCCTGCAGAAGCCATCCGAGAAATGCAAGCTGCTCCTAAGAACAACAAACACGAGCGTCAGGTCCACGGCATGGCGGAGCGAATATCAGATCCACAGCTGCAACACCGGTGTCATCAGAGCAGCCTGCATTTCCACACGGTGGCAGAGTAAACAAGTCTGAAAGACTAAGAGCGGAAAGGTGCGGGCCAAGCGGGGAACCGTGTGGAAGCAGATACCCATCATCTACATCGTTTAATCACACTGGCATATCACAGAGCTGTCTAAAAATATAACTTAAGCCATGAATTACAACGGATGTGAGAGTATGGGTGTGTGTGTGTGTTTGCAGGGAGGGAAAGTAGTGTGTTTCTGTTTGTACGTGCCCACACAACCTCACCTATAGGGGTTGGGCAGACACTGTGTAGGAAACTAATGCAGGTCTGTTTGTTTAACCTCGTGTCATCGGGCTAAAACCTCTAGCTCCTCACACGAGAACAACAACCGTCTGACAGTTAGCTGTGTTGATCTGATGGGAGTGAGGAGAGCAGCAGCTTACCCGAGTGTGTTTGGGCATGTTCATCAATATGCAAGTGCTTTCTTGATACAAACACAAATAATGTGAATCCAACGTGTCAGTTCAATCCGTTATAGCTCCATTTTTGGTGTCCACCAACCCCAAGAGGAAAATATCTGTCTGTTTAGCTTCTAAATGCTCCATTGTATTCACCAGCTAGTCACTAACTGTGTCTGCCAATCGTTTGGTACTGAACATGTAGAGTAGAAGGTTTTCACCGAATACAGCTGCCTGCTGAGGCTGCAACTCTGGCAATACGGCAACTTTTTGGGAGATAATTCTTGGTCCTTGGTTGCACGACTGGACTGAGTCTTCTGACATTTTATTTAGTTAATTCAATGGTCAACCTCCATAGAATGAGGAAGAGCTGCTGTTAAGCGACAGACTCGCACCGAGCGGCACGTTACACACACTGAGGCGATGAATGACTGAGAGGAAAAACAGCTGTAAGGCCAGAATATTTTCACATCTAACTTGACGGATTAAGGGTTTATGTCAACCAAACCAGAGTTGGTGATTGTTGGAAGAGTGGAAAGACTAACCAAGAAGGATTTGGTGAGTTCTATTTTGTTTCTGTCTGTCGTTTTTTATGTTCAATAAGGAAAGTATGTGTAAGAATATTTCCTTTCTTGACATACTGTGAGTTAATTTTGTTTATTTATTGGAATGTAGCAAACTCGCCGCTAGCTCACGTCTCCCACCTCAAATTCTTCCACCCCATTACTAAGTAACAAGAAAACACAGTAGAGAAACATATGTTAGCATTAGAGCAATGGCTGGTCTCCTTCATATGCGGCATGCGTATCAGAAGCAGAGCACATAAGGTGATCACCGACCCCTCTCGCCCCGATAGCTCCATCTTCAAAACCCTCCCCTCGGGAAGGAGATTACAGTGTAGGACATTTCTCTGCAGGAACAGCACATATCCTGAGACTGGTCGACACTTGAACTCTGACGCACAAGCACTTGTAGCAGTAGAACAAACATTAGCCAACAAGCACTTTAAAAGAAGGTAGGGAGCAGCACAGAACAAACACTTTATAACAAATGTAGCAGAACAAAGCGGTTTCTTTCCTAGAAAACGATCATATGTAAGTTTCAATGTATAACTGTGAAAATATTAATGTGTTAGTTGTCAACTATTAAATTAATTTCCAACTTTTTAAATAACTGATAAATAGTTTGGAGTCATTTCTTAATAAAAAAGGTGTCAAAATTGGGTTGTGGGCAGAACAAGACATTTGACGACGACAAGGGATCAATATTTTCTGACAATTTATGGACCAAACAAATCGATTTATCTAAAAGAGGATTGACAGATTAATCAATAATGAAAATAACAGTTGCAGTACTACAGACACGCGATAATAAATGATCTCCAATCTCCAATCATATGGTCCTTTTTTCCCCCATCAGTCTAAATTGTATCTATTAATCTCTGATTTAGCTAACATTAAACAGGGTTGTATCTAACGATTCTTTCTTTCTAATCAATTCAATCATTTTGCATGTAAAATGTCAGCAAACTGTGAACATGTATGTTAGAATTTCCAATTTCCCAAAGTCACATCTTGCTTTGTTTGACCAAAACCAAAAGATATTCAGTTTATTATCAAGTAGGACAAACAAAATCATCAAACTCTCACAGAAACAGCAGATATATTAGCTTCTCTGCCCGTCGACTAATCGAATTATTCACCAAGTCTTTGCAGTTCTTGTACCAAAGAGATCGCTGTACAGTGTTACTGGTCTGACGGTGCTGTGGGTTCTTCAGCTTCAGGCACAAAAACAGCAGCAGAGAAAAAACGCTTAGTAGGACTGCTGCATCAGAGGAGGAAGAGGAAGAGAGTTGTTCCCAGGACCTGGTCCCGGAGCATACCAGGACAGAGGAAACACTGCCATTCCAACCTCCTGAACAGTTCGTGCTGTTTTATTTCTTGTTGCATGCTGTTAGGTTTGTGCGTTTGGCTTTATGACTTACTCATGAACAGAGAGTGAGTCAATACAGTCATCAGAGAGGACGGAGGGTCATGAACTGAGAAAACAATCAGTTTCATTCAGACAGCTGCTGAACCGACCTATCTGTGCCTCCAGCCCTCCGCCAGGACGATGACACCTATCCATCCACCTTCACATATTCAGCCCATCTCCCCTACCTGCTTCTTCACTTCCTTATCCTCCCACAGCGTTACGCTTTTTTTGTTTTTCTACAGGATTTTAGGGGTTTGTTTGTTTTTCAGGACATGAGGGTTTTCCTGCTTTTTTTCCTGTGTTTTTCATATTCGGAATAGCTTCCCTTGATTTTTCTACCTCCCGACTTCTTACCTTGCTACCCCCTCCTCCTCAACCTACCAGCTACACTCCACCACCACCCCATAACTAAGCCTAGATCTCTCTTTGTCCCACAGCCTAGCAACCAGTGTGTGTACCGGATGAAAAACAACTGCCGCTACCAAGCGTATGCATACTGTACATTCATGGGGACCCTTATCTTCAGAGGAAGTGAGAGGTCATGACAGGTCTAGGAATTGCGGTGAGGGTCAAAACAGATCTAAGATTACAGAAACACACAAAACAACACATCTACCTTACGCACAAAGAACTCAAACTTATCACAGAACAAATTCCTCTGACTTCCCTGTTGGACAGGAAACTGGCAACGGTGGCTTTGGGGATTCAAAAATGTACTTCCATCTAATTTGATTTGAACGTGTCGGATCACTTTCCCTTTATCTTTGCATTGGGAAGAGACTACAGACATGTTGGCGGCTTTCAGAGGCTAAACATAGAACATAATAATGTTTATGAGCCAAATGCTAACATCATGCTATCATGAGTCGGGATCAGGTCTGTTGCCAAATAGGTTTACGAGGAACTTGCCTTGATGTTTTGATAATGTCAACATGGTGATGTTTATACAGTATAATGTTTACCATGTAAACTTTTATAGTATGCTAATATTAGCTAATTAGCACTACAAACAGGGTGCAACTGATGGGATAGTCATTAGTTTTGAGATTTCAAAAATTATTTAATTCACCCTGAGGGCGGCATGAATGTCTGCACAAAGTTTAAAGGACCGGTGCGTAGGACTTAATGCCATCTAGTGGTTGTGTTGCTTACCGCAACCGCCTCACCTACCCCCGTCCTCCTATCCTGTCCTTCGAGCACGAAAAAGAAACTACGGCAGCTGCAAAATACGCAAAAAAAACAACAACAACCTTGAAACGCTCCATCTAGGTACAGTGTTTAGTTTGTCTTTTCTGGACTACTGTAGACACATGGCACTGCAACATGCACATTCGAAAGAAACAAAACCATAATTATTATCATTTTTAGGGGATTGTACACTAATGAAAACATAGTTTTATTATTATATTCGGTAAATAGAGCCCCCTAAACTTAAACAGTCGTTGAGACATTTTAATGCTAACCTGATGGAGGGAAAGTCAATGAATCTCCAAAGTCATCAGGCTTTATCATCTGGGGACCATAAATGTCTGTACAAGAATTTAGCTCTAATCTATGATGTTGAAATGTCTCGCTTAATAACTGCTCGTGGTGCCGGGGGAGTTGTCATCAGATTAAGCTTTCTCATCTAGAAACAATGAACGTCTGTGCCAAGTTTCACACCAATCCATCCAATATTTGTTATGATGTTTTTAAGATGGGACCAAAGTGGTTATCACAAGAGCCACAAATTCAAATATTTTACTTTCCTTGAGAGGTGACTCAGAACTGTTGTGGATGTTAGGAGACAGAACGAGTTGGCAAAGGAGGAGAAAAAGATTTGTTAAGTGAAGAAAATAGTAATAGTAGAAAAGAGTACAAAGTTGAGCTTGACGTCAGCAACCACAACAAACAGAAAGAGAGACAGACAGCCAAAATATGGCAGTCTGCGGGGCATTAATGACTGGATTTATGCTTATATTCAAGCCTTCTTTCTTACCACAGGATGCTATGTAGAAAAAAAAGAAAAAAAAAGACCAGCATGCAAACTTGCGACTGCTGTTGAGTAAACAGTTATTACCCAAGCCCTTCAATTTGCTGCTTTATCACCTCTCCTGGACTTAAGCTTAATGTCTTTATAATGAAACCCAGATGCAGAGAGAGAGAGACAGAGAGAGAGAGAAGTAGTGGAGCAAAAATAAAGGAGAGGAGAACTCTGAGGAGGTAATGGTACTGGAGTTATCACCACTCAGCCTCTTCCTCACCCATGGGAGCAGCGTCTGTATGTGTTTAACACAGAGCATGTGTTGTGCATGTCCTTTCCTGCAGCTCCATCAGAGGATATTTTGTTTCTAAATTCGTAGATGTAGATTTGGAGTATGATGAGATTGAAAGGGTTGAATTAAAAATACATTTTTGCAGTCATCGTATATTTAAATGTTATAATTTATATATTTTCTGCAGAGAGAGCACATCCTACATTAGTTTTCTCCAGGGGCCGTGAGTCCAGCTGACAATGTCGGTAATTTGATTGGCTCACTCGCTGTTATCTGTATATTTCCGTGAAAAACTAAAAAGTTCTTCTCATGACTAATTTCAGCAGCCACATGGGGGAGGTGCAGTCGATGCTCTTAGTCATTGTTTATTCTGCATGTTATTTGAGTGCTCACCATGCGACTCCGTGACTCAGTACTTTAAGTTGACTCTGTGACGTTGTTCGTTACGGGACTACCCGTTGCTGTGACACTGCCGGTTTGCAGGAACTGCAGATGACTCAGTGGGTGTTGAAATAACACGAACCAAAAGTGATGTCTGCTGGGAAATCAGTGCAGACCGGTGAACCTGTGTGTTTGGATTCATGTGCAAGCAAGGCTACATTAATCAATGTCAGTTAGCCTGGCATGAATGTTGAATGTTTTAAAGGGATAGACGTCTTAAATCGGTTATTGATAGTGCATCTTTAGCAACACCGGGCAGATGCTGCTATTAAAAACTCCGACCCAGACGTCTGAAACTTTCAAGCTGATTCCACAAATGTGTCCAAAAACTGTAACTGCAGCATTAAAGTTTATTTTATACAAAAAGTTTGACTGTAAAGGTGAAATATGGGCGATAACGTCTGTAGGGACTTAATTTGACAGGCGACATGTGTATGAGGAAGGAAATACTACCAACGTCATTGATTTGTGGACTTATTGCTTCAACATTTGATGATCCCCTGACTCAGTATTTTAAGTGGACTCTGTGACGCTGTTTGTTACTGGACTACCCGTTGCTGCGACGCAGGAACTGCCGATGACTCAGCGGGTGTTGAAATAACATGAAGAAAACGTGACATCTGCTGTGAATTCAGAGGAAACCTGAGAAAGTTACGCTAATGGACATAAATTCACGTAGTCAGCCTTAAATTTTAGCATTTAGCTGATTTTTTTTATCCAAAGCGACTTAGAAAAGGGAAACAATCAAGATACAGTGCAACCACCGCTCGCATAGAGTCAAGGTATCATGTCCAGTTGTTGGTAGTGTTGCAGAGGAGGTCCTCCCTGAAGAGCTGGAGGTCTTCAGGAGGTTTGTGACGCCCCTGATCTGGTAGGAACTGGTAGGACGAGAAAAGTTTGGATCGCCCTGAGCGTACGGGTGGCAGAGCCAGACGTCTACGACTTAAATCGGTGCATCTGCTAGCAACACCGGTCAGATGTCAGTAAACCGCTGGCATTAGAAACACCCACCAAGACGCCTGAATCTTGCTGAATCAAGCCGATTTCACAAATATGTAAAAGAAAAAAAAAAACTGCAAAAATATGCACAGCAGCTGCAGCATAAGGTTCGACCGTAAAGGTGAAATATGGGCGATGCTGCCTGCAGGGGAGCCGGTTTGACAAACAACATATCTATGAAGGCGATATTATTGATTTATTGACTTACTGAGGATTTAAATATTGACTAATGTTCTAAAATTACACGGCTTGGATTGAGACCTGAAGGTCGGACACATACAGTGCAAATATTTCTCTCCTCTCCGTATGCACCTATAGCTCTCTTTGTTTTAATATCATCCGGTGACCTGTGCGTCCCTCTGTTCCTGTTTTATATAAATTGCCTCTGAGACCTTGAAAGATGTTGTACAAGTTTCATCTTTTATTTTTGTTATTAAAAGGAGCAGAGCTTTGACCCTGGGAGAGACAGTGCTGGCAGCTCTCCACAGGCCTTGGCTTTGGCAGTCGCTAATATTTCACATTCATAACACTTTCGAGGCTAAACTTACAGGGTGTAAAAAAACTCACAAATCATGGACCCATACTGTCAAAGAAATAGTTCCTGAGTCAGAAGAATAATGTAATGTAAAAAAATATATATATGCAAATAGGTTTTGTGAGAGACTCCATCTATCAGAAAGGAGACATTTATACAAGTTTAATCCTGTCCTTCATGAGCTTAGTGAGGAGGCCAGAGTTTAACTGCTACAAGACTTTATACGTTTGCATCCGTGCATTGAAATGTCTGAACATATTAACCCTGCACTCTGTGCATCTCTTAACATCCATCAGCTTCACTCGGTGGCCAAACATTTACAGGTTTGTCTGTTTTTATTCTTCAAAGCAGCTCTACGTGGTAGCAGTCACTTGCAGGGCTGCAGTTTTAATGCAGAAATGGGAACCGCATGTGCATTCTTTGGAAAAAGAAATAAGGGCTCAAATGAGAGGTGTTAAAATTTCTCTAATTGTATTTTCCTCTGGGGGTGTTTCATCCACCCAAAGTAGCCCATTAGATCCAAAGAGAATGGCCAAGCTGCTGGATAATGGGGAAGAAAATAAAGCTTATGACAGTACCACTATGTTTACTACCAGTAGTCTATTTCACAAACTTTCTGTCCTCTAAAACGGACTTTACAGGCTGAGCCTCTCACCATTTTCTCTCCATAGACTGTGATGTATATGCACGTGGGGGGTCCTTCCTTTAAATATTCAGTGTGGCTGCTCTTCCATTAAACATTCCCAAGACAACGCCTGCACGTGCTAATTACCTGCCTTATTCCCAATGTCAGTTTTCCATCATTATGTTGTTAGCTCACTGACTTGCTGAACTATGGGGACCAGAGAGGGAGAGCATAAGAAAGCAACGTGGAAGTCTTATTGCTGCAGTCCACATCCCCGGAGTTCACTGGAGATATATAGCCTTGTATATAACTGTATGGAAAAATAAGAGAAAGAGCCAAATGAGTTCTTTTCTTAGAAAGCTCACCCTTCTTGCCAGGCCCAGGGCGATGTAGCACTTCTCCCCAGCATCAACGATCTCCAATTCATAATAGTGGCAGCGGGTGGTGAGCGGCTGGCGGGCCTGAGCCAAACCCACGTCTGTGATGCTCTTTCCTTTTCCAACATACTCCAAGAGCTGAGGACGGGGATAAACAGAGAGAGAGACAGAGAAGCATGGGCATTAATATGTGAGGAAATAAACAATATAAAAAAGGGCACTAATTAAACACACACATTAAAATACAGACTCCATTCCAACCTGTTTTATTGCTCAATAAACTCCAATCATAAGGCTCATTCACCCGTACATGGATAGTGATGAAGATTCACTAACCAAGAGACAGGAAACCTTCCCGAGTGCAGACACGTTAACCGAATGTTCTCTGTCACTGACTGGGTCCAGTCTTTGATGTCACATGCATGGCCTCGTTATCTAGCGGGCTTTAGCCATCGCAGTGGTCAGCTGTATTGCTACATAGACTAGCTATTGCAAGATGTCACAGCAGCTGAGTGTCCGAAGTTGCGACAGCACAGTCAGTGTCTGTATCTTTCCTCTTCATGTCCTCATAAATCTGTAAGTTCTATATATCAAATCTTATTGTGAACGAGTTGAATTTGAAAATTAAATGCGATCAAATAGCCTATATGTCTCATTATCCTTAAAAATATCATTTAAATGTCGGGAAAAAACAGATTATAGTGGAATTATTACAAGCCCATCTGTCAAAATGACAGAACAAGAAAGCTAAATGCGAGAAAGTGAGTAAATATGCAGAATACGAACTTCTCTCACAGGCTCTCTTTTTATTAGTCACCTAGCGTGATGCTCTTAGAGATGGCAGTGTCCACTTGGGTCCATGAATCCTATTGATTTTGGTCAGCCCCTAATTTTTCCTCTAGTGCCACGATGAAGTTGACGATTTTGGATTTAATAAAATGTCGCTGTGTGCAA
Source organism: Protonibea diacanthus (assembly GCA_028641955.1). NCBI lineage: Eukaryota > Metazoa > Chordata > Actinopteri > Sciaenidae > Protonibea > Protonibea diacanthus. Next base: position 2,654,010 of record CM053984.1, read on the forward strand.
CAGCTGTACTGTGAGCCTGTCAGCCTATATTTGTTTACTCTGTGGTGCACGGTTAGTTGTATGTTAAATTAGGTTAATTAGCAGTACCTGTTACAAACATCTATCACTGGACTACACTGAGACCGGAGTAAACTTCGTTCTCAGGCTGTTCTGTTCTGTATAAGGAGCATTTCTTCGTCTGGTTTCTAAGCACATTTATGGACGTTTCTTGATGGACATATTAAACGATATCCTCGGAAATGGCAAGTCACACTCGATCTAAAAATGTGTATCATGCATCACGTCTCTGTGTTCAGATTTGCGACTCTCCCACGCTCCTCACAGTTTGAAAACCTTTGCACAAGTCAAAGATTTCAGTTATCCTGTTCAAATCTCTCAGCATCTAGAAGATGGACTGGCACTGAACGCAGCGCAGACATTGATGCTTCCAAGGCAAAGTATCCTACTGACTTTGCTGAGCGCTTTGGCCCCCGTGAGGTCGACATTTGTGGTTTTGAATGAAACAATTGCTGAACGGACTGGCTCGAAATTTATGTTTTCCAATACTTGGTTTATGACCTGCAACACTGACATTCCCATCACTGTCAGTTGTGTTCAGTGCTTGTTTGCATGCTAACACTACATGTTCACATTTTAACTAAACAAAGCACCACTGTGCAGTCTCACAGAGCCACTAGCAAAGCTGCAGAGAACCTTTGTTACTCTTCAGCACGGCTTTGAGGACAGACTGTCCCCTTCATTGTGACAGCAGGGTTTTTACTCCAGCTTTGAGAGATGCCATTCAGAGCAGCTATAAACACTTTTGCCTTCAGATGTGGTGGGACAACGTGTCCTACAAACTACTTTGTTTCTCAGTAAATCTTGTTGCTGCTGTTATTTAATTATTTGGGCGATCAGGCCAAAAGGGCCGGCAGTAATACGAGTCTTTGTAAGTGGCGAGGTTTAAATGAGAGACGCAGCAGATCAAGCTTGGGCAGGATCCTTGGCCTCAGTGTTGTTCCAGCGGTGAGGGACTTAACCACACAACTACCTTTTGCAAGTGTGTCCTAAGTGAGTGGGCACCATGACAGACTGACACTTCCAAACCCTCCATGAACCACCCATGGCGACTGCCCTACAAGTATCAACAGCCACTTGGGATTGCATGTTCAGTCCGCGATGATAATGCAATTACTTTCAGGTCTATTTTGGTCTTAAGCATCTAAACAGGTGAGGATGGGTGGGTACAGGTGAGTAGGTGGGCAGCTAGGCAACCACAAAGCCTTTAGGCTGAGCAGTGTTTCCATGCCTCAAGTGCACGAGTGCGACTGTGTGAGCGGGTGCACGGTGGAGAATACGCCCCTGGTTTGAAAGGCTAGGATGACAGACAAGGTGGGGGTGGACAAAATTGCTACTGTATTAAGCCTTTGTGTTTGCGTGTCTGTTTTTCAGTAGCCTGCCACTTGAAGGACACACCTGGTGGGAACAGCTATTCAACATCTACGTCATCAGAAAAAGTCAAGTGTCTCAATTAACTTATTACCATTTTTTCTTTTTGTTATTCCCTGTTGCTTAGCGATACATCAAACTGAAAATAACTCAGAAAGGAAGCAGTCAAAAAGTTTCATTTCAGTCTCTGAGCTTGATGTTGGACTGAACTGGCTGCTGAGAACAGAACTCGCACAGTTCATGTGAAGCTACATGTCTTATAAGACTCAGTTAAACACCAACTTTAAAGAGATCATCACGGACGCTTGAAACTCTTCAGCACAAATTTAACACTGCATCGCTGGCTTTGTGTCCATATTGAACAATTATGATGAGCTGATTTCTTTTGTATTTATATTGTATTGATTGTATATTCTTTAGGTTTTAGGAAACATTACAGGGGCCGTCTGCAGACTCATCACCCATCCGGCCAGAAATCTTTCTTGAACATCAATCATTGAAGAAAATGACCAAAAAAAAAAGACCTCTCAGTGAGATTTTTCATATCATTCAAATTAGAGATGTCACATGAGGTTTTAACATCCATACTCCAAAGACTAATTTAAACTTATAAGTTTAAAGTCTGTGTGAAGTAAGAATAAATATGAGTTCTGAGTTTGTCAGACCAAAGAAGAAAGTGTTATTAACCATCCAGCCAAATTTGAATGATTAAAAATATCAACATGTTTATGAAATCAGGTGTCAAAATCAGGTAAAAATGAATTCTCGGCTCCAGGACTGTGGGGGCGTGTCCTCTGAAGGCGGTGAAGCCACGTTCACTCGTGGAAGGAGTCAAGCAGCCATTTTGAAGCGAATGAAATGTGTCGGATGAGTTCAGAAAATGACGACTAACTTTGAAACACTCTGAGCTGAGATGAATTCATCTCTGTCTCTCTGCTCAGGGTGGCCTCAGCATGTCATCGAGCCGCCCTTTAAGGACCGCCCACAAAATCCTGGACTGAAAACTGGTAAAAAACTGCTTTAACTTCTAACTCCACATATCAGTCATACATCGTTCAAAGTCTTTTCACATATTTTAAGCAACTATTTTCCAATATATTTAATGTGTTTCGGAAGAAATATCAGGATTGCCTTTACATGGACTTTAAATTATTGATATAATATGAATCAAAGTTTGATTAGGAGGTTTTCAACTCCTGAAATTGACATGGGGCGATCCGTTACGATCCGAAAATATATAAATCATATAAAGTTGCTGGACCTACAGGAACTTACTCACAGAATTAATGGCAATTAGCAACAGCTGATAGGACCGACCAACAGTGACAGTTGTTATTTTCCACCGATCCTGAACAACATGTTTTGCACAGTGAAGTTTAATTGCTAATTAGTGAGCAGCTTTGAAACTCAGAGTGAATCCATGAATTTTGCCAACTCGGTTGTTAGAACAGACTCAATCACCAGTGAGACCAAATCATCATATTGACATTGATATATTGATATATTTATAGAGTTATGTTTAGAGACAGCATGTTTCACGACAATGCATTTTGTGTATTCTTCCTTCCCTGTCTTTTCTGGCAGATTATTACATTTCTTTACTTCGTTAACATTCAGTCAGTGGAATAAACATCCAACAGTGACAAAACATCCAACGACAGCTGAACTTAACATTTCAAAAATGGAACTCACTGTAAATTTATATAATCTAAACCCAGATTTGTCAAAAATAAGTACAGAGAGATCGTATGAGAACACTGAATAGACTGCGTTGGCTTCACAGGATTATTAAACTAAAGCCTGTGTCTACAGTTACATAATTCCATCAGCTACTGGTTGTCAGTCTGGTTGCATAAAGACTGCAGAATTTCAACAGCAAGGAGAAAGCTGGCAGACGTAGACGGCAATAACTGAGCTGTTAAACTAAAGCCATTCTGTAAAGTTTTGTGCTCGATGCCAGTTTATTTTTGGACTGTAAATGTCTAATAGATACAGACTAACTGTAGAATATTCACCATAAAGAAAGTTGGTGTCAACTTCTCTCTGTTGCAGCGTTGTTGCTATGCATGTTTTTTTTGTTGTTGTTTTTTTTTTTTTTTACAGTAACAGAGACAAAAAAAGTCTCTTCACATTCCTGGAAACAAACCATATTTTTTATGGTTTCTTTCTACGACCCTGCTGATTACTTGCTGACATGGATAACAGTATTAACCTCAGCCTTCTTTGTTGCAGACTGCCCTTTCGTGCATGCTCTTGTGCCTCCTTAACCTGCTGCACTTTCATGCCTGGACAATGGCTGTTCCTTTGAGAGAGGAGGAAAGAGTTTCAGTGTGATGAACACTCAGTCACACCTTCTTTCTTTTTTTCTCCTTCTGCTGCTGCTGCTGAGTAATGAAAGGAGGAGAGAGACGAGAGGGCAGAAAAAGAGAGACGTAGCCTTGAGCGAAGCGTGTCTCACTTAGACAGCTGACAATCTCTCTCCCTCTTTCACTCACTCCTATAATTCGGAGCGGTGAGAATGGCGATGGTGGTGTGCAAGGACGTGTTTTGTTGAGCTGCTGCCTGGGTAACAGATGTAACGCCCAGAGAGTGGTCCTGCCAGTTTCCTGTCACACCTAATAGGGAACTTAAATAAAGGTGAAATTGAAAATTAAGAGAGCTTTCTTTATTACAGTATGTGGTTCATACTTGTCAACTAAACTCTGATGTGATTAAACATCACGCAACATCATGCAACAGTTGTTATGTTATGACTTCTGTCTTTATTGCTTTTATATTTATATTCTTTTCATTACATTTTGTTTTTTCGTGGCTTTTTTTTGGGTGAATTTCTAATTGTTTTCCCATCGTGTGTCCACTTGTGGTCCTTGTAAAAGTGTTTTTTTCTCCTCTTTTGTCCTGCATATTTCTTCTTTGCGCTCTCAAAATAAATCCATACCAATTTATATGCTTAAATAAAAAAAAAAAAATTAAAAAATACAATATGGGCATTGAAATGTGCACGATCTGAGCCAAACGTGCCACTTTAATTTGGAAAATGAGCTGGCTGTCCTTGTCCGGAGGCTGTGATTCTTTGCTCTAATTCATCTCTTATTTGGGTTAGATGCCCTCCAGCAGCTACATCTGAGTTGTCCATCAGTCGTGTGCATAAGAAACACACTGTCATGATGCCGCAGCTGGTTACGGTCACTCTTTTAACAGGTGATGTTTAGTGCTTAAACCATGTTATGAATCGGTTTATATTACCATGGAACACGCTACTTTAGCTCTTTCTTTTGAGTTATAAATCACCTGAGCGAAACCACTACAACTACCCGCCCGCCTGTCATCAAAAGTTCACGTACTCTCAAACGGCATAATTGCTCACATGTTCAAACTCAGCAGCAGGTTCAAACGCTTCGAACGGCACATTTGCATGTTCGCAGCACATCTTTATGGGTGAACAAATTTTAAGGTAATTTTACGACGGTGCATTGAAAACAAATCACTCGCTCGCTCATTACAGACCTCGAATAACTTGTCTTGTTCGAGCATGTAATGTGTCATGTGATATCACAATCGATTGCCGGCCTTGTTTTAAACTGAGTTAGGAACTTAAATGAGGCACTTGACGTCAAAAAACAATATGTAAAACTCAAAACACGAGCTGTAATTACCACAGCACTGACACAGTAAGTGAGGCAGAGTTAGGTGAACGTGTATTTACTGTTACACAGTTATAAAATGCTTTAAGACAAGATGATATTGGCCTGGATGCCTCGCAGCAGCATCCCCACCTACGCTAAGACTGTATTTAAAATTCTGCAAGACTGAAAGTACCTTCCTGTTCACATAGTGACCACGTGTGGTGTTACACACACCAGTGATAACATCTGAAACCGCTACACAAGTTACTTCACGACACGATGCCCTGAAAGAATAGACCTACGTAATCACTTTGCAGGTTTAATCAATCAATCGTCCCTCTGAGATTTCCGTTGAAACCTGTGATACCCAAGGACCCGCGTTGTTGCCCTTCTCTGACACCTCATCACTCGCTGGCCAAGTGGAGCTTTTCATCACCTTTTAATACACTCCATTTATTATCACCATTACCACTGCTGGGAAGATGTTGCCCAAATTAACTTGCGGCTCCAATGCCAACACGTACTGCCACCAGTGCTGATTTATTTCAAAGTCGTAAAAAGTTACAGCTTCATAGGAAGGTTGCCACCTTCGGAAAAACACATTACTCTTGGGTAAGTGCTGAATAGCACCAAGGAGAGGGTGGCATGAAAAGATGGTAAGACATACAGACATAAAATAACACGTTCAGAGATGTAAACGATGCCAAACTCGGGTCGTATGTTACTGCTGATTGGAAAAAGGTCCACTATTACAGAGCGTTTTATATTCTCAAGGATTCAAGTCAATACCGTTACTGAGGCAGCCGACCATGATGTCAGTTCCTGGGACTTCCCTCCAACCACACATGAAGCACACAGGTTCAGAGAAATGTTGCTGAAACAGCAGCATTGTTTACATCCATGTGAACTAGCTAGCTACCTTCTGCTTCCTTGCCTAAGTTGGGGCTTTACAGCAGATCTTGGTGTGTCACCTCCACCTGTGGATCAGTGGAACACCATTGGCAGGATTACTGCACAAAATGGGGACCCGTTCATAGAAAAACATCTCCACAATGCTAATAAGAGGTAAAAACTCCACAGGGAACCTTTGAGTAAAGTGATTCAAAAACATTTAGTGAGTCTGCTATACTCTATTCAGGTTTGATGGATGACTCCAGGTGCATACTAAGTCAAGCACAAAGCACATTCTCCATGTCCACATAGCTGCGAGGGTCCCGACAATGTAAATTTCACAAGGTTCGATGCACAGCGTCCATACATGTATGAACCCGGCTGCCTATGCAGAAAAAACAGAACCACACGAGCGTCCACTGTACGTGTCAGTTTGGAAGTATACGCAGCCTTTATATGCAGGCTTAAATTTGGCAGTGACACACCACCACATGAAGAAATCAACAGTGTAAAACACTGTGTACAAAAAAGGAGACAAAATAGCAGCAACAAAAATGCATATACATTAAATTTAAATCAACTGTGTCCATGAGTGGCAAAAGTTTTGTGTCCACCCTCCAAAGACCTCCAGTAAAAGTTGTTCAGATCAGTTGCACGTGACAAAGCAGAAAAGAAATAAGCTGCACGGTACTGTGAGCTTGAAAAGGGAACTTGCACATGAGTCTAGACTTAGGATGCGTCAAATGCCAGCACTGACGTGTGCTTCAAAAATGTCACTGCACGTCAGTGCGATGGCATTGACGGAGAACGTAAGAACAGTGACGGGTCAGCTTGAGCTGCTTGCTTTCTTCTTTTTTGCCGTTGGAAATTTATGGACATAACAAAGACTCAGCAGTCCTCCAATCTTCAGTAACACATCTAACAAAGTACAGGGCAGACACTCGCCGGCCTGTATGAATGAACAAACAACACTGTCACGATTGCACAGCGGTCTATTTTCTGCCCATGTGTGCAGCCCCCCGTTACTCTATATCACAAAGTAAGTGAAAGAATGTAAACACAGCTGCTGTGGGGAATATAATTAAAGCATGATACGGCCTGATCACGTACAGCGCAGGCATCTACTGTTGCGCTGCTGATAGCGGGTAAGATCTGACACACGGTGGGACTCCCGTTGACCCCTCTGAGTTGAAGATAAATCCAGCTTTACTCCAGGTCATCTTGTGTGACGCAGGTCTGCAAACCTCTGCCACGACCAGCCAGCCAGCCTCCACTCAGTCCGTTTGACTTTCCTTTGGATTAAGTTCTTCGTAGTTTCCTCTTTTCTCACGCTGCTCAGTTCAGAGGACTGGAGGCGACTGTGATGGCCTGGGAGGTTGCAACCACAACAACTTGATGGGAAAGTTGTGAACTTTCATCCAAGAGCAGTGTCATGTTGGGATTCATGACTATTGTTCCCAGAGGAAGGAAGGAAGGAAGCAGGCAACCTTAGAGGGGCGTTGGTACTACAGCTGGCTCTGGCAATTGGAAAAGGGACAACAAGAAACGGAGCAATAATGATTATTACTCAACAGTGATTGGTGTGGTTCAAACTCCCATAAACTCTGGGGTTAAAGAGGAGATGCTCTGGAGAGGATACTGCCAAGATGATAAAACTTTTGTGCACCTCTACAGCACAAAAAAAAAAAAAAAACGTGTCCAAAAGGTAAGACACCTACGTCTTGAAGAGTTTTAATCTCCACGTGGAGGGAGGACGAGGCGGTGAACGTGAGATATGCGCTGTGAGGGAGTGCCGGGAGACTTGTGAAAACTGATAACTGCAGACTCAGGTGCTGTCCACTTACTTGTCGGCCCGCTCATCCGCAGCTGAGGGGATTAAAGTTGGTGGGCACAGCGACTGCTGTGACAACAGGAAGCAGAGGATTGGAGGCTCGTGTTCGCACTGAGCCGCACGTACGCAGTGGAAAGCCAGCCAAATGTCTCCTCTCAAGAAAAACAGCCGAGCAGGAGCAGGGTGGCAAAAAAAAAAAAAAAAAATCATTCATGTGGGTTTTTTTTTTGTTTTTTTTTAAATCAAACACACCGTGTTTGCTTAGGACACCTTTAGCTCACAATCATGACAAAGAAAATACATCTGTTAATGTATGCACAATGAAGTCATCTCATACTTACTAGAACATTAAATTTATGGGTGTTAAACAAACCCTCGAACACTAAAGCCGACTGATCAATCACATCTTTCTGAAAAGAGCTACTTTGTTATCTCCGCCAGGTGTTTGGTCGTGTCTGTGTGTGTGTGTGTGCGTGTGTGTATCCGTCCGTAGCTAATGCTGCCGACTGCTCACTCCTCCTGACCAGCCAGTAGGGACCGCTAGCGATCAACAACTGCAGGCCACGTGTTGGCCCTTTGTCATGGTTCAAACACTGACCTACATTTAAAAGTTTGGTCTCATCTTGGGGCAGCTGGTGGTAAAGAGTGTTATGGTTCGATTCCCAGCTCCCCCAGCCCAGTCAAAGTGAACCTGGGCAAGATACTGAACTCCAAAGTGCTTCCAGTGGCTGGCTATTTAGCATCTTGATCCATCCATCCAAGCATTTGCAGATTAAGTTCATGATCCACCAAAGTCAGACACAATACGAGCTGAATCAATCTCTGTTTTTGTTGTCTTCAGCAGCATCTCGACTTTGAGGAAACCATCTTCTTCTTTGATTCTACCGGCGGCCTACAAACCAACACCAACTCTATGTTCTGGATATTAAACTGGATGTTCTCCAACCTCTAACCTCCTTCCCATATCTACCACTCTGCCATTCAATCACTCTCTTCCCAAAATGAATTTCCTACAACCGACAAGCACACAATAGATTCCTTGCAGTTGCAAGTCCCACACACATACGAAAGAGTCTTTCATGGTGTATAAAGTGACTGAAAAGGAGCTGAGATGGACGGTGGAGTGAGATTAAACTCTTCTTTGTTTGGGACGGGTTTTATTTTCTGTCGTGTGACAACAAAATGTTCTAAATGAATAATGAAACGTTTGAAATTTTAAAAAATTTTCTAAATAAGTAACTGTATTTAATTTGAGAAGTTTGAACTCATCTTTCCATCGATTGTTTCTTTATAAAGTTTATACAGTTAGGTGAACCCAGGCTGCTCCACTATGACACTACCATACAATAGTATGTATCTATCATAATTTAAACTTTACCATTGGATTTGGCAGTCGTGGTGACATTCCTGTAGGTCCAAAGAGCTGCTCTCTTCTAGTTAATGATCAAAATCAACTTTATTTCCTCGATTAAAAGAGTTAATTACTACCTAAACTAACCAAGACATGTCATTGCACTGACTACTGGTTTAAAGGTAAACATCTGTTGAACCTGAAGGGCGTATTCAGGTCATCTAGCCATAAGGTACCATTGCATTATGCACACTGTTTGAAGCTATAATTTCTCTAGCGGCTTTAAAGCGCTTTGCAGCATGTTCTGGATTTCTTTAGGTGTGTAACAGATCTGAAAAGAGGAGCATTGCTCTCACTACACTTTTCTGGATTAATCCGGGCTCCAAATGCTCTTAACTTCACTTAATTGGTGGTAATACACCAGCAAATGTTGCTTCTGATACCTAACGGTTGGGTTATACTCGAACAGTACTAATGTTTGTCAGATGTATCCAACCAATCCGGATATAACGGCACATACTTTCAGACATTTTTCAAACCCAGCCTACTGTCTCACCTCTGCACAGCTGGCTAATCACTGAGTAAAGTGGGTGTGAATGTTGGATTGTCAGTTTCGGAAAGTTATAGAAATGATCGGACGCAGCCCTTCCCAATCCGATCAGATCAGAAACATGTGGTGGGAGGCGGTTTATGAAGGTATTTGACCGTCTAACAAGCAGTTCTGATGGAGTGGTTTTAAGTCTTGTCAAACTCTCTCTCTTCTCCAATAACAAGTGACGGTAGCTTCCATTGTGCACATCACACAGCCAGGACTCCAGTGATCGATTTAACATTTCACAGAGGAATTTTCATTACTTATGTTTACGTAGCGTTCGTGGTAAATCTACAGAGGTGACACACAGATGGCCATATGTAGAAAAACACTAAATATATCTAAAAGATATTACTTAAACTTACGTGAGTGGACACTCAGGACTGCATGCCTTGATTACACAGAAGGAGTCGATTTTTTTAAGGTTACAGTTGAGTTATGAAACTTAACTTATGCAACCATGTACAGGTTCAACAGATTCATTCCCAGTTTTGGCAGTGTCAATCACTGCAAGTTCAAGAAAAAAAACTAAAAAAAAATCACTACAGTGCTAAAGAAGTCAGAAGACGTTACTGTATTAAATGGCCTGATTATGTGGATGCCTTCATTTACGATAAATCTGTGCATCATTATAGACGAGGAAAAATAAAACAATGGAATGCTAGTCTTTCAATACGTCCAGAAATTCAACATAGACATCTGGACTGGACTTGGCAGTGCTGCATGCTTTCCAAAGTAAAATAAAGTTTTCTCTTCTGGACTGTTGGACACATCGTGGCACAGCTTTTATAAAAACGGGAGGTGATATGACTGGTCGTGACTCAATCCAGCCCTTCACACACCAGTTGAAAATGATAATACATTTCATTCCAAAGTGTGCTGCGTTCCCATCACAGAAATACTGAAGCGCAACATCAGGCACGTTCAGTTTGACTGAAACAGAGCCGCCTATCTGAGTCAGATTCACACAACTCCAAGTGTGCAATTATAAATGTTTGTTAACATCATTATAATAGTTTCACTTTATGTTTTCATTAAGAAGACTCTGTTAGATTAGGACAACAATTATTATTGTGAGGAAGAGTTAAAGTTTACTGGCATGAGACCATTTGTGGCTGAAACTTAATGTTCATATATGATGAAAGACGAATTGGGGAGTGTGTGGTTTCTGTCAGACTGTTGGTGTTGGTAACAGGCGTTACCACTGACAGTATAAAGAATGCACAGCGTCTGCGTGATGTCACCCACAGGTTTCTGAAGAGCCATTTGAAGCCCAAAATCTGCCACCACCATGTCTGTAGTCCACCTTCTTCCACCTCTGGGCTAATCTAAAAATTGACAAAGACAACCTGAGGCTGGCTGAATGAATGACGCCTGGTTGCTCAAACAAGCCATCTGTAACGACACCAACGTCAATCAGAGAGTCTACGCTCTTAATTCTACATAACTTTAAGCCTTTATATAATGTGAACAGGTGAGTTATATATAAATTCACCCTCAGTACAGTTGTCATGAATGGGGAAATTAGCTATAGAGACAAAAACAGTTTTTTGTACCAGGCTGTAAACATGTTTATTTCTGCTGTCTAACATGGGGACTTATGGAGACTGACTCACTTCTGGAGCCAGCCTCAAGTGGACGTTTGAGGAACTGCAGTTTTCCACACATAGGCTTCACTTCACAGCCATGCAGCAACTTGAGTATAGTATGTACTCGTATGTGCATTAAAATGACAGCGGCACAGGCAACTCTGTAAATTAGACTGGTAAGAAAAAGTATAAATATATTTCATACTGTTAAAACTGGTGCTTCTTCTGTATTTTGTAGTAGCTGTACATATTTGACCTTCTGCACTTTATTGCCATCGATTTATTGTTAAATAAAATATTTGATTAGAAGCTGCTTACCAAATACAGTCTAAATAGTTTGAGTGTTTTCACACTGCAGAGAGATGACAGATTTTTTTACGAGTGTTGCTGCTCGTTCGGAGAGTTAATAAGTCGAGGATATTGGCTGCTTTGGCAGGCTTCACACCTTTGTGTTTATATTTTGCATAATGACAAAGCTGCTTTCATCACATATCAGACTGCCAGTGAAACAAAAAACAGAGGCAACGAAGGCAGAGACGTTAAATTCAAATCCACTCTGTTTACTGCAGTTTTCCATACAGAGGGCAGAGTATTCATCACCCTGAACAAATGACCTTGGAGGAATGATTAAAAAGTTGAAAGGAATAAATGATGGGTCAAAATTAAAATGAAGGAGGCCAGAGAGAAAACAGAAACCTCCCTGAAAAGAATCTACAGAGTTTTCTTTCCTTTAAACTTTATCAGAGCCGCTTCAAGGTCGACCGAGACGAATAATGCTAATGTAATATTTGATAAGAAATAGAGAGTTATGAAAACAGACAATGGATGGAAGAGAGCAGGATAATTTAGCAGGCTAGGTATGATGATAGCAGGCAGAAATCTCGGATCAGATACCCACCTATCTAAACACGAGCAGCCACCGCCTACCGCCTACCATTCTACTGAAGTCTTCAGCTTCTCGGTCCTGTCTCATCAAAAGCATACCAGTCAGAGAAGTCATTTATCTTCCAGCAATCTTTCCGTCACCCTGACACCCCCTCTCCCCCCTGCTAAAAAAAGGGACAGCTATTATCCAGAACAGTTATTATTCACACTTAGCAAATAGCTAAACGTCTGTTTTGACCGAATGTTCGTGAGGTGCTGTTGTGTTGAAACAAACCACCGAGCAGCCGGAGAGGTGTAATTCATCTATGGCAACCAAACGATAGATCCGTAAGTCATCGGAAACCACCAAGACTGGAAAGATCTGTTGCGTAGCCGCACATGTGAGAAAGCAGGAAAAATATTTCCATGCCCCTAAAATATAGCTCAGAGCTACGAGCCTGACAAGTAAAATGTTACTGAAATCCATAGGAGCTTTGTTTGGAGGGAGCAAGCAGTAAGACAGGAGAGGAGACAAGAGGAGAGGAGTCAAGGAGAGAGGAGAGGAGTCAAGAGGAGAGGAGAAGAACCAAACACAGAGGAGTCAAGGAGAGAGGAGAGGAGAAGAGTCAAGGAGTCAAGGAAAGAGAAGAGAGGAGTCAAGGAGAGAAAGGAGAGGTGTCAGGAAGAGAGGAGTCAAGGAGAGAGGAGAGGTGTCAAGAGAAAAGAAGAAGAACCAAACAGAGGAGTCCAGAAGAGAGGAGTTAAGGCTGGAGGAGAGGAGAAGGAGTCCAGGATAGAGGAGAAACCAAGAAAGTGGAGAGGAGAAGAGAAGAACCAAGGATGGAGGAGATGAGTTAAGGATGGAGGAGAAGAGAGTATTCAAGACAAGAGGAGAGGAGTCAAGAATAGAAGAGCAACCAGGAGAGGAGTCAAGGATAGAGAAGATGCAACATGCATGACTCAAAGATAAAGAAGAGGAGATGAGTCAAGGATAGAGGATAAGAGAGGAACCAAGGATAGATAAGAGGAGAGCAGGAGAGGAGACAAGGGTAGAACAGAAACATTATGGGTATAGGAGAAGATTCAAGGATAAAGAAGAGGAGACAAGCCGAGTAGAGAGGAGAAGAGGGGGAAAAAGAGAGTGGAAAGAAGGAGAGAGGAGAGGAGACAAGGATAAAGGAAAGAAAACAAGAGGAGAGGAGCGTTCTGTGTTCAAAGATCCAGAGTAGACAGTTGGAAAAGTTGAGGCAGCTTGAGCTCTGGTTGAAACCACACAATGAAATGAATTAGAAGTCTAAACCATCAGAGAGATTAAGTGAGACCACCGTGTGGCTGACATAACGCTCTGCCCTTAAAGCATAATCTCACCCGGCACTAATCCCACCACTTAAAGATTTCTACCCTCTGTTTTCACGTTATTTCTCCTCCTATCTTCTCATTTCCTCTGACACACTTTCCTTTTCTTTCTCTCGTTGCTCTACAAACCAAACGTTCTGTTATTACAGGAAGTGGCTACAGCTGCCACTTTCAGTCCCACGCCCTTCCCCGTCTTCAGCGCTTCTACTAAATCTTTGTACTTGTCAAAACTTGACGGCCTTATCGGCCTTATCGCTCGCTTAAAAAACCTCGCAGTGATGACCGCATCGGGGATCTGAAGGGCTAATGGTAGATTACTCATGAGAGAAAACTCAAAAAAAAAAAGAGAAGAGAAACTAAAGGAAGGAGTCACGGCTGGACTGATGAGCGGACCATGCAGTCGGGCACCCCAGCTGTGAAAACCTCCAACCACATGAGAAAGAGTAAAAGATTCCTGCGAGTCCCGTTACTCCACTTATTGAATTTTTACAACCTGGTGGACTGCCAGGCACTTGGCTCCACCAACACATTTCATGCCATTGCGCCTTGGTCCAGAAAAACAGAAGGGAGAGACAGACAGACAGACAGACAGACAGACAGACAGACAGACAGAGACAGAGAGAGAGCAAGACTCCCGGTTGAATCATCCTTCTCACCCACAGCTCTCTGCTTTTATGACCTCTGTCTGCTTTCAGGAAAGATGATGGCCTCTGTACTCTGTGTATGAGTGTGTGTGGCAGATGATTGTGTACCACGGAGGATAGACACGTTTATCACGTAACCACATACGGGACACACACACACACACACACACACACACACACACACAGCCTGGCCTCCCTCTCTCCTGTATCAATGAAAGACCTGCCTGTAGTCTTGCGGTTACGTTTTGAAGTTGGAGAAGGAAGAGGAGGTGGTGGTGATGGTGGGGGGTGATGAGAGCTCACACCTTAACACAGAACAAAGGTGTTACAGTTCACTACTGTAAAGGGAAGTGGTAGGAATACAGCTGATAACGTACTCGTTACCAACAATGGATTCCATTTAAGTGGCTAACAAAAACTACGTGAATCATAGTTTAGTCTGTGTCGGAGAAAAACAGCCCCAACCTGAGCCTAACGCTATAATGTTAATGTTCGGTGCACGAAGAGAAAAAGAATCTGCAATCTCCAAGCGATGGACCGAGATCTTCTGGTTTCCGCTTGTGGTCTGAGAAGCATTCACAAATCACGTTTGAGGGGGTTTGGTTGCAGGTAAACAGTCCTCGCGGAGAGCGAAAGAGGTGGAATGCAACCGCGAAACCGCATCGGCTATCATCCAACGACCTTTTTTTTTTATTGCATTCTTATGCAGATGTTTGTTCATAGAGATTAGCAGAAATATTTCTTTCTTGTATGAAGTTCCTAATCAGACACAGCAAAGGAAGTCTTGGCACGGATATATATCTGCCTGGCTTCACTGGAAGCCCAGAAACACTGGCTGTTTTTCCCAGGAGGCTAAATAACCATCAGATGATGGGTTTCAGGTTTCAGTTATCAGCTCCAGGGAAAAAAAAAATATTGTTATTGTTTTTTTTAAATGTCAAAGTATTAGCTAATGTACCACAAAAGTATGTTTTACACATATACAGTATATCTGATGTACTTAAAGATGACGTTAAAACGTGTCTTCATCAATAAAACTCTCTTCTTCTGGAGCTGGTGAGTGAAGTAGCTAAGGAGTGAGCCATCTATTGCTGGCATAACGGTGTCAGCGTCCAATGCGCTGATATGAAAACTGTTTTTTCCTCAGATATAATGCAGTTTATGCAGCAGAGTGAACTGCAATTTAAAATACAAGCACAGTAGAGTAAGAGAGAAGAAGCACCTTCTCTCAGCTAGAGGTGGTTGATAATGTTCATGTTTAATGATTTATGATTTAAATATTCAGGTCAACATTTGTTAATTCTCATTAAACACAACAAGCAGCAGCAAAGTCATGAGATTTATCATTCCTGATGGGAACGCGTGAACGTCGACCATTTCCTCACCTCACACGCAGGCTGACGGCTTTGATTTTTTGCAACATCCAGGTCTCGTAGTTCTCATAGTTCAGCATCCGATTTCACTCCTAGACAGCGCCACCTCAACACGAGCAAGACGGGTGCCGTTCATTATCCTGTCATGTCACGCTTTCGTTACATACCCTGAAGACAAAACATTCTTTACATTCACTTTGTGAGAGATGACTGATAGATCACAATGGATGTTCACTGTTATGAAGATCACTGTAACTTTTTAAACTAAAACACAAGAATTTCCCAGGTGGCATCTACAGTTTTTGTTGTCTCTGTAGTGAATTTACATATTTAAGGAGACGCACGTCAGCTCTGATGTTAACAGTTGGCCTGTGTAGCCTCATTTGTGCCACTAAACAAAGTCGAGTCCAGAACATTTTAATTATAGAACCCAAAATTACAAATTCGCCTGAAAAAGCTTCACAGTCTTTTGTCACAGTGTGACTCCTCACAATACAGATGTGCCGTATTCTCTGTTCTGTTCGGGTAGATGTTCTGTTCAGGCAATGATACTGTCCCACTGATTTACTCTGGAAATTCTGAATGAATTGAAACGAGTGTGTAAAGAAAAAAAAAAAAATCTGAGTGACTGTCAGCATTCCCAGAAAACCCAAAGCACAGCACCACAACGGAGACAAATCAACCTGACTGAGGTTAGAGACGGGGCAGCATGATGGAAAAAAGAACGGAGGAAACGAGGCTAACCAGACAGACCTTTCCTATTTTCTACAAAAACAAAGACACTGCTTTAGCCTTACCTTACTCGCTGCATCTCCACATGAGAAGCTGCTCTGAACTGACACCGCTGACAAACTGCAAACCTGATCAGGCTTGCTGGAGGTAATTACTGAATGATTGATAATTACAGAATGAACAGAAAAATTAAAAACACAGTAGATCGTGATGGAACACTGAACATTAGTCCTGTAATACTAACTTAAGAAAGAGGCTTGAGGCTAACCCTTAAGGAAACACATAACTGAACATTTTCAGTAAGTAGTATTTAGTTCAGGGCTGTAAAACGAGTGTTTCTTTTTCTCTGATTACTCACTGTGTATTGTAGATGTAGAAGTCTAACTACAGATCAATGTGAGACCGTCACCGTTAACCCAGGTGTGTAAGATTTAGTGGCATCTAGTGGTGTAATTGCAGGTTGTAACCAAGCGTTAACCTCCGCGGCTGAGAAATGAAGACGATTCAGGAAGTGCCCAAAAACTGCAGTTCCTCAAACATCCACTTGAGGCTGGATGCAGAAGTGAGTCAGTCTCCATAAGTCCCCATGTTCAAATGTCCAACTTCACAGCAGAAATAAACATGTTTACAGCCTGGTACAAAAAACAGTTTTGGTCTCTATAGCTAATTTCCCTGTTCATGACAACTGTACTGAGGGTGAATTTATATACAACTCACCTGTTCAGATTATATTAAGGCTTAAAGTTATGCAGGATTAAGAGCGTGGACGCTTTGATTGACAGGTGGGTGTCGCTACAGATGACTTGTTTAAGCAACCAGGCTTTTATGACCTGATGATGCACACCTTTGCAGCGGTTATAAACACAGTGAACACTACCTGATCAGCACCAAACGCAGACAAAGTTAGCAACCAGTTGGTGTCAAGTAAAACATCTCACAGGTAAATTATGACTTCAAATCATTACTGCAATTAAAATGATTATAATGTAATAAAATGTTCTGCCACATCCGACAACCAGACTGTTTAAACCTAAATTATCTGCAGATAAATAAGTCGGTGTGTTACCCCACTTCTGTGCCTTTGCCTTTGCTTTGCTGGCAGATTTGCCAAAGTGTTGCATAATCCCCGTCTCTGATGTAGCAAAGAGGGAACTGAACAGACGTCTTCGCTGTGAGTCTGCTGTTTATCTTGTTACTGAACCTGTTTTCTGCGCAAAGTGGAGGGAAATCCCTGTGTTGATGTTATGAAGCAATTCCCAAAAACACTCTGGTGGTGACTAAAATCCAGTCACGGGCAGGATCATGCACTGACTGAGATAAAGAAAATTCAAATTCAAGTGATTGTGTTACAATCTTTCCCTGAATTTAAGTACACGTGTCAACAAAGTGGGATTTGCTCAGGAACAGGCAGCTGAAAGCTCTTGGAAGAGTAAAAACAAACACGGGGGACTAGCAACAACAGGAGTGCAAACCACACTGTAATCTGTCGCATTCACAAGATATACGCTACAAAAACACACAAAATGTAAGAAGGTATGTGATGTGTTTGTTTTCATATAGGTTGTGTCTGTGTTCACAACACAGAGAACGGAAATAACCAGCTGACACGCAAAGTATGACGACCACTAATGTGTTAGTACGCCGCATCATCATGGTCATTATTTCTAATAGTGCTGAGGTGAGTTAGGAAGGAATCAAACGCGGACCTGTTCCTCTGAAGTCAGAGTGGTGTAAGTCCTCCTTTCTCAACATCAGTGTGTCTGAAGAGACTGAAGAGATGCAGATCGCTCTGCCCTCTCTCACCGTGCCGCCCGATGCAGGACTATCAGACTTAAAAACTCTTTTGTTCCTGCTGTTAACAGCTCCATGTGGCATGTATTAATTGTTCATTTACTGGTCGTCTGTTATTTATGTTTGTGTTGTTACTGCTCGGGGATAATAAAGATTACCTTCAACCTTGAAGTGATTAATATACTAATCATTTAGTGAACTGACAAAATAATATAGATTTATAATAACATACAGGCTTGTTCTCAAAGTGGTACAGCCTCAAAAATGAATAAGATTAGTTTGATTTTCTGTCTCACATCAATCATTGATAGTTTGTTTGGCTTCATTTTCTGCTGATGCGTTTGTTATTTTTCATGTTTTATGGTCCAAACGGTTGAATTAAAATAAAAATGTAAAAAAAGTGTTTTGATTCTGATTCCAGGTCTGCAGACAACTTTGAGTCATCAGCTTCGGTGGGGTGCTCGTGTTTTTTTTTCTTCCAACACACCTACAGTTACAAGACATATTAATCACGGCCTCCACCCAGTCACAGAAGCTGTTGAACACTGAACACCTGCAGCACTCACTGCGTTCAGGTACGCCATGAAAAACAGGATTCAACTCATTTAGCGAGCCCTAACAGATAACAGATTTCAATCATCCTACTTTGAACTGTATCAAGCCATCAGCCAGCTCACATCCAAAACTAGCATAGTAAAGCGGTTGACTTGTAATCTCTGTTCTGAACGCACATAACTCAAATGTCGAGTGTTCCTTTAACCGTGAGAAAAACAACAGAGGCTCCTTCTGCTCCTTACCGTGCCGCTAACCCGGACGTCGTAAAGCCGTGCCCAGTCATCTTCATGGCTGTCCACCATCATCATACTATCATCTTCGTCCAGGAGCCACTCGGCCTGCAGGTCAACCTTCACCTCCTCCCCCATGGAGTGCATCCCTACAGCGGGGAACAGCCCCTCTGCAGACACAGGAACCTCCACTGAACCGACCTGTATGGGAGAGGAATGTAAGGAAACAATAGGTGAAGAGACAGAGACAACACTACACTGTACAAACAGAAGCTCTGAGCCATTATGTAATGTTGCGTTGCAGGATGTCGTTAAGAAACGCTTACCTCCTTGCCGTTTTTGGTGAAAAAGACTGTTGTAAAACCTGCTTCTATATTTTCAGAGTGGATTCCACAGCCGATGCGGTCACCCTGAGCACACTTTGGTCCAAATTGTTGCCCCACAGGGTTGCCATTGTACAGCCTAGGAAGAGTGTAGAGAGAAAAATGTTTATAAATGCTTTAATCAGGATTCTTTTTAGAACTCATTTTGCTAGTGAAGTTAAGCCTTAATATAATGTGAACAGGTGAGTTGTATATAAATTCACCCTCAGTACAGTTGTCATGAGCGGGGAAATTAGCTATAGAGACCAAAACTGTTTTTTGTATCAGGCTGTAAACATGTTTATTTCTGCTGTCTAACATGGGGACTTATGGAGACTGACTCACTTCTGGAGCCAGCCTCAAGTGGACATTTGAGGAACTGCAGTTTTCCACACATGAGCTGTCATTAGTAAGCGTCCTGCTTGTATTTTCTCCTGTAACTTTTCCAAACAGTCGAGTCATTTATCGAGCAAAAATTCAAAACCAGCTCCTCAGTTATGAGCGTCTGCCGCTTTATTTTTTGGACTACTGGTCAGAAAAAACAAGCAATCCTGAGCTCCGAGAAATTTTCATTATTTTCAGCTATATTTCTTTTGATTAAATAAATCCACAAATGACGTTAGCTGAAGCCCTATAAACAATAATCAAGTGTGAAAGCTTCACAACCATCAGGCCAAAAACAACATCTCTGCGACCAGCGAGTTTTATGTCGGTGAAAAATGCGAGTAAAGAAAGAGTAAAGAGCTCCGGAGAACGACACGGGGAATTACTGCTGCAGTTATGTGTGGATGCAGCATCAACAGGCCACAATCCATTTTCTCAAACCATGCAAGAAACCAACGCTGCACTGCCGAGTATATGACTGCGGTTTGACTTACTTGCCGTTGTCAGCGTGGTAAGCTACAGAGTATGGCAGCCAGCCAGGCTGGTGGTCCAGCCTGTAGAATTTAGGCACCAGGCCCACAGCAATGGTCCCCCTCACCCCCGTGTCCACTATTGTCACCTACAGAGAGAGACAGAGAAAAAGAAAGAGACAACACTGTAACTACAACTGTGGCACAGATTAGTTATTTTAAGAGACTGCCACACTTGGAGCAGGACTTCATAGTTTTTACTTACTCATCTGGGTTAAATGACCTAACCTCTGCTTTTCTTAGCCCTCAGTATGTCTAGCTAGTCTCAAACCCAGAATCTGACTCCATGCACGGCTACACAGCTGTCCAGTGTACAGATGTGCCGGAATCAAAGTTTCACTTCATATCGTGATGAAACTGTAATTTCTATTTCATGAACGTTGCTGCAGTTCATCACTGTTATGTCCTGTGAGGGTCCATTGCTGCTTTCTGCACTACAGAAAATCTTATAGACACGTGGGCTGGATCAAACTTGCACACTAAATGTCAGTTCCTGAAGTTCACCACATAAAAATATGACCTTTGGAAATGTGGCTTAAAATCATTTTAAAAAATACATGTATGATATCAAAGTTTGGGCGTCTTAAGCATCCATAAAAATACAAATGAAAATAACTTAAAAAATCTTGTTTGTTTTATTGTAGAAAAACTTAAATTACCTGGATTGAAACTAATTCCTCAAACTTTTTAGATGCTTACTTGTTAAGATTTCTCACTAAGATTTCTCACGCTGGTTGGTGGATCAGAGACACGCAGAATTAAAACTGAAATCTACAGCACCTCCTCTCATCTGATTTTGCTTTATTAACATCGAAGACAGATCAGAGCATGTATAAAAACATAAATGGGTGCACACAATCTAAGAATCAGAGACACTGTGACTGTATTTAAAGTAATTTCCTGCCAACTGTATTAAGTTTGAAACAACCAGCCTGCTTCTTGTGTTACTCTACTTCATGATTGTTCATCTGCAGAGTGCAACTAAGTTGCAATACACAGTCAGATTACTGTGATATTTTTGGCCACAACAATAGTCGCATGAAAATGTTGCACTGACTGTCTCTGGTCCAGAGCTCCGGTGGCAGCCCGGGGAAAACATCCAAAAGCTGGCTGAAAACGGAAAACGTCAGCCAGCTGAGCCCAATCACAGTGAAATGACACACACACACACACACACACACACACACACACACACACACACACACATACATACATACACACACAGTACCAAGCAGAAATAGGTGAAAGGTGACGCAGCCAGACACAGAATAGAAGAATAGCCCCATCAGGTGTGAGTTTGCATTTGTTCCCTTTCTTTGTCGGCGACTTCCAAAAGTCATTTCTCATCCGTCTTTCTCTGAATCATTCTTTGCATTTCTTTTCCCCCTTCCCCACCTACCTGCCTCCCTCATTCTCTACCTCCCTCTTCAGCCCAGACCCCCAAATCGCTGCCATAACGAAAATTCCAGGTCTTGAATTCCAGCCTTGTTAAAGAGTTCTTGGCCTTGGCACGTTAGCACATCCACACTAGAACTGTTTAAATATCATCTGCGTCTATATGATCAAACTAAAAGTCACAACAGCGAATGGCATGTGAGACGTGGAATCTGCTCAGCGACGAGCCGTTAAGTTATGTTGATATGAAATATTCTAATAAATCTATTACAACAAGTGGAATGTTCGTCTCGAAGACGGATGAAGACAAAGTGGAGAAGAGTGCAGCGGCGGTGACAGGACGCGGAGAAACACTGAGGATAGCAGTGACGCATATGTCGACACAGGTCTGACCTTTGTCAGAATAAACGTTCCCAACTTTTTTGAGATATCTGGGAAAGTGACAGCATGTGCGTCACAGAGCGGAGAATAAAGTAGCGTAAAACTCGGGGTTATGACCATACACTAAAATCCACTTGTTTAAATGTCAGGGAGATCCATCATGCTCTGAATGTTATTCTCATTTAAATATAAACATTGTTATCTATAAGCTTTTCTTGCCATGGCAGAGAGAGAGACATGTGGAGGTCATATGAGAGAGTTTGACATCACATTTAAAAGAAATGTCACATCTGGCCTGAATCTGGGACAACTCACAGCCATGACAACAAATGTCCAAGCACATTTTTCAGCCTGTTTCAAATCTGACTGAAGCGAATCTGAAATGTTTCAACATATGTCATCTTAAAAAAAAAAAAAAAAAAAAAAGGAAAAATCTGATAAGTATAGGGAAGAAGTAAATAATTTAGGGGAGACCTTGCTATAACTACTAGACTCCGACGCCATACGCGGTCCTGTCTGGCTCTATTTGCAGCTCAGCAGAATGACGTCAGCTCACTGGATAACGTATAGCCTTGATTTTTTTTTTTCCCCCTCCTGAAGCCTTTAGAACAAAACAAAAATCCAGACGAGGAAGTACGCCTGCTTCACCTGCCGTCTCTGAATCACACGTCACAAGGCCTGCTCTGACGTAAAACCGTGCACAGACAAGCCAGCTCATAAATAACACACTGCAGCCCTCTGCACGTAAAATTTATGACTGAACTCTTGCAACTTTCCTGTGCTAAATCACAGAGATTTTTCTTCCTCCTCCTCCTCCTCCCGCGCTTCTGTGTGTATGAAAACGATTAAGTTTTGACACATAGGGGCACTTCGGATTTGCTAAACGTCGGACAGTTTCTCCTGCTGTAAAGTCGGCTGAAAAACACGCTGTGTGCTGGACTAATCTTTGTGCTCAGAGATACCACCTAACCCACACCCTATTCCTCATTCCAAAGCATCTAGGACATTTTTGAGGTAGTGGTTTTTGCACTGTTGAACCGGGACTGTAGGGGGGCACACAGAATTTAATATGAAGTTGAGAAAATTGTCAGCAATGAGATTCCAGGGGATAAAATTGCTGTCTGGATGGTAAAGCAATCTTGGGCACACACAGGGACGATGGTATGTGGTAAGCCTATCATATTGTGAATAATCCCCCCCCACACCCAACACTACAAGATGAATGATTGTACAAAGGGCCAACAGTCTGCTTGTTTTCTAATGATTACCATATATCCAAAAAAAAAAAAAAAAGAGGAGATGGGCAGCAACACAGTTAATGTTGCACAATAAGAAAACCTCGGAGAGCTAACAGTTACAATAACATGGCAGAGGCTGACTTACAGCATCACAATCAACCAGCCTTACCTCAAAGTAGCAGTTTCCCTTTGATAAAGGATGGCCAGCCACATAGCAACCCACCTCTTCAGAGTTCCCTTGGTAACTAAAGAGGAGAAATTACAGGTTAACAGTGGGTGACTTCTGTGAGGTCGGACTGCTGTATGCACAATCACAAACACAGCTCGAAGAACGACTGTCACACACCAACAGTACAATGCGTGCAGCACCAACACGTGACAAAGATTAGCAACAATTATAAGACAATAAAAGCTGATGTAAGATATCTATCACACAGGATTTATTGGCTAGAAGACACGAGGAGACACACCAGCTTTATATAAGCATGTAAAGGAAGGAGAAACTGAACATGTGCATGGACAAATTTTGATTTTCCTGAAAGTGACTGATTTGAAAGCCAACATCTTTAGAATAGAGAATTAAAGATTAAAGGTTAAGGCTGCATTCAAATCAAAACTGGCGCTGCGGCGAATACGTGCATTTTGTCTGCAGCAACCTGCGATGGAGAAGCTCAGCTAGATCCAACTTTTGGAAAAACAAAACGCAGCCCGACGTCACACTGAGGCCGCCAAAACGAAATGCTCGGATCAGACCGGTCAAACCTCCACAGATTTAAACTCTCTCTATCTAAGCTTCTAAATCTAAGTCTGACTGAAATTTACGCTGCAAAATAGAGACACAAAGAGGTTTAATTTGTTTTGCGTTGTCAGAGAGAGACAGCAGTGGTTGAGAGACATAGAAAGTAAATGAGAGTGAGCGAGCGCCAACATTAATAAAGCCGGTTAATCGGCGAAATAAAAAGTTATTTCCCGATTGCCTCATTGTTTCTGTCACCCCCCACACACACATCCTCACAACCCTGCAGCGATTGGCCGCAGCGCCTGATCATGTTTTAATGTGGTCTTACTGTAAAACGAAAAACTTTCAAACTAAAATGAAGTTAGAGAAACTCAGCAGGGATAGCTGAAATGTTTTGGAAAATACTGTGCCTGGGCACTGACCTTGAAACAAGCCTGACAGTGACATTTCTTTTTTTACTGAAAGAATTAAGACCTATTTGGGTTTAATATCTGTTGTGAGTCAGTGATTTTCACCCCCCACCCTCTCTCCAAATATAAACATTACAAGTTTGGAGAAAACAGAGGAGACAGAATATAATAAAACTAATACCTTCTTCCCTCCTAGCTAGGAATGCATTGGTCTGATCCGTAAGTTGATATAAAGAGGGTAACTGTGCGTCCTTACTCTTAACATATGGGGTCAGTTTGTTGATGACAGCAACATGCTAAACCTCCAGCACAGAGCAATAGAATGATAACAGGAAAAAAACATTTTCAAATGTGTTTGGAAGTCTTCATAAAGAGACAAACCAACACAATATGACACACAACTGTTACACCAAGCCCAACAAAGCCACATGGTCACTTCAGTCCGTTCAGTCGGTCCCGACGAGGCTGACCTGAGCGTGTCTCCGTCCTTCTGTAGCCTCATGTATCGTTCCTGCGCCGGCCGTCCATCCCCGATATCTCTGATCCGACGCCTCAGGTTCAGGAGGCATCTGTGGTGTAGTACGTTGATGTCATCCATCTGAATGAGGAAAATGGGACAGTGGGGAGAAAAAAAAATTGGCACTTGACCATAAAGTTTAGCAGGCTGTGCAATGAGAGAAAAAAAAAAGGAAACACAGCGAGGAGGAAGCTGAATCACGACGTCGTTACTATGTACCAACTACACGGCTCCGCTCATGTATGTGTCCTGATGCTTCTATGTAATGGAAGCGTGAAAGTTTAATACATTCACTGCCTGTTTTATTTATCTTGTCATATCAACACGTGGCCATGGTTCAAATTACGGTTGCAAAATTTGTTGTTGGAAACTTTCTGTGGGAATTAACAGGAATTTATGGGAATAAACAAGAATAAACCAGGAATTCACAAAGTTTGGCCCTGATGATGTTAGCTTACCCCCAATTACTAAATCACCCCAATTTCCAGTTAATTCCCATTCCAAAATTCCTATGGAAAATCTCTGATTTGGAATATTTCAAAATTTCCCCAACTTCCCATGGAAAGTTTCTGGAAAGTTAGTGGAAAGTTACCATCCCTTCGCAACAGTTGGATCAGTTTTCATTTTCACATTAGGAAATTCTCACTGATGGTTTAATCCTGTGCTTTGTCACTACATTTACATTTAGTCATTTACCTTTTATCCAAAGCGACAAGGACATGTTAGTGCAGCATTAAGTAGCACTCGTTCTAGAATGGGGATACATTTATCATGGCCAGGTGTTGGTAGTGTTGGTCCTCTCTGGAGAGCTGGTCAGGAGGTTTCTGAAGGTAGAGAGGGACACCCCTGATCTGGTAGGAACTGTCAGGATGTTCCACCAACGGGGAACAACAGACGAGAAAAGTTTGGATCGCCCTGAGCATACGGGTGGCAGAGCCAGGCGTCGTTCATTGGAGGAGGTAACATATGTCTGTATGAGGGGATTTAAGTTAGACTACAGAGGACTTGCTATTTATTATGGTAGGCCGGTGGGATACTGACTGCTCTTGTAGCTGTATCCTTAGGTCACTTCACAGCTTGAAGATGCTGACTTCATGGTGCCATAAAACACAGACACAGAAACAAGGACTTCAAAGAGAAGCGTCACGTTGAACGTCACGTCTTAAGACAGTCAGTGGAACAGTCAGCTCCCAAACTCGTGCCTCTGAAACAACTATAGCTTGTGGAGCTCTTTACATCAAAGAGCCCGTCTTCTGTATGCTTACTGAATATAATAAATGGGTCTGTTGTAATGCAAATCATTTACACATGTATGTCCGTGACTAAAATGTATTTTCTACAACACTGGTTCTCAAACGGTGGTACAAGGACCACTGGTGGTATGCGAGCCACCTTGAGTGATGACTCTCTAAAATATCTTTTGATTAAACAAATTAGAAACATTTACCCACCATCAATACGACACGACTTTGAGTGAAAATGCTGTGATTTTTTGTTCGATATCATCTTGTTCCATGGTCACATCATGGTCATGCAGACATCCATGATTAGTTACGAGCTAAAATGTGGCAGGGATAGCGGTGGTAAAACGAATGGTTGAGAAACACTGCAATCAGAACAGAAGCGCGGATCAAAAGTTCCCATTTTTTACCCAGGTAGCTCTGTTTCGAAGGAATAAACCTCTCTTGCGGGAATCGTCTGTAGCAGATTAGAGGGGGCCAACTTTATTTTAACGTCCGTCATACTAAGTGGTACTTGGAGAGCCAAATATATTCTGAGGTGGTACGCGGTGTAAAAAGTTTGAGACAAACTGGTTTATAAAAATGTCAGCAAAGAGTGAAAGATGCCAAACGATGTTTCCAGAAGCACAAAGTGAGCCATTTGATGGGCTCACTTCGTGCTTTTGGAAACATCGTTTGGCTTCCCACAGCAACAACTGTCCAGTCTGCATGATCGAGGACATACAGGTTTGGATTAACCTGCTATAAAAACAAGTATACAAAATAATACAGATTTGCAATGCATGTTTCATCAATAACAGCACTGCATGTTTGTAAAACCCACATGTGACATTGTTCTCTGTTGTATTTCCCCGCAGTTACTATGGGATGATTTAAGTTTCTCTCATGGGCCAAAGAACCAGGTGACACACACACATACACACACAATCACTGTGTATCTAGGGCACTTATGGTTTAGGATGTCGTAAAGACACAGCAAACACGTCAAACTTACACACCCTGTGTCTAATTTCTTTCAGTAATGCAAAATAACATGGAGGGCTGCAACTAGCAATGATTCTCTTTATTTTCTGGTGAATAAAAGAACACAACTGGGAAGGAGACCCCAGGGCAGACCCAGGACCTGCTGGAGGGACTACATTGCCCATCTAGCCTGGGAACACAGCGGGATCCTCCAGGAGGAGCTGGAAAGTGATGCTGGGGTGAAGCTGGGCTGGGCTGAACCTGCTGCCACCGTGACCCGACCCCGGATAAGTGGAAGAAAATGGGTGGATGTTTTCAAAAGCACAAGGTGACACCATCACCAACCTTTCCAGGTCACATTACTCAGCACATGCAGGCTCACATGTGAATTAACCTGATATAATATATACTTATAAACTTAATTTAAGACAATTAAGACTGAAGTGTCTTTGGTGATTTCTGTTTTTTTAATTATACGATCATTACTGGCTATACACGGTGTGATAATAAACAGCTCTGCATGTTTATATAACTCACATGTGACGTTGTTCAGTACTGCATTTCCCTGCAGCGACGAGGGTGATGATGATTTAAGATTCTCTCGTGGGGCCAAAGAACCAGGTGACAACCCCGTGAACACACACACACACACACACACACACACACACACACACACACAGATGAAGCGGCTGCTGCTGCTGCCACCATCACTACGTACTCCGTGACGTTGGATGATGTCGTACGGACACAGCAAACACGTCAAACTTCACACACCGTGTCTAATCTGCTTCATTCAGATTTTCTGTTTTTTTTTTATTATGAGGTATAAATAACTCATTTACGGTGAAACAGGGGGCGGGAAAACCCGCAACGAGGGAGAGTGGGCGTGCCAATGTTTACATCTTTAACGTAAGCTAGCAACTCACAACTAGCCACCGTGCTAACGATAAAGCTACTTTAAGTGACTGTTCAGACAGTTAACCGCCCCCACGTTGACTATAAATAAGATACAGTCTATTTTTAATTAATCAACGTGTCTAAATGTGCAGTTATCCATCCGTCAGTTTGGTGCCGAGGGGTTCATTTAGCTGGGTTAGCATCGTTAGCTGGCGGCTAACGCGATAGCTGCGGAGCCTTGAAGCTCAACGAGAGGATGACGTGAGGCGGAGAGCGAGCCGGTGATGCATTAGAGGTGTCGTAGTCGGTTAGTCGGTCGCTCACCTGTTTTCTAGGCGGCTAACGAGTCGAAAAAGTCACTTTTGTCCATCAGCTGCTCATAGCTCCGCATCAAACTTTGGAAACTACAGTTCGGCGCTTCCCGGTGACGTCCCACCCTCGTTAAGGAAAGTAGCCAATCGCGTTGGAGTTTTTGGGAAAAGGAGACAAGCGTTCAGCCAATCACATCCCTCGGATTCTGTGCGGAGTCTGTATGTGTGTGTCCTATTTTGGACTTTGGACACCTGTGATATGATAAAGACATAACTCACCTGGATGTAACTGTGATGAATCCATGTTGTGGAGCCACTTGTTTCACATGTAACAGGTGAGTATCACTAGAGAGAGAGAGAGAGAGAGAGATAGATAGATAGATAGATAGATAGATAGATAGATAGATAGATCAGGGGTCAGAGGAGAAACTACTCCACAGATCAGGGTCTATGTGCATTGCTGGTTGCTATGCTAAAAGCAGAAGTGGCAGCAGAGCGACTTTCAGAGCCAGCTGGGATAGACCTGAGAAGAGGGGAACCGGGAGGGGAGGTTTAGAAAGTGAGGAAAAATGAATAACCCAGGGCAGTGTGGAAAAGAGAGCCCCCGTTGGTCTGGCGTGTGTCTTGGAACATTCTCCTGATGGAAATCTGTGGAAACAAAACTAGCGCCGTAGCTCAGGAAAAGCTGATGGGAACACAAGACGGCAGGTGATTTCTGTCCTCCGTGCCAAGATTAATCAAAACAACAGGCTGCTGATGGCAGAGCAGATTCCAGCCTCATGTAGCTATGAATTCCAGCACAGGGGGGCCGGTGGGTAACATCTGTGTGCTCTGTCATGTCTGTACTACCACTGCAGGAGCACATGACCCAGTGTCAGGCACGACTTGTGCTAACACAAGCTTATTTTAAAGGCAGTGAGACTTCAGGTTAGATCAGTATCCAAAATCTGGTTATGCTCTATGAAACTCTCTCTCTTTTTGGCATCATGTGCATGTTGCATCTGTCCACAGAGCGCCAATGGCAGCAAGGCACTGTCAGATAACACAGGAGACAGTGGGACTCTAGATAAGAGAGGAATTCCTCAACACTCTACCTACTGCCAACCTCTACTTTCAATTTCTTTTTCTTTATGCACGCTGTATGTGGATGTGTATCTGCGCGGTCAAACACTTCACAGGCTACTGAAGTATTTAAACTCCAGTAGTTGACACAAATACACCAAAAACTGTGCAGAACTGTGCAGATGTGACCGTTTTATCACGTCAGGATCAAGTGTTGAAGCAGTGATCTTTTTGAAGATGGAAAATCCTGACTGGCTGAGTGGAGCGATGGATTGCATTATTAGCAGTTTGGCTCTGGCTGGTCGATGTGCATTCCTGCAAAAGTGATTCCTCCATCTCCTCCACCTCCTCCTCCTCCTCCTAATTATCCAGATGATTACTCTTCCAATTCAAACAACTGATGGCCAGTAGCCTTCACTGCCCTCAACACTTCACACACACGTGATGAGCTCTGTGAAGTCAGTTAATGTAGTAATCTAGAAGTCTTATTAAAGGCTGGGATTAGGGCTTCCTGTAGAGGCAATGCATCACATATCTGACTCAGCAGTGACTTTATTATGCTGAGGCACAGTTTCAGTTCGTGTGTGAAGTAATCTTACATCAGTATATTGCACTTCTGCTTGGTGATTAACATTCCCGAAGTACTTTGGAGGACTCATTTTTAACTCATTAGCTCTAAACTTTGACAAAAAAAAGAGACTGCGTCAGGTGTTGAACTCGGCGGGAGCTTCTTACATGTTTGTACAGGAAATACTCTCTGTCATAACCTCACACAGACACACACACACACACACACACACACACACACACACACACACACACACAGAGAGAGAGAGCTGTGCATTTATTGAGCAAATGGCATTGCAGTGGCGAGGCTGATGGAGGCACATATACATTTGTATTTGTTACCATGGCAAATATTATTCCAGAAAGGTCTCTGAAAGTGCAAAAAAAAGAAAAAAAAAAGAAAAAACATGACTACTACTTGTGTATGCATTTGTAATGTTGGGCATGAGTGTAAGAAGAAGGGCAAGATGTATGTGTTAGTATATAACAGGAAAGGGTGGAGAGATTTTGATAATTTCTGAAAGGAACATAATCCACCCCCCACTTGCTCTCTCTCTCGCTCTCCCTCCCTGCCACCTCCCTCCCTCCCTCTCTCTCTCTCTCTCTCTCTGAGTCCCAGCCCCTGAAGGTGTCATAACTGTGCTCTCTCTCTCTCTCTCTCTCTCTCTCTCTCTCTCTCCCTCGCTCTCTCTTTCTCTCTCTCTCTCTCTCTCTCTCTCTCTCTCTCTCTCTCTCTCTCTCTCTCACTCACTCACTCACTCTCTATCACCGCCTTTCAGATCTTTAAAAGCTGGTGCTTTGCTGTGTCTCTCTCGATCTCCATTTGTCTCCTCTGGCACTGCAGGGGACTCAACCGGCAAAGCACCAAGGAAAAAGCTACTATATAGAAACGGGAAAAGAAGACTGAGGAAAAGGGGAGAGAAAGGAAGAGACAGAGAGAGAGAGAGAGAGAGAAATATACATCCAGAAATAGCATCAGCCACATTTAACTGACAGAGAGTGACAGAGTGGAGAACCTGAGACCTGGACACAAAATGCCTATCCTTTCTAACTTAACAACCGTTGTTTTGTTGCTGATTGCTCACTGCGGATCATGGACCGGGGCAAACCGCTTGGGCCCCTTCAAGGTCTGTCCCTCCTGCAGGGATCCACTGGGGGCAGGTCGGCCCCCCAGGGACCATAATGTTGCCGGCAGCACGTCAGTGTTGGCCCAGGGAGAGCCCTGTGGTGTGTACACCCTGAGCTGTGCCAAGGGGCTCCGCTGTGTTCCCCCACCAAGGGAGCCCAGCCCCCTCCAGGCTCTGTTGCAGGGAAGGGGCATTTGCGCCAAGCCCAGCAGGACTAGTCCCACAGAGAGGCCCCACCCCACAGGTAAGATAACTGTATATACACACACACACTGAACACACGTGCATGAAATCACGTATGCACACGTACATGCATGCGCCTACAGATGCATGGACACTGCAGGTAGGTTAGACATGTGTGTGTGTGTGTGTGTGTGTGTGTGTGTGTGTGTGTGTGTGCAGCGCACATAACTGTATTTACAGTGTGTCTTCTGTGTTGCTGTGAATTGCATGTGATGCTGTGTCACTCACCAACAAAAAAAGAAAGGCCAATTAGTGTGTGACATTTAAGCCTGGATGCATTTTTGTGTGCACCATAGATGAATTTGCAAACCTCCAGCATCCAGCAGCGCTCAGCAGTGCCTCTGGAGTCACAGTGATAAAAAATGTCATTTGTCATTAGAGTCTTAATGTAAAGGACTGAGATGTTAACGAGAGATGATGGAAATCACAAAACACAAGCAGCTTTTTATTTCACCTTTGCGTGTAAGAGAGGCTCCCTGCATGTATGTGATCTGTACAGTGTATATTTAATCCAGGGTGCATGACAATGATCTGTCCTACAAGTCAGCCTCTCTGTGGAGAATTGAGAATGAATGTGAAACTGTCACAGTGTCACCTACATCCCGATCAAGCTGCTTTTTATTGCAGTGATCTCCATCTACTGTTCAAACCGAGATACTGCGGTTAACTCTATGTGGAAAAGGAAATATACTGATGGAAATTAGGTCTCTCGTTGAATGACCACCTCCTGAATGATCTCCTCTGAGTGACTGCTCAGTAATGCTTTGTGCAAAAAAAAAAAAAATGCAAAGATAGACACTGAAGTGTAAATATGATATATACATGCAGCGGATATTGTATAAATGTGACATTGGATGTGGATGTGGTTTTTCTGATGTGTTTAATGTCACATTCTCATGCCGGTGTGTGTCATTTCCTCTCAGGTCCCCATCCCTCACACAGTGGTGACATTGAAAGAGTAAGTTCATGCTCTTATTTTCTCTAACGAACGTATCATCACCTTAAAACGATGAAAAGTCTGAGAAGCGGGAAGCATTTTATGTAACACGACGGCATTAATACACATCATCATACGTGATGGAGAGAGGGTTGTATATCGAGTTATTCCCATAGATCCTCTTGCTGTTTGGGGTGTTGCAGTGTGGCATGTACACACACACACACACACACACACACACACACACACTCCGAAGCCCTGAAGCCATGCATTATGGTGCATGATGTGTGTGCTGCTATGCGGCAGAACTAATTGAGCATGATGTGAATCAGGAAAGTTTCAAGTCGGGCCACAGATTTTTCCTCCCACTTTTTGCGAGCCAGCATTCCGTTATCACGGCGAACAACTGTGGTTAAATGATCAAGATGACACAGTTTGATTCCACAAAGTGACACCAAAAAAAAAAAAAACCGCACTGTCACTTCAAACCATTCAGTGACCTGAAAAGCCAAAGCATTGTGTAACAATATGGTTATATAATGTTAAACAATATATGACATCTGATATATATATAGAGAGCTTCTGGCTGTAGTGCTGCATCACTGTAGCTAATCCTTTGTGATTCACATTCACATGTGTTGTGATCAAAGAGGATTTCTGCCAACACCGTCACCTGAGGGGGGGAGATAGCAGCCACTGCCACTCTTCAGATGAAGACAGGTTCTCCTGTGGGTGATGTTTTAAAGTCACACTCTCTGCGTTGCTGTTTTTTTTTTTTTTTCCAGGCGCCCTGCCGCAAGCTCCTCAATAGTGTCCTGAGGGGTGTGGAGCTGATAATCTTCCAGTCCGACCGTGACATCTATATACCCAACTGTGACACCCGTGGCTTCTACAGGAAAAAGCAGGTACAGTCACCTGACACGTGGTGAAACATATGACTGGAACTTTATTGGCTGCTGAGGGAATGTGTCTTTGCTGCACCGACTTGGTGTCACTGTATGTAGTGTTGTAGAGCTGCACTCTCCACTGCAGCTTTCTGTTTCGGTGCATCCAGAGATTTGTCTGTGACCACGGGGGCTGAGAATAACTGACACTTCTCTCTCTCTCTCTCTCAGCTGTGAGCTCAGAGAATCAGTACTGCGCTATGATGACATATCATTTTCTCTCTCTCTCTCTCTCTCTCTCTCTCTCTCTCTCGCCACCTTTCCCACTCCAATCTCCGCCCTCCTTCCCTTTTCAAAAAAAAATCTTCTCCTCTCCTCTCCTGTCTTCTTTTTTTTTAATCTCACACCACAGTGCCGCTCCTCCAAGGGCATGCAGCGTGGCCACTGCTGGTGCGTGGACGAGCTCGGCACGCCCGTGCCCTCACGTGCCAGCGAAGATGGTACTTTACCATGCGATGGGGAGTGAGGGATGAGTCTGTCCTATTGCTCTGAGCCTGGAGGAAGAGGAGGAGAAGGAGGAGGTGGAGGAGGAGGAAGAGGAGGAGGAGGAAGGGAGAAGGAGGTGGAGGTGATGGTGGTGGTGGAGGAGCAGGAACACAGGGAGAGGGGGTGGCTTTAGCATGTGCTAGACACTGCCTGGACAGGAGGTAGCAGGGATAAACCACTTCCTATGGAAAACACACACCAGTTAACGTTCATGTCCTCTCTAAGAAGCAAGACACACACACTCTCACAGTCCAGCAACAGCAGCAACAATAACATCTGCCTGAATGTTCAACAGTTGCAGCAACGTCCTCTGCGTCGTCTGGTGACATGCTGCATGCTCACATTAACGCTCCGTGAACTGCCTCAGTGATCCAAAGCGGTATTACTCCGAATGATCTCTATATTCCCTGGCTCTTGTCCCGGCTTTCTGGTAGATTTTTCTTTTTGATTTCCCTCTTTTACTTTAGGATAGCTGACACTGCCTGTGTTTGTTCTGATCTCAGTGGGCTGAAATACTGTTACGCAGGTGATGTGACACAAAACGTTTGAAAAAATGTGTCTCCCTCACCGTCCTCTCTCCCTCTCTCCAAAGATACACTGATATCAACATACCTAATTGACAGAATATTTCTTTTTCTATTAATTTATTTTTGAGTCTGTATTTCCATCAAGTACTGCTTGAATCTTACAGTATCTTATATATGTGTGTGTCGAGTCAGAAAAAATAGTCATACGAATATGATCCTGGACGCTTTCTGTTCATTTTATTTGTTCTGACTGCTTATTAGTTGATTGTTTGTACATATGTTGGAATTTTGTGGTCGACTGTGTGTTCTGAAGTGGCAGACAAAAAGCTTACGGCTGTTACCCTTTTCAAAAAGTTGTAAGGCATATTTTTATACACGTCAATATAATATTTTATATATGAATTGTTGGTTTATTTAATGAACTACAGTACAATGCCATGTATTTTTATATTGTCAGCAGTTTCTTATTTAAAGACAGAGATTATTTTATTTCATGTTAGGGGAAGTGTTGTGCTTTAAAGGCACCTTTATGGCAAAACTCATCACATTCATCACAGCTCCATTCAACTGCTGCACATCTTATGGTTATATCTCATGTTTTTAATTTCCTTTTTTATTTATGCTTTGTTTTAATTTTGAGAACTGAGAATGTCCATGTTACTATTATGTTTTATTTTGGCACATCATACGACGAAATTCTGATTTCAATAAAGGTAAAATGACAACAAAAAAAAAAAAGATCAAATTTGTTATTGTTATAGTATGTCTTTCCCAAGTCCTTGCAGAAGTCATGAAATTGTGTGCTATTAAAGTGTGATTAGAATTTATCTATTTCTGAAACGATCTTGTTGTGCCAATGTGTGTGCCGTGATGATAGGTCCGTGCACAAAGGACCTGTAAGATTTGCAAATATGAAAATAAAACATAATGATAATAAAAATGGAGAAGAATTAAACATATATTAATATAACAACGGCTGCTGGGTGTGTTCTTTTTGTCAAATGCAGGAGGAGAAGATGATATAGATAACAGGCAGCACACACAAACACAAACATAAGATAGATCACCCCAAATATGACAGAAATCCAGTGGTAAACATTTACTTGTACTGAGCTGTGAGCAAAAAGCTACTAAACTACATTTATTTAACGAGGTGTTTGTGCTTTGAGGTAAACGCTGACGCTAACATGGCGACATGCTCACAGTGACAGTGCTAACATGATGGTAAATTGTACAAGTACAATGTTAACCATGTTCACCCTTAGTTTAGCATGTTAGCATGCTAAAATTCACTAATTAACACTAAAACCAAAAAGTACAGTTGAGGTTGACGAGAATGTTAAAAAGAGCTTTGACCTGATGATGCTGCTTAAAGGTCCAGTACGTAAGATTAAGGAGGTTTTATTTATTACAGAATATTATAGAAATTGAACATAATATTCATGACTAAGTGTTCACTAGTTTTTGTTACCTTTGAATGAGCATTTTATCCCAACAGACACCAAAAGATCCTCTTCCATGGAGTCCGCAATGTCAGACACAATAACACTGGCTCTATATACGCATGTTCCGGGCACATTAACTGGCAGTAGACCACCACACCTTGCCGGGGCGACTACTCCATCTGACCTGGAGGATCTCGGAGGAGCTGGTTGCGGGAAGACAATGGATGGATGGGTGGACCACATTTTATTCCAAGAGTTGTCAATACTCAAACCCACAAATGTGAACCTCACAATGGAGCTAGAGAAGTCATCAGGATTCATTTATTTCACTGGATAAATGTAAATGTTGACCTACTGGTAGTCACTATGTTTTAGTCTAGACCACATTTCATAGTCATTTTCTGTGCAGAGATCGAGGCCTTGTCTCCAAAATGAAAAGTCAATTCCACCTACTGATTATGGTGCAAGAGTCATCTAAAACAAATGGAAAGAAGGATCAGTTCTTCCAGGGTGGTGCTAACAGTGATGAAGATGATGAATTTGGAGATTTTGAGACTTCTGCACAGTCACTCCTGAAGCCTTCGGATGCTGTACTGAAGGGGTTTCTCTGAATCACCACCAGCATACGAGCAGGTTACTCAGATTCTAACAGCCTGGCTTTGAGGCTTTATGCTCGTATGCCATTTGCCTGTGCCTGTGAGAATCCCCTCTGCAGTCACAGTAACCCGTCACCAGCAGTGAAACAGAAATTACACATTAGAGCACATTAGAGTCATGCTGCTTTTCTGCCATTACTAGGCACATAAAGGATCATTTTCTCCTGCTTCGCAACACAGGGACCCGATACATGCCTGTTTCCAAGGTAACCGCATAGAATATCCCATTTGTCCATGCATAATATGAAATGAAGTCCTTGCAGAAAATGAAGGAGGAAGCATGATCCTTTGTAGAATCACACCACCACACGTCCTACTTCTCTATCTAGGGTGGTTGCGCTTGCTATTCTTTTCTGTGCATTGAGCATGAGATGAAGCCGGTGATGTTATCTCTCACACGCAACGTGTGTGGTGTCACTGAATTAAGAAAATATACAGTTATGATGTGGGTAAAGAGAGCACATATTCAAAACATGTAAAGACTCCTGGATGCAGATAGATCAGAGTGAATTCGCAGGGGCAAAGTTTACAAAATGTTCAGATGTTAAAGTTGATAATTGGCAGAAACTGTTAATTATTTCCAAATATCTCTATGACACGTACTTTACTTTGTACACGAGCACCGTGTAAAGGTCCTGCACTCATTTTGTCTTCACAAGAAATATTTTATGACTTTACTTTATTTTATTGATTCACTTATTGGGGACAACACACACACTAATAAATATCAATATGATGCAGATTTAATCCAAAGGTATCTGCATGTGCAGGTTGACATTGTACATTAAAAGAAAGCCTTTTATATAAAAAGAGATTTTCACATTGAGAAAATCTATATGAGGAACAGTGCTGCGTTCAATGCTTATTGGAAAAATGGAACTTTGGGCCTTATATTTGGAATACAGGCTAAAACAACGTGTCTACACGTTTAAATAGAAAACTAAAGAATATAAATAGAAAAACTTGTAACTTCTCACTCTACTGCAGTGTACTCAGAGACTCTGTGATGTTACTGTAGGATGTGGTTACAGGTGCAATAGAGCTCATTTATGACCACAAACAGACTTGCAACGTTCAAACAGCAAATCCAGCGAAACACTGTTTTCAACCTGGTGTTAAATTAATCTTTCATTTCTCATCACCTTTCACCTGAGTGAAATTATTCATGATATGCCAACATGGCGGTGGCCAGAGCCACCACACTGAGCCTCATAACGGCTCCTCAGAAACCTGTGGGCGACGTCATGGAGACTACATCCATGTTTTATACAGTCTGTGGTTGCATAATGTTAAATATGTGATCTGGTGTTTTTAGGCTTTACCCATACAAGGGACTTAAAGTCTGGATTTCTAAAACTCTGCAAGTCCAACTTTATGGAAGTGCAACAGCACCCTGCTGCAGCGCCGATTTAATGACAAAACTAAAACATCACTGCTTCAAATGAAACTGTGGGCAGCTCTGTTGCTGTGTGAGGTCTACGCTGGTGCCTCAAAGAACGATGCTGTGCATGACTTTGTTTTGGGATCTTACCGCCCCCTAGAGGTTAAAACCTCTGTGGGCAGACATAATGAAAGCTGTTGTACAAACATCTGGTATGGAGGACTGAAAGTGCCAAAATTAAATAAATAAATACATCATTAATTTACATGTACAGAGCATCAGAGAGAGAAAGCATTTACACATCCAGTTAGTCCATCCGCAGTTTGTATTACAACGTGAACAGGTTGGAGGATGGTAAGTTTAAATTTAAAAAGTCTAGATCATGAGATCATGTAGCTCTATCCATGTTTACACTGTATATATTCACACTGTTTATACTGTTATCACTGCTATATCTACACTGTGAATATCTTTTTATATTTACCATGTTTACACTCTTTATACCTTTTTATGTTTTATATTTTTCTAGATCTCTTCAAACTTTTATATATTTTATATTTCATGTTTATTGCTGTTTGCACCAGGGATATGAGGGAAACTGTATTCCAGTTATCTGTATGTCCTGTACATATGGCAGTGTTGACAACTGACATTTGACAAGTTGACTTGACTAAAATACAAAATTAAAATAGAAATGTACATATAACTCAGTAATAAAAAGAGTCATTAAACCTCAGAAACTACAGTTCCCATCAATGTCTCTCTTCAATGTATGAACGTAAAATCAATCATTTGCCTCATAACTCTGCCGGAGCTGATAATTCCGACCCGTCGACCTTAACATGAACGCACCATTAAAGTGCGCCCGTGCCCGCCCACCTGAGAGGGTCACCTGACGCCACAGCGTCGATTTTCATTGGTCCGTGCCACCTGTCAATCACAAAGTCACCACGTGGTTGATAATAACATGGGTGGGCTCGAGGGGGCGGTGGTGGACTGTCAGCGGTTATTTGGGGAAATATGTAAGTCACGCATGGATGGAGGCGAGCTAATAATTCATCCCGCACCGGTTAAACGTTAAGTTCAAGCCAGCGTGAGCGTGAACGCAACACGGAGCTCTCGACCGGGTGACCTTTGGCTGTCGTCGGCCGTGTCGGTGTGACCAAACCCGGGGAAGAGGAGGAGCGGCAGAGCGGGACAGACGTTAGTTAGCTTAGCTTCGTAACGGTAGCCACCAGGAAGAAGAAGAAGACCGCACCAGCAGCTCTCTCGACGGGGACGAGCACACAGCTCAGTCGGTCGGTCGGTCGGTCATGGCTGCTCTCGGCAACTCGGGGGCCATTTCCAGCCCCATGGTGATCCTGGCGCCGAAGACTAAGACGAAAAAGAAACACTTCGTCCAGCAGAAGGTGAAGGTGTTCCGAGCTAGCGACCCCGTCCTGAGCGTCTTCATGTGGGGCGTTAATCACTCGGTGAGTCACACTGGGAGCTAAAAATCCAGCTAGCTCGGTTAGCACGGAGCCGTTAGACACAGAATTAGCAGCGGGTGTTACGGGGAAATGTGTGACCCAGTCAGATTTGAACCAAATACCGACAGGTGGCTACGTACGGGGTGGCTAACGCACAAACAAATGGCCACCTGTGTCTGTTACACGGCTTATGCAAATATACCAACCAGGATCAGGGCCACAGTCTGCGCTAACAGTTATTAAAATGATAGTATGGACTCACCAGGTTTGGTAGCAGATGTCAGATTACAACACTGCGGCGGTAATTCAGCTGAAATGTCTTATCAGTACATTGAAGGGAGGAAGAATGCAGCATGACGAGCGTGACATCAGATAACAGGCTCCAGGTTGGGACTGGCACAGTAGTGTCGGTGAAGAAGCCAGACTGTGATTGTGGTCTTATTGTTAGCTGTGTAACTGTGTTTTTATTGGTGTATGATCCTCTCACTGCAGCTGCAGCCATGTGTTGTGATATATCTGCTTTCAAGCATCAGACGTCAGCTGTCTGTAAGCTGCGTCTCTCCTGTACCAGTATCTGTGTCACCCACCTTTTGTTGTTATTGTTACATACCAGTCAGGCGAGATCGCTCACAGTATAGAGAATGGACGGCGTATCGGTGTGGTTCTTCCACCTTCCTGTTAATTTAAAAAATAAAGACGTGGATCATCGGCAGACCTGACCTTATGATGAGACCTTTGTATCTGCAGACAGCGTGTGTCCTTTTTAAGTCTGCCGTGTTGTCTGCTGAACGGACAAACTGAACCACCGTAGTTTCTCCTTCACGCTTGAAACGGGCAGGTGAGTGGAGG
The DNA here is from genome assembly GCA_028641955.1 of Protonibea diacanthus. NCBI lineage: Eukaryota > Metazoa > Chordata > Actinopteri > Sciaenidae > Protonibea > Protonibea diacanthus. Next base: position 2,693,924 of record CM053984.1, read on the forward strand.
AGGTTGCAATCTGCAGCTACACCCGTAGATGCCACGTCCAAGTCCTTCACACTGCTCCTTTAATCGAGGAATCAAGTCGCGTCTCATTGCCTGTTATTTTAGCCATGAATCATTCAATCTATAAAATGCCTAAAGACCTTTTTATTGCTTGATTTGTCCTGTCGACAGTCCAGAAGATGTTCAGTGATTATAAAACAGAGAAAACATGAGACACTGGAGAAGCTGCATCCGGAGAATAGATGCGTTCAGAGTTACAAGTTGATGATGAAAACAACGACAACTCTCCGGCTCGACCTTTAAATTGTCTCGTGTCTGTTCAATGTTTCAGATCAATGATCTGAACCAGGTGCCTGTTCCCGTCATGCTGCTGCCTGACGACTTCAAAGCCAATACCAAGATCAAAGTCAACAACCATCTCTTCAACAAGTAAGACCCAGACACGAGAGCAACCGTCAGAAATAAATCACACCTGTGAAAATGTTGCAGACACTGTCGCGTTGGCCAAGAAACTAGTTAAAGAGTATGTGAAACATCTGTGTGTGTGTGTGTGTGTGTGTGTTCAGTCTGTGTCTTCTCACCGTCCCACCTCGTCTTCCTTTGCAGAGAAAATCTTCCAGGACATTTCAAGTTCAAAGAATATTGTCCTCAGGTCTTCCGAAATCTAAGGGAACGCTTCGGCATCGAGGATCTGGACTATCAGGTATGTGGTACATCCTGATAAATAAGACCAGATCTATCTAGAAGAGCTCATTTTCCCTAATGACGAGGATAATCCCGGCTTCTCCAGGTTTCACTGACCCGCAGCCCCCCGATGAGGAGTGTTGATGACCAGGGAGAAGGTCTCCTCCTCAACTCCTACGACCGTACGCTGGTCATCAAGCAAATCTCCAGTGAGGACGTCGCAGATATGCACAACATCCTGTCTGAATATCACCAGGTGAGATCATTTTTCCTCGTGTTGACATTCTTTGTTCTGTCTCTGTCTCTCAGCCTGCAGCTCGTTGGTTCCCATTACATTAAAAATGTGTCCAAAAAATGTCCACAAGCTCATTTGTTGGCTGTCAGCAAGCTTAGTTTAGTTAGTTTTGGGGCAACTGTTGCTCAGGGCATCGAGTGGGTCGTCCACCAATCAGATAATCGGTGGTTCAATCCCTGGCTCCTCTGGTCTACATGTCGAAGTCTCCTTGAGCAAGATACTGAATGTGTCTGGATGGTTAGCTCACAAAAACTGATGAGCTGTTGGCACCTTGCACAGCAGCCAATGCCACCAAAATGCATTGAGTGGTCGGAAGACTAGAAAGGGGCTGCGTGAGTATGTGAGGACAGTTTATTCAGAGCGTCAGAGCTTTTAGCAGGTCAGAAATGTGTTAACAAGTGGGTACCGCCAACCTGGGATGCATGCGATGAAAGACTAATCTAAGTTGTTGGATAACTGTGGAGCTGTGGGAGGAGGCTGCAGCTAATAACACCTCAGCACATCGACAGGTACTGCAACTCTGGCAATGATTTGTGAAACGAGATAATTAACAAGCATAACTGGATTGAAGACATCTTGTGGTTGTGGCGCAAAGTTTTAATTCACTCGTCATCCCTGCCACACATCTGACATCAGACAACCTCACCAAGAAGCCAATGAGTGCGATGGAGACTCCGCGCCTCGTGTGTTTTGGATAATTTTGTGTTTTTTGAATGAGTCAGTTGTCCGTTTAAATACGACATTGACCGTTCCTACTGACTGACTTCATAGTTTGAAAACCGTTCGCAAAATTTTCATTATTAAAAAGAACAAATTTAACAAATTATCTTACTTGTTTGGGACTATTTTCAGCAGTGGATTAATCCACGTTTGGAGCTTCAGTGAGCATTTGTGGCAGCAGGACGGTGAATCAAAGTAAACAATGCGTTTGTTGTTGGAAGTGAAGGAACACATCACGCAATGATGGAGCTCGACAGCACAGAGGAAGATGTAGACAATACGTGTTATTGTTCATTTATTGAATTGTAGTCAGGACAGAACGCTCTTAATAAATGGGTGACATGAATAGTTATGTAAATCACGTTTGTTGCAGTCAAATTGAGGCTTTGACTGAACTTCCTCCCGAGCATCTTGGATCTTTCTTCTCTGTCTGCCGTCTCTTCATTCAGAGCTCGCCTGTCAACATCATACACACTGAGCCGGATCACTCACCTCCTGTCTGCTTGTCTGAACTGTGTATGAAGCGTCACATCTATCGCGCCGCGTGTCCTACTTTTTATATTTTCTCTTTAACCTTTGTTTGGACCTTTTTGTAGCTTTAAAAACTCCTGAGAGCTTTTGTCACAGAGTTCCTAAAACGAGCACCTCCCGGGGGGGATTTTTTTATTTTTTTTATTTTCCTGCCTCGTAGGTGAGCGAAGTCGACCCAAATCTGACTATTTTTAGATTTAACGTCTTGCTGGGAGCAGAAAAGTGGTGCAGCGTGCAGGAAGATGGCTACATATTCAACCCGGGGACGGCGAACATCTGTCCTGCTAACGCGACCTTGAGCGAGACCCTAAATGTGGCTCCGAGGTGCTTCTGAATCCGACCGCTGACCTCGCTGTGGGGAAAGCTAAACCAAATGAGAGTATCAAAACAAAACCAGCATCAAGGTTAGCTGATGTTACAGCACAGGGCGGCTCTGTTATGTGATTGTTGGTTTATTAAAGATATTCAAATGCTGTATCGCACATCTGTTCTCATGTAAATAACATTTGTAGGAGAGATAAGAGCGAGGTGACGTACGTTCACCTCTGTTCTGTTTGCTTCTTTCACGCGCTGCTATCAGCGGTCACGCTCGTGTGGCCGAGTCGCGTGGACACTTCAAAAACTGGGTCTCACTTCAGGCTGAACATACCACTGAGTAAACTTTTGGCTGCTTTGAGCTCTTGGTGGAATGTGCGGCCTGCGGTTATGCAGCCTACATAGGACGGGGAGGGAGATGAGGAAAATGGCAGCTCTGTTTTCAGAGTTGTTTTTTAATTCACTCGGACCTGAATGAACTCATTGTTATCGGCGCTCGCTGCGTTGGCATTGCACAGTTTCCTTCATACATCATGACAGTGTGCAGGTTGCAGTTCATTGTGTTTAGTTTAGTTTCAGCGGTGTGAATCAACTAAATGAAACGGTTTGTTTTGAGTATTGATGCTGTATGAAAGGAGTTGGGCCAGCCTCACTGTCGAAGGCGTTCTCTTGTTGATACTTTTGGCTTCTCGTCATCATTTGGATGAGTTTGTTGAGGATCAGGTTTTGTGTTTTTGGCAGGTGTAGAGGTTTTTGTCTGACAGCCTTTAAAGGTCGAATCAAAAGGAGTAAAGGAGTACATGTGTAACTTTTTATCCACTGACAGTATAAAGAATGGACATGGTAGGCGTGACGTTACATGTGTTTCTAAAGAGACGTCGTGAAGCTCACTGTGGTGGCACTGGCCCCCGCCATCTTGGAAGTCCTGCCTCTTCCACCTCCTGGCTAATCTAGAAATCGGCAGACGGGCCAAGTGACGCCTGGTTGGTTAAACAAGCCACCTGTAACAGCACCCACCTGTCAATCAAAGCGTCCACGCTCTTAATCCTGCATAACTTTAAGCCTTAATATAATTTGAACAAGTGAGTTGTTTATAAATTCACCCTTAGTTCATGACAACTTACAGTTGTCATGACCAACCGACAACTTACAGTTGTCATGAACGGGGAAATTAGCTATAGAGACCAAAACTGTTTTTTGTACCAGGCTGTAAACATGTTTATTTCTGCTGTCTAACATGGGGACTTATGGAGACTGACTCACTTCTGGAGCCAGCCTCAAGTGGACGTTTGAAGAACTGCAGTTTTGTTGGCACTTCACTTCACAGCCACGGAGGTTGCTGCTTAGTCACACCTTTATTATACACTAACAGATAAATGCGTGTTATATTGAATTTCTGCCTTTTTAAATCTTTACACACCGGACCTTTTTAATTGTCTCTAAATCAGATGTCAAAATCGTCCATCACTACTAAAAAATTACTACTATTAAAATTAAGATTTTTAGTATAAATTCAAGTAAAAATGCTGCAGATTGGTTGAATTTAGACTGTAGATCTGGCCTAAAACTAACAATAACGCTACAATACAGTGTATGTGATTATTGTGGCATAAAAATCAGGATAATTATCATATGTAAAGAAAGTTTGAAAAAAGAGTCGGCTTAATCTTTAACTTTTATTGTGTGTGTTGTCTCTTTTTATTGGCAAATGACTTACACTCAGAATAGTGTAGGGAGGTGGAGAGATCATAACTGTGCAGGTGTAGACCGCCATGTGTCTCTCGATGAGCGGAGTCTTCTAACGTCCTGCCCGGTGTGTTTCAGGGGACGCTGAATGAGGTCAGTCTGAAGGGAGAGCGTCTATTTTAACTGACTGCTACAGCGATCTATCTCAACGGTCTAACCTGGATAGACACATTCACACACATCGACATGCTCAGCTGATGTTACCGTCTTCTAGAGGCTGTAGTGGGCTGAGTTTAAATGCTGAGCGAAGATGCTGGTATCAGTAAAAACCAGAACCTCTAAGGCATCCATCGGTACCAACTGTCGGTTGGTCGGTGTCAGTTGGTCGGTGTCAGGAATAACTCCAAATAAAGCTACATTTTGGCTAAGGTGTATTTGAATATTTCTGCACACTGGGGTGCTTTAACAGTATTGGAATTGCATAAGTTGGGTATGACTGCAAAGCTGAGACTCTTGAAGGTTCAATGAGCCCAACTGTATTCATCTACAATGACGTCAGTCCACATAGAAACCATTTAATTGTAGTGAGACCGTTTTTTGGATCTTGTTCTCTCTTGTGACCTCGAGGATGATCACAGCCTCACAAGCCAGAGACAGAGTGCGTTCAGAGGATTGATGGCTTTCCTACGTTTGTTCACAATAAGTTTCTGAGCAATTTAATGTCTTAATGTTGTATTTTGGAGGAATTTTTGACCAATTTTCGTGTTAAATTTTTCACCAAATCTGTGCAAAAAATGGCATCAACTCAAAAATTGCTGCAACAACTTATGAGACATAAAAGAGCCGTTATACAGCCCCCATATACTTCTACTATATGGGGGCCGTATAAAGTCATAATATGCTAAGCCCTTAAACGCTGTAAACTTTTAATATTTGAATAGGCGTCGAACAAAACACAATGTCTATTACATATTTATGAGTTGACAGAGCCAAGATGCATCTCAAATTAATCTCTAGGTTCCAGCTTTCATGACTGACTCCCCTAAAGTTCCTCTATCGCCCTTATAAAAGACAAAAATATGTTCACGGTGGAGTTGAAGAGGTTCAGGCTGTTCACTGTCTGTTTGTCTGTTTACCTTCGGAACTTCCCATGACAATATTCCACTTTATGCACCTACCATGCAAATTCACTGTTGTTTCCTCTCTCTCTGCAGCACATAGTGAAGTGTCACGGCAGCACCCTGCTGCCACAGTTCCTGGGTATGTACCGGGTGAGTGTGGACAACGAGGAGACCTACCTGATCGTCATGAGGAACATGTTCAGCCACAGACTGGTGGTACACAGGAAGTACGACCTGAAGGTGAGGAGGAACTTCACGGCCAGTCGAACAGTCCTGACCTTTTTAATCACACATCCTACTTCTCATCACTGCAATGTGGACGCCCTGTAGAAATGTGATTGTGTAATCTCTCTGTGGTAAACACGGACAGCTGTACACGTGTTTGTTCTGATTATATTACTTAAGAGCGAGTCGACAACTTTGCTAACAGCCGAACATCAACAAGGTCAATAACACAAGACGTAGCAGCCAGCTGATATTACTGACTAGTCCAACAGCAGTCAGCCCAGCTCGGCGTCTGTCTTTCAGCCTCTTATTTCACCAAGCTCTCACCAACCACTAAAAGTCAGTCCCAGATTTACTCTTATCCATTGCTTGGTCACATTCAATCTTGGATCTTGGATCTGTCATTATGTCCATAGAGCTGCTGAGCCTGGTTACATTTCCCACTTGGCCAGCTCCTGTTCTGGCACAACACTGGCTCCACTCCCAACTTAGCATTCCCCTGTAAACCTCCTCTTCTTCTTCCTGTGCTACAAACACTAACGGTCCCCCGGTGCTCTGAGCTCACAGTCCTGGGCTCTACAGCTGTCAGCAGTTTACTTCACTGTCCCTCAGGAAACTCTGTAAATCACAGAGAGTCGAGGCGGAGCAGCTGGAGGACATCAGAGGGAAAACCAGAAAACATTTTCTCCATAAAATATGATCCAGTTTCACCAAAATCAGTGAAATAGTTGGTGGTGTGTGACTTAGTGCCGTAAAGCGTTATTTGATTTATACTGATTTGTTGTTGCAGGGCTCTCTGGTGGCTCGTGAAGCGAGTGACAAAGAAAGGGTAAAAGAAACATCTTCTATCTATTTTCTATCATGATGTGAACAGCCGTCTCCTCCTCATCCCGTACGTCCTGATAAAGTTGTATTTTATTCCTGAAGGGAAAAGAGCTTCCCACCTTCAAGGACATGGACTTCAGGAACAACATGCAGAAGGTGTACGTGACGGAGGAGCAGAAGGAGAAGTTCATGGAGAAAGTCAACAGAGACGTCGAGGTAGGTGGTCTGTTCAGCGCTCAGTTTATAAATGTGACGCCTCGGTGTCGTTGCACGGCTCCGCCACACAGCGGCAGCATCAGCACATCAGGAACGCACCACTGCTGTGGGAGGGTGGAGGTGATTTACTAGTGACGGAGGTAAATTTAGATGCCACAACATAAGGTACAGATGAGAGAGAAAGTCAAAAATCGATGTTAATCAATAAATAATACATTAAATCAATAAACCTTGTTGGAAACATCCCTCTGCTGCTTCTCCAGTTTCTGGTGCGGCTGAAGATCATGGACTACAGCCTCCTGCTCGGTATCCACGACGTGGGTCGAGCTGAACGAGAGGAGGAGGAGGGCGAGGAGGTTTCCAACGAGGAGGAACCGGAGGCGGAGAACGGCCTGGCAGCAGGCGCCACAGTGGGCTCTTACGGCACGTCTCCGGAGGGGATCGCCGGGTACATGTCCGCCTGCAAACCTCTGGGACCCGGAGAGTTCGACCCCTACGTGGACGTGTACGCAGTCGGGAGCTGCCCAGGTGAACACTCGATTCAGATCACAACAGATCATTCACTTCAAAGAGGAAGAACGGTGTTCTGATATTCATGGTCCCCAGAGGATTGATGTGAATGATGGTGATCATCAACTATTGGATGAATTGCTACATTCATGTTCGACTTGTAGACTTTTAATCTAACGTCATTATCACATTTGTGCCTTATCACATCCTTGAAATGAACGGCATGTAAATAACTGTGATCATCACTTAAAAGGAATGAAAAATATATAAAATAAATGACATAAAAATAAATTAATGCACTAAATCACTGAGGAAATAAAAAAGTGTGTCTGGCTCTGTGAGAGGGACTGACCGCTCGTCTCTGTTGCTGTCGCAGTGTGTGACACTGACGGTGATTTGGTTCAGGCGCAATAAATTATATTTGTTTCATGAACGACCTGTAGAAACTCTAAAACAGCTATAAACTATTTCCACCTATAGAAAACATGAAAAAGATTTTCCAAAAGCGGAACAGGAACGCCGTTCCCTCCTGACTTTTACTCCTGGAATGATGATCCCTCACATTTCCCGCACATTTCCACCACTGCGTGATCTTCCTCAGCAGATTGTCATGGCGCGAACATTGTTTCTTCTCATCAGTGCAGGCTTTAAACATCAAGACTGTAGGTTTATTTTTGAAAATAGCAACAGAATATTTGATATTACGGAGATGAAGTGATACGTCCGTCATCAGAAAGTTAACCTACTGATATTTTGATAAATATTTGATTCATTTTTCAAACAGAAATGCCAAAATTTTTGTTTCCAGCTCCTGAAACGTGGCTGCTTTCCTCTGTAAACTGAATATATTTGAGCTGTTGAACAAAACCGGTCATTCAAAACAATTTATAAATATGACGGATGAATCGGGAAAATAATCAGCTGATTAACTGTTGACAAAATCAGCGGTTCACATTCTATGTCCATGTGTTCTAATTTCAGCTCCACCATCATCACCTACGTCATCTAGAAAATAATATAGTATTAGAGGTTTTTATATTCATCTCTTAACAAAGAGCTTTCATCCTGATGATTGTCGTTCTGCCAGTACAGTCCCAACAATATAACCCTGATTGTGCTCTGCCTTTCATCTCAGGAGCCCCTCAGAGGGAGGTCTATTTCATGGGCCTGATTGACGTCCTCACTCAGTACGACACGAAGAAGAAAGCCGCTCATGCAGCAAAAACTGTCAAACACGGGGTGAGTAACACACGAGAGAGGAAGGAAAGAGGTGGAGGGCTGCTGTCAGGTTGCTGAAAACATTCGCTCGTACCTGCTCAGCGTGTCGACGTTAGATGTTCCCTGACCTCTTTGTCTCTCTGTTGCAGGCTGGTGCTGAGATCTCCACGGTCCACCCCGAGCAGTACGCCAAAAGGTTTCGCGACTTCATCTCCAACATTTTTGCGTAACACTACGAACACTGCCAACAAGTCGATCTGACCGAGAGCTGACAGTCTATTTTACCATTGACCAAAAATAGTATGCACCCGCAGATCATCGCGATCTGAGGCGAGACTACTTAATGTTGTAGCAATATAATGTACTACTTCTGATGCATATATTTATTTTTAAGATTTAAGGAGCATTTCTTCTAGATATTAAGCACTCTTAACAGAATAACTCTGGAGCGGGAGGGTACATGGAAACTGTTGATCAGTGTTTTGAAATGTTTGACCACATCAGTGCAAGATCAAATATTATTTTTCTTTATTCCTTTATTATTTCACGTTGGTTTGGTTCTCGGGCTTGAACTAAACTTAAAGGAAGAGTTTTGAAAATTTGGGCGCTGATTTGATCTTTTCCAAGAGTTAGATGAGAAGATTGATTTCACTCTGATGTGTTTCTATTGAAGGCCGTGAAGTTTTGACCTCTAGTAGCTCGATTTCTCTATTTTGGTTCTTTTCTTCTTCTTTATGGAAGATGACCTGCAGTGTCTGAAAGTCTCATTCCAAGGTAACAAAAACAAAACAATTATCAGGTGATTAAACACTAATAAAACTGTAATTATGCATATCATATTCTGTAAATGGAGCCGCCTAAATCTGAAACACTGGACCTGTTTGTTGTACCAGGCTGTAAACGTGTTTATTTCTGCTGTCTAACATGGGGACTTATGGAGACTGACTCACTTCTGCAGCCAGCCTCAAGAGGACGTGAAGGGCTTCACTTCACTTAGAGCTCAAAGATAGTTCGACAGTTTGTTTTGGCTGAGTAAACACAACTCCTGTTTAAACATGAAACTACAGGAAGACCCGGAGACAGTTGGTGTGGATTAGCATAAATAATGTAAACGGAGGGAAACAGGCGCCTGGTTCTGTCCAAAAGTAACAAAATGTGCCTGCCAGTACCTCTAAAGACGAGAGTTTGTGTTTTATGAGAGGTTGTGTCAGTTTTTGCAGCGATTAAACAAATGGGATGTTAATTTGAGAGCTTAGAGGTGCTCGTAGGCGTGTTTTATTACCTCTGGCAGAGCCAGGCTAGCTGTCTTCAAGTCTTTATGCTAAGCTACTTTAACTGGCTGCAGCTTTTTATTCATATTGATCTTCTCATCTAACTCTCAAGCAAATTAGCAAGCTGTTCTTTAAATTGTAGAATAATAAATAATCCTTAATGCAGATGGGTATTAAAAGTAACGGTAGTTGTCAGAGATGATATTATTTATCTATGAAGCAGGCCATCTGAATGTTTAGAGTGCCAAATGTGTGGGATCGAAGCTTTATCCGAGCTGGATTTGCACTTTGCATACAATTAAATCGAGTCTGTTGTGACGGAGCGGTTCAACGAAAACACAAACTGATGGATTAAATCAGATCTTTGTACAGAGCGGCGCTGCCAGTCGAAATAATAAACGTGTGGTGTTTAAATAGAAAGCACGTCGTGTTATTATTCAGCCTGTAAACAGACTGCGGGGTGGCTGAGCTCCAGCACACGTCAATGAAGTGACTCGTCCAACTTTTAGGATCAGTCCTGCCTTTTTAATGAAAAAACATCACGTCAAAACACTTCTGAAAAAAAACAACGAGCCCATCCATCATTATTCCGGACTCCTTTTTGAACACGGTGTCGTGTTCGTGCATTGAAACGGCAAACGTGTGCTACGTGAATCATTGTGATAGGATAAGATGTAGACGAATATAGCAATAGAACTAGGAACTGTTGTCTGTGTGTTGTAATGACGGTCGAGATTTAGCGATAACCACGGTACTGTGTGAAACATTACTGACAATAACACTACATTTCAGTAGCCTGTGCAGTTAGCCTTAACACAGTGACATGATACAGCTTTCCAGAACACTGGCAAGGCAGCGTAGATACAGGACTCTGTATGATGCCTCATCTACCCGACGGTTGCACATGTTGTATTTTTGCAAATCAGCTTTTGGACCAAAATATATTTTACAAAGAACTTCTGAAAAGTGTTTGACTCGTTATTTTTTGTGTGAGTTTGTGCACGATGACAACCTGTGGATACATGACAAAACTGACCTGTGTGTAATCCCACTGTGGTAAATATGTACAGCTGTTCACATGTATTTCTTAGGTCAACAACACCTAGCAGCCAGCTAATATTGCTGACCAGTTCAGCAGCAGTCAGCCCAGCTCGGCGTCTGTCTTTTAGCCTTTTATTTCACCAAGCTCTCACCAACCACTAAAAGTCAGTCCCAGATTTACTCGTCCGGCGGCTTCTTGCTCGCTCACTCTCCTTTTTATTTCTTAGCTTCCTCTGTCATTGTTGCTCTCTTCTCCTCTGCCATTATGTTACATTGCCCCCTTGACCAGCTCCTGTTCTGGCACAACACCAGCTCAGCTCCCAGCTCAGTATTCCCTGTAAACCTTTTCTTCTTCTTCCCGGTGGTCCAAAACATCTGTGGTACAAACACTAACACTCCCTCGGTGCTCTGAGCTCACAGCCCAGCTAACAAACTGAGCTAACAGCAGCTACAGTTGTCAGTTTACTTCACTGTCCATCAGGAAACTCTGTAAATCACAGAGAGTTGAGGCGGAGCAGCCGGAGGACATCAGAAAACCAGAAAACATTTTCTCCACATTTTCTGCCGTAAAGCGTTACGTACTTCTCCCGACCCGGAGCCCAAAGTTACATAGTGTGAGAACAGACGTACGAATGACAGAGACACCATTCACCTGATCACAGGTGAGTGTGGATCAACAGGATTTAACAGACGTTAGTTTATGAGAGAAAAGTTACACAATGTTGCTTTTTAAGCCATGTGAACCTGGTTAAAGGGACGCTGATGTTGGTTGTTTCACCATTTTGGTTCAGCTTGCATGGGAGCAGACTCTCGTCCAGTATATAAATATTCTGAGGTGGGTAGTTTGTGTTGTTTTGGTTGTTTTAATCTCGTCTCAGATAATGCGCTGAAGGTCGGGGCCTGATATTTGTCTCACTCTTTACAGAAGATGTGTTTTTGCTGACTAGTTCCTTCCCGTTTCATCAGAAGAGGCAGAATTTGCTGACTGGTTCGTACTTGTTTCACCAGAAAACCAAATAGACTTGGGGACAATAGGATTCGGAAGGCAGGATGAGCGACAAGACAGCAAGGAGGGCGTCATTGAAGGGGTCATTAAGCTTTAAAACTGCTGACGACCCACAGAGGCAGGAGAGGAACACACCGTCCAGGGAGCAGATCCCATTAGTCAGTGTGAATCACAGCCAACATAAACGTTCCTGCAATCTCTCCGTGAGTCCCTCGGTTGTGACCTTTACACCGACCATACCAGGAACTCTTCCGGTTTGCTTGCTGGCATTTTAATCACAAGAAGTTCTGCACTTTGTTGGGCGATCTTCAATTAACACGCGAAGAAACTTGGCCCGTTGTCTCACACGCAGGCTGCGGCGTTAAAATAAAAGTGTTAATGAGGATGTGTGTGTACGTCTAGGTTAAAGAGCCCCCTTCCTCAGTGAGGTTGATGTGCCCCCAGGCTCTTCCCCCACCCCCCTCTGCACCTCCTCTGTACTCTGCCCATCACTCTCACATTTCCTGGCATTGTTCTCTGCTATGTGGTGCCTGTTTTTTACTGTTGCACTGACTATTTCTAGCAGCCGTACACAGAGAGCAACATGCAAACTAAAACCTTAACTTGGGTTTTTTAAATTAGAAATCCAAAACAGCTGCTCATGCTGGAAGAAATGTGGATCAGTGCATGTCTGGATGTTGTGATATTGCACATTTGTTCCACATTTTTATGCAGAAATGGGCGTTAAATATTAAAGTGACCTCTCTGTGTGTGTGTTCCTGAAGGTCTACATAAGAAGATACTTCCTTCCTGAAGCTCTTAAGACGGTAAACGTCTATAAAATTTGAAGCTTCTGGAAAAGCAAAGATGCAAAGAGCAGCTGTGGACTCATCAGATTTGAAATGTGGATAGTCTTGTCTGTTTGCACAAGTGTCTCCCACGAGTGTCCAACATAATTTAGGAAACATCTTTCTTTAATGCACACTCCTTAACTTTGACACCGCTCCCTCCCTCCCACTACGCACTGAGGATGTCCTGTTACATGTGTGTCTCTAAAAGTGTGTGTGTGTGGGAGGGAGGGTAGAAGCTCATATAGTCCTCGACATCAGAGCCAGAAGGAGTCATCTGATGTCTGCGCGCTTCACGTAGTGAAAACTCTTCAGAAGACGAGGCTTCGGGAGGGACCTGCCCTCTCTCTTCATCCGCAGCACACGCACCATCACAAAGCAAGGTACGGTAAAGTCTTTTTATTTTTGGATGTAAAAGAGGAAACTTCACTTCATGCACAAAACCTTTGATAGGAAGTCTTAATTAAATGTCCTCATGTGGCGTCAGCCTGCGTCAGTTGGAGCTGAAGGTGGAAATTTAAAGAAATCTGAGAAAGAAAGTGAGTTCACCGCGTCACATCTGTGGCCCACGCTTCAACTCTGCTGCAGGCTGGAGGCTCCAGGGTGCAACAAGAGTGCAGTGTTAAATCACTGGAGTCCTCCTTAAATGAAAAATTCTAACTTTAATCAAACAAATCCAAACATGCACTGACAGCACCTCCGAGTCACTGTTGTAGGTTGTGAAGCAGCTTTCTAATGACCTGTTGTAGTTTCCACCTCCTTGAAGGCACATTTCATCTCTGCCCTCCTCCTCCTCCTCCTCCTCCTGTTTCTGTTATGTAAGGTCTGAAAACATAATCAGATTAACCTCAGAGTAAATCTCAAAGATATGAAACGCTTTTTGCTTTTCACTTCCAGACCATGGGCACACAGGAGCACAACCACTCGCTGGACTACCTAAACGGCACGCCATGGTTCGTCTACGAGTGCACCATCGAGCTGGATACGGACTACCGGCGCATTGCCCTCTTCCTCCTCTACCTTTTCATCTTCATCGTGGGCCTGCTGGAGAACTCGCTGGTCGTCTGGGTCAACTGGCGTCGGCGCCACTCTGCCAACGGGGTCCTCTTCTGCATCATCAACGTGAGCCTGTCGGACCTGATGGTGATTGTGATCCTGCCTTTCTTCATGATGGAGGTGACCATGGACAAGGTTTGGCTGTGGGGTCGCTTCCTCTGCAAGGTCACCAACCTCATCTATGTGATCAACTTCTACAGCAGCTCCTTCTTCTTGGCGTTCATGACGCTGGAGCGCTACCTGTCGCTGACCAGGCCCACGTTTCCGGCTTTGTTCCCCGTGGTGGGCCGGCGTCGCTGGGTGCTCTGCGGCGGCCTGTGGGTGTTCTCCTTGTTCCTGGCGCTGATGGAGAATGTCCACGTGGATCTTCTCGAGTGGGACGAGCCGGGCTGCTACATGATGCCCGAGTACCACTTTGTCGAATGGTTCGTCACCGTGGCTTTCCTTTGCTTGATCTTCCAGTTCTTGGGCCCTGCTGCTGTGATCATCACCTGTAACGTGCTGATCGCTCGTGCCGTTAAAACCACACCGGACATCCAGGGCCGGCGGGACGTGTGGCTGGTGCACGTGTACTCCCTCGTGTTCATCATGTGCTGGCTGCCTTACCACATGGTCATGTTCCTGATGCTCATAGACGACATCGACCCTTACATCTTCAGCTGCAACACGGTAGAAGTCCTCTACTTCTCGTTCAGCGTGGTGCAGAGCCTGAGCCTCTTCCACTGCGTCGCCAACCCCATCCTCTACAACTTCCTCAGCAAGAGCTTCCGCAACAACCTGATCAACACTGTGGTGACTTACTTACCCAGAGAGGGAACTGGGGACCACGTGGGAGCGGGAACCATGCCCAACGCTCCCAACGGTGGTGGGGCAGACCCGGGGAAGCAGCGCAAGTTAAGTAACGCCAGCACCAGCCAGTCTGACGTAGGCTCATAAGAAAGAGATGAGAGGAAAGAGTGTCGGCTTCAGGAAATTAAGCGAAGAAAGATTTGACAGAACTGAATCCAGTCTTGGTGCTTCAGGATGCCAGAGTATCATCTCACTCTGGTTAGAGACTCATTGTGTCGTTTATTACAGATGGGCTCACCTTCCTCTAATAATCCACATTGTTTTGTTTTTTTTAATCACGTATCTGATCACAGTTTCAATCAGAGCAAGGCAGGAAACGTTGGATGTTTTCTTGTCATCGAAGCTGCTCAACTCTTACAGGCAACCTCTTTAATCTCACGGCACACGGTGGTGAGGCGAAGAAAGAAGAATAGCAGCACAGCAGGAAAGTGTGGAGACAACTCTGCTGTCAGGCCGGTGCCAAGAAAAAAATCAAATGTGAAAACGTGCAACTGAACGGACAAGTGTTTTATTTCCTCACAAATCTAACAGATAAATCATAGTTCACATTTACTAAAAGCTTATTTATCTGTTTCTGGATGCTGCTGTCGCCTGTTAAAATGCAATAAAACTCCTTTAAAGAAAAACCTGGAGAGTCGTTCTTTGTCGCATGTAAAAACCTCGAGGATGTGCACGTTTGGAAGCTGAACGTGTTTATTCTGCTCACACACTTGTGCTGCTCTTGCACTTTAAAGCTTTATCTCTCTTCTTCTTCTTGTGTTACAGTGAGTTGCATTTTCTGTCTCCGTCTGGAATGTGTCATGAAACAGTTTAGACGATAAGAAGACGACAAAAAAATAAAAATCTGTCAGTCCACAGATGGCACAATAACAGGAAGGGACCGGAGGCTTCAAGAGGGCAAAGGTCACACGCCCCTGGAAGCAGAAGGTTTGCAATACGACACACAATTCTGCAAGTTCATCACAGAAATTCTGATGATGGATGGATTTTTTGTTGGTGGCGCAGGACGTCCAAAAGAGATTAGAAAAATCATTTAGGGGGTGATTAACAGTCGTCCTAGAGGCGTTTTTATTGTTTATTCTCGTCAAAAATGACATTTTAAAAAAGGCCAACATTCATAGATAGCTTTAGAAACAGATAATGAAACATATAAAGGCATTAAAAATAATAAATATCATCATAAATATGAGGTAAGACACAAATATTACACGGGAATATAACGGGCACTTAAATATCATGTTTTAACAGCACGACATGCTTCGTATTCTTCATGAGGACGCGTCTTCGACATCAAAACACAGACAAATATGCGCTCTTCTATGTGGCTGGTGTGTGGAGTGAAAAATTAAACTTTAAAAGACATAAAAAATCGTACCGTGTGAAAATAGTGACTGCAAATATAGGAAAATAATTTCTATGCTACAATGAGGTGCTACTTTAATAACAGTGTAATTCTCAACCACTGACATAAAAACCTATCCTGGTGTTGAACTTTATAAAGATACAGACTTGTTTCGGGAGCTTCCCTTCTTTCACACACACACACACACACACACACACAGAGAATACAGCGCCACCAAGTGGCTCCTTAGTTCAAAGAGACTGAACCTCCAAACAGGTTGACTCGGTGAATGGCATCTGACAGGTAATATGTCCACTACATTCTAAATCCTAAGTCTATTAGAGCTGACAGTATTAATCCATTAGATGATCGACAGAAATGTGATCTGCAACAAGTTTGATCAAAGATTTAGTCATTTAAAGCAACACTGTAACTTTAAATCCTGTTGATGCTACACTGACATTCGTACGTCTGTTCTCACACTATGTAACTTTGGGCTCCGGGTCAGGAGAAGTACGTAACGCTTTGCGGCACTAAGTCACACACCACCAACTATTTCACTGATTTTGGTGAAACTGGATCATATTTTATGGAGAAAATGTTTTCTGGTTTCCCTCTGATGTCCTCCGGCTGCTCCGCCTCAACTCTCTATGATTTACAGAGTTTCCTGATGGACAGTGAAGTAAACTGACAACTGTAGCTGCTGTTAGCTCAGTTTGTTAGCCCAGCTTGTGAGCTCAGAGCACCGGGGGAGCGTTAGTGTTTGTACCACAGGAGTTTTGGACCACCAGGAAGAAGAAGAGGAGGTTTACAGGGGAGCGGAGATGTGTGCCAGAATAGGAGCTGGGAATGTAACCAGGCTCAGCAGCCTCTATGGAGCTCTAACGGCAGAGGAGAAGAGAGTGAAGAGGACGTTGATAGAGGAAGCTATGAAAGAGAGTGAGCGAGCAAGAAGCTACCGGACAAGAGTAAATCTGGGACCGACTTTTAGTCATTAAACTCTGAAACTGGAGGCACTAAATCACAAAAAAGACCAGAAATTGGTATTTCTACTCATTAGTATTGGTACACAGTGTTGCTTTAAGTCATTTATCAAGCAGAAATGCCAACTTTATCTTGTTCCAGCTCCTCAAACGCGAGGATTTCCTGCTTTTCTCTCTTTTATAATCATCTTAAATTAATATCTTTGGGTTTTGGACTGTTGGTGGGACAAAAGGAAAGCTTTGACTCATTTGGCATTTCTTCTTGTTTTTTGGACATTTTACAGACTAAACGATTAATCAAAAACATAAATCGATAATGAAAATAATCATCAGTGGATTATTTGCAGTTTGTGGTCCACGATAACCAGACACAGAGGAAGTGTCGTTGAGAGGGCAAAGGGGACGAGGAGAGACACACCGGGCCGGCGCTCGGAGCCGATCAGGCGTCCACAGTGGGCATCGGTTCTTTAGAGTGATCATTGTACATGAAGGTCTGCTCGATGTTGAAGTCCGGAGGCAGGTGGTCCTTGTGGAGCTCCATGTGCGACGACACCAGCTTCAGCGTGGAGAAATAAAGGCCGCAGACGGTGCAGCGGTACATGAGGGCGCCGGCGTGCGTCTTCAGGTGGCAGATCATGGTGGAGCGGCCTCTGAAGAAGCGCTGACACACTTTGCACTGGTAGGGCTTCTCCCCGGTGTGGATGCGGAGGTGATAGGTGAACTCACCCGAGTGGGCGAAGCGTTTGCCGCAGTAGCGACACCGGTACCATTTCCCACGAACGCCTGCCGCTCCAGGTCCACCGTCCTGCCCTGAGCTCCCGTTGGTCAGGACCCCGGAGGACAGGTTGTGCACCGACCCTTGGAAAAACTTATCCGGCATGCTGAAGCCCATCCCCAACCCCAAACCCAGGTTGCTCATTTTAACGAGGCCACCGACCTCCCGTGGAGAGGAGGAGGAGCAGGAAGACGGAGGGCACTCCAGAGACTGGTCAGCTTTACGCTTGCCCAGCCAGCCCTGACCGCCGGCGCCTCCGCCGCTCCCCAGGGAGTCGGTGTGCAGGCTGAGGTGGTACTGAAAAGCCGAGGACGTGCGGAAAGTCTGCGGGCACAGGAAGCAATGCAGCTCCTCCGCTCCCGCCACGCCGCCTCCGTAAGCCCTCAGCGCCGAGCGCTCCCTCTCTTTCGCCGCCGCCTCCTCGGCGTGCGCGGCCATGTGTCTGTCCAGCAGGGAGCGCTCCACGAAGCAGCGGGCGCAGTGCGGGCAGGTGAAGACGGGCAAAGAGAGGTGGGCGAGGGTGTGCCACAGCAGGGAGCACAGGGAGAGCTGAGGGAGGTGACACACTCCACAGCTCAGGCTCTGAGCGCACACATGGCTCAGCAGGTGGTCTTTGACGGTCTGTGAACAGAAAACACATGAAACACATGAAATACATGTGAGAGCTGCGAAACAGGCGGCTAAAGAGTCGCTCCATATTCTTATTTTGTGCCCGCGTCACTGTCAGATGTCTCTCTGTGAGATCTGTTGTTAATTATACAAACAACAGACGCCTCGACACATTTTTCATTTCACAGCTTCTATTTGATCTTTTAGTGTTCGAATGAGAAAAGTAGATTTTAATTTTTTAACGCTACAAACCCAATATTAGAGTTTATATTGCAACTTTTGTTTATTTTATTTTAATTTATTTTTATTTTATGATTGAACAGAGACAGGGTGAGGAGCTCAGAAGGAAAGGAGCCAGCTGAGGTGGTTCAGGTCTCCTGGGTGCCTTTTTAACGCCGTAGCGTTAAACCGGACCTGATAGACGGATGTGCCCGCCTGTTTCAACACAGCAGCCATTGCGATGTGAAATAGTGACCTCAGGTGTTTCCAGTGATACTAATTAAACCAACATGAACCACAGCAGCACCCCTGACTCCTTAATTGGTTTGTTGAACATCCAGAAACAATGCTGACTTCTCTGGACCTGAGCTCATCTGAGATCCTGGAGAAATCTTGGTTGTCGTGTGCTCTGGGATTATTTAAGTGCCCAACATGTTGAACATCCACTAACCTGGAAGTCCTTGCTGAGGGTTTTGGTGCACACGGCACACTGCAGCTCGGCGCTCAGGCCTTGGCCGCCGTTGGTCAGCGCTCCCTGCGGTATCGTGTAACTGGAGGCCGCCTGCCGGTGGTGCCGCAGCAGTTTGTTCTGGCTGCAGAACTGCAGGTGACACATGTCGCAGGTGAAGAACTGCGCCCCGACGTGGGAGAGGGTGTGTGTGACGCCGGCGGCCCGGTCCTGGAACGAGGCACCGCACACTCTGCAGAGGCCGAGCTCCGTCAGGTGGGACTCGGCATGTCTTCTGATGGCGGCCGGGTCGGCTGGGAGAGGCGCCACGCAGGCTTTACACGACAGCATGTTCCCCGTCACCTGGAGGAGTGTGTGGACTCATATTTAGTTTATGCTAAAGTTATTAAGATATTATCATGATATTTGGTAATGAACACATACTCAGTGAGGTGAAATATTTACACTACCTGGCTGCTCGAGTTCCCTCCCTCTCCGTTCTCCACACACACAAGGTCGTCTTCATCGTCCTCTTCATCTCCCTCCTCCATAAAGTTCTCGTCGTCGCTCAGCTCGATGATCTCGCCGGCCAGCCGTCTCCACTGCTCCTCCTCCTCAGTCCCCTCCATTGCTCCGTTTCCTTGCAGAGCCTCCCTCTCCTCCTCGTTCTCTCCCTCCTCCACCTCCCCAAACATCAGCCCGCCCCCCTCCACCGATCCCACCTGCAGGCTGCTGAGCGGCTCGCCGGAGGACGACGTCGGGTCGCAGGCCTCGGCTCCGAGCTGAGCCGAAGAGTCGGGGAAGGAGCAGGAGTCTGACGGGGCGGCGTCGCTGCTCTGAGGCAGAGAGTTCCCCGCGCCCTCAGAAACTATTTGTCTGTCTCTGTTGGCATCACAGCTGCCCTCCACCCCCTCCTCCTCCAGGCCCTGCTCCATCTTCAGCTGGAGCACCGGCCCCGGAGGCAGCACGCCATCACACTCGCTGGAATGACTGCTGGTTAGAAGACTGTGTCCTCCTGGTGGTTGATGATCTGCTGCCATCTGCCCGTAGCCAATATGAGACTGGACGTCTTCTGCCTTCAGGTCCAGAGACAGAGCCCCGCTGTGAGCTTCACGGCTGGCTGTCCTGGCCGTCCTGGCTTGGAAGAGAGGCGAGGGAGCGGCAGCAGGGGTCGCGGCAGCAGAGGAGGACAAGGAAGAGCAGGATGCGGCGGACGAACACACAGACGACGCAGATACAGACGCTGCAGCCACTGTGGACGCAGGATCGGCACCCATGCTGGAGTCCAGGGTCAGGTCTGAGCTGCCCGCTTTACAGTTTGCAGACACAGACGCCTGCAGGTCGGGGAAGGTGGCGTGACAAGCCCGCACCAGTTCACTAACACCGAGCCTCTCCGCCAGCTCGTACAGCACCCCGACATCTATGAGATCCGTCAAGATCTCCCCCGTGTACACGAACGTCAGCACCTTCTCGAAGTTGGCCGGGGAGATGAACTCCAGAGAGAGGGCGGCGGTGGACGAGGCCGAAGCCCGGGCGAACAAGTTGCTGAAGTACGTCCCGGCGCAGGCCAGCACCGCGCGGTGCGCGGCGAATGTGCGGTTGCCGACTTGCAGGAACACAT
Organism: Protonibea diacanthus; assembly: GCA_028641955.1. NCBI lineage: Eukaryota > Metazoa > Chordata > Actinopteri > Sciaenidae > Protonibea > Protonibea diacanthus. The sequence continues at coordinate 2,714,314 of CM053984.1, forward strand.
CACAGTATCGGCGGGACTGACGGCAGCGGTTGAGCTCGGCGAGAAGGCTGGCAGCGTGGCCGGGACCCTGAAGCCGGATCCTCATCCCTGCTGCTGCTGCTGCTGCTGCAGCTCCTGGTGCGCTACAGTCCAACTGCAGGAGGAGACGACACCGAGTCAGAACCAGGAACCTTACACACACTGCACACACAACATTGAGTGACTTACTGTTGAAAAATATGACTGAAATCTTTGAGGTTGTTAACTTCATTATGTTTCTTCTGTAATCTTTTTACTAACACACAGGTGCAAGCAGCTGCTGTGAAAATAACTGAATCAGCATGTGTCCGTGTACCAGCCCGGTATGTTTCAGAGAGGACTGCTGGGCTGGCTACGAGGCAGAGGCCTTACCGGCACACCTGAAGTGCTGATTCGATTGTTTTCAAGCCAAGAGTTTGGTACTTTTTTTTTCCAGCTGAGTCAGGAGTGATTAAACTACAGGAGGAGAGTTTGTTTGAGTTTAAAAGACAGAGCTTTGGAAGGTGAAAATATAAAAACAGAAAAATAAAGCAAGCTAAACTTTTTCCACGTCAGAGTCTGCCAAACTCGAGACTCTTCTGAACTTCAAACGAACGCTGCAAATGTGTTTTTTCTGTGGGAAAGTGACGTTACCTGACACGAATCCTGGCTGGAAAAACAAGTAAATCTGTAGAGTTGTGTAGATCGGACTACAAACCAGGTCAGAAAGCTCGATGTAGTCAAAATTCTAACATCCACGTTCAGATAATAACACCACAAATCAGCCTAATGTCACCTGAATGACGATGATCATCTCGTTGATCCGTAAAACATTTATTAACAGCCACAATCTGATCAGCTGCAGTGTGTGTGTTCTCATTAACAACTTATTAACACGTTTTGCTGCAGACCTGACGACTCACGCAGAAAGTGTGAAACTCCTGGACATCTTTGACTTTGTTGTTACAACACAGAGAGAATAAACACGTACGTTTAACAACCGCCCGGACCTCTCAGATCATCCGCAGAGTCTAAACTCAGCATGAAGAAGCCAAACCAGCCAAACCATGAGACGTCTTGAGAAATCTCTCAGAGCTCAGAACATCGTACTTCCTCTGTTTATTCTGTTTTACAGCTCTGTGTCACCACCTGAGTGTCAGCCGGGACTGGCTGCAGCCTCCACCCGCCTGAAGACAAACGGACGGATGGATCCTGACTTACCTTTCTAGCCTGGCTTTGACTTACTGCTGAGTTTTTAACTCCTGATCATTCCCTCTTTTATTTTTACACTTTATCTACTTTTAACATTTTATTTCATTGTTGCCGTTTTTATCTTTTGTTATTTTGGTTTTAATTTTTATGCAGCTGTTCTTTAATTGTGCTTTTTTTCCCCTTATAGGTTTTAATTTACCTTCTATTTGTTTTATTGTTGTAGTTTTATTTTTTCTGTCTGCATGAACACAGGTAAACAAAGCAGTGTTGAGTATTTTACTGTTTTCACAGCTCGTGCATGTCGACACAATCACGTCATGTGACCTTAAATCACCTGAGCAGGATAATAATAACTCCTGAGTGGACAACATTACTTAATGTTGTGTTAGATACGATGATGGACAGCTGTCGGTGTGTCACTGTCTTTAATAATCAGTCTTGATGGTGACCTGACACACACAGCTCATCTGCAGGTTTAGGCGCTCTGATGAGACAAACAGCTGCTCGGATACATTTTTATGAAGATAAACTGATGTAGTAAATAAATAAAGCTCAGCTACACCCACCAACACAGACAGCAACAGACACATGAAGACAGCACACCTGCTAACGGAGCTCACACACACACTCACACACACACACACTCACACTCACACACACACACACACACAGATTTGAACATGTCCTCGTGTCAGCAGTCTCGTCACACTCACCCATCGAAGCTGCTCTCGAGCTCACGGACGGTTCGTCGGTTGTCTGTCCGCTTCCCAACAGACACATCACAAACGTTGTTATCGCCTCGGTCGCCTTTTTGTGACGTATGTCAACAAATTAGGGTGGCGGAGGCGCCCCCTACCGGCCGAGGCGCTGCACTGAGCATGCGCGCAGAGAGAGAGAGAGAGAGAGAGAGAGAGAGAGAGAGAGAGAGAGAGAGAGTTGTCCAAAGTACGGCCCGCGGGCGTACTTTTACTCATAATAAGTCATGGACACAATATAGCTATAACGTGCGCACGAAATACCAATTAATAATATTAATATCACTCCGCACCTTCTCTAGAACCTACGTCACGTGCTTAAGGTGAGTGTCTGTTCTTCTTCTGTTCTTCTCTGTCAACATCCCGTTATCCCGCATCGAGGCACTTCTTTATTTAGGCTTATCTGCTGACGTTTCATCCTCAGCCTGTTACTACACGGTGTGTTGTTGTGTCTGTAGGAGCTGCGGCCCTGCACACACATCAGGACGCTTCAAGTGGAGCTGAGCACCTGAGGGGGGGTAGGCACACTACTGAGGCAGGTATGTTGAGCATAAAATCAAATGCTGCAGACCGAACCTGGTCCGGACCAAATGTGGCAGATTTGGTGACATTGTCATTAAAAAAAAAAGATAACTGTGACAATGAAAACAAAATTGTTGTTTGCAGAACAGTTCGTTTGTATGTAACTTTTCATCTTCACATTGTCAAATCTGGCCCTCTCTTAGTTTGGACTTAAGTTTAAGAGGCTTCACCAGCCTCTTTATGACTAATAATCTTTACAGAAGCAAAGACATTAAAGGGCCAATATTGTAGGAAGTGAAACTTTCATTTTCACATGTACATTATACAGCAAGTTTAGCTGCTGTCTGTGTTTTATATAGTTTTTGTATAGAAGTTTAGCACGGTATTTTCTATGCAAATGTTTAATTTCACTGTACATACTTAAATTAGATCTATCTCAGGTTAATTTTAACGTATGGTTACAGTGTTTTAGGTTAATTCTAATGTATGTTTGCATGTAACGACACCCACCTGTCAATCAAAGCGTCCACGCTCTTAATTATGCATAACTTTAAGCCTTAATATAATCTGAACAGGTGAGTCAGCCTCAGTACCAGTGGCGGCTCTTGATGAATATACCTTCTAAATATTTTTTAAAATCTCAGCGTAACTGTAGCTGTGAACAAGCTACAACATTATGCAAAGACAAAAAGAAACACAACAAATGATGATAATAATGCTAATTAAAAAAAGTTTATTTTATTCCGGTAACCATTTCTTTTAGCTCATGAGAGATTCACACAACCCACAAAGTGTCAGGAGTGACGACGGCACCTGCAACTCTTCATACTTCACTGTAAACTCATGGGATCGCGCTACACAACAGTAACATGAATATGAATAATGTCATAGTCTTTACGCAGTCGTCGTCGTCTGGCCGATCCCAAATAAAACTTTTTTTTTTTTTTTTTTTTAAACAAAGAGCCACGTGTTTTACGTAAAGCTACGTAAAAACATTCGTCTACCGCTTTATGCTTTTATGAGTTACGTAGGAGAGAATAAGAAATCATAGGAGACGATGAAAAATCAACAAAAAACTTGACATATTTTCAAAACTACCAGTAGAAATCATTTACAAAACTGAGTCTTTGATTTTTCAGTTGTGTCTTCGTTACAGTTTAACATTAAGTATGTAGTATAGTTACATTTACAGTATATTAAAACGCCATAGCTTTGACCTGTGAGAGTAACACTGACATATTTCATATTCCAAACCATTCATTTTTCTAAGTCTAAGCAGAATTATCTCGGCTGATTTCGGCACTGAAAAAACAGTTTATACTGGCCAAACTGACCTTTTATACTGCTGCGACAGGCACACATAACTAACAACATGACATACTGTAGGTTTTTATTCGTAAAGCCAAAAAGGAAATAATCGCTGTTTTTGGTCCAGTCACGACAAATCTGAATTAAAAGCAGCAGCACCCTCTCTCTCTCTCTCTCTCTCTCTCTCAATGTGTTTGCTCTCTCATCACCGTATTCAGTCATCGACACAGTTCGCTCTACGACTTGTTGCTTTTTCGGCATCATAGCTGGATTATTGCACTTCTTCTGGAGGAAGTGAAACAGAAGCAGGTCGAGGGTCTGCTCTAAAATTACAGAAGACAGCTACAAAGTTCTACTCGAGTCATCTTAAAATGAGGTCAACAACAACACAGTATTTCAGCAATATATCTGTCATCAACAAATTGAATGAATATTGCTTTTAAGTTGTTTGATATGTTGCTCAGTCTTCAGAAACTTTTTTTTTTTTTTAATTTAATCCTTAGTACTGCGATATAGTCCTCTCCAAAGTCAGCTCTGCCTGTATCCACGTTTTAAAAGGTCGTCCTCGGGTCGTCGCCGGCTCCCGTGCAGTAGCATCTTCACCGTTCGCGCTACGACACCCGCTTCCTAAAGGAGCTGGTTCGGCCCAGGCTGGCAGTGCTGGAGCGGCGGGAGAGGATGGGTGTGGCAGTGGGCGGGGACGTCTCGTTGGGACAGCCGTGTTGGAGCAAAATATCGATGCACCCTTTGCTCCCTGTTTTTTTGGCGAGCTTCATCGCCGTCTGGCCTTGGTTATCCTTCGCTTTCACGTCGATTCCGTACTGCGGGAGGAAAGAGACGGTATTTAGCTTAGATGTTGATATTTAACAGATCCTGTTGATCTACACCGACACTGGTGTCTCTGACATTCGTACGTCTGTTCTCACACTATGTAACTTTGGGCTCCGGGTCGAGAGAAGTACGTAACGCTTTATGGCACTAAGTCACACACCACCAACTATTTCACTGATTTTGGTGAAACTGGATCATATTTTATGAAGAAAATGTTTTCTGGTTTCAACTCTCTGTGATTTACAGAGTTTTTGATGGACAGTGAAGTAAACTGCTGACAGCTGTAGCTGCTGTTAGCTCAGTTTGTTAGCCGGGCTGCCCGGACTGTGAGCTAAGAGCACCGGGGGAGTTTTAGCGTTTGTAGCACAGGCGTGTTCGTGCAGGAGGGAATGCTAACAGGGAGTGGACCCAGTGTCGTGTTAGAACCGGAGCTGGGCAATGTAACCAGGCTCAGCAGCCTCTATGGACATAATGGCAGAGGAGAAGAGAGTGAAGAGGACGCTGACGGAGGAAGCTAAGAAGAGAAAAGGAGAGAGTGAGCGAGCAAGAAGCCGCTGGACAAGAGTAAATCTGGGACTGACTTTTAGTGGTTGGTGAGAGCTTGGTGAAATAAGTGTTGAGTGTTGAGTATGGCAACAACCGTGAGACAAAGTAGACGAGCATCTTCGCAGATGAATCTCAGCTTCACTGCACGTTAATTTTGTTTTGGAAATTTGATTAACTCCATGCTTGTTAGGAAATTTGAAACATTAAGTAAAATATGACCTCAGGTGAGCTCTGCATCATTAACTAAACTTGTGTCTTGTAGAATAAAAGCATCCCCACATCAGAATCTCATTTTAAAGACTTTGTATGAAGCTCAGATCGTGTTTAAGCTTTAAATTTGTGTTCACACAAATAGCTACACGTCCTGGTTGGTGTCTGAGCCTCTGGGTGTGTGAAGCTCACTTTTGTTAAAACTATTGAGGAACTGAACCACAGGAACTAAAAGTCTATTTCCTCTTAGTGTTTCCTCCACATGTGAAGGCTTCGGTTAGGCAAATTGGACAGATGAGTCATTGAAAAAAGAGGAAACTACAACACGTCATGCAGAGTCATGTTGCGTGACGTTATTCAGATTAAGAAGCTCAGGATCAGTTTCTCAACGTAAAAGTAACCAAAAGTTCACCAAATTTGGAGATCTACAGGTCTCACCAGACAGGAAGGATGTGAAGAAATGTAATCTGAGTACACAAGAGTACAACACTGGCCTCTAAGTTGAAAAGAAGAAGGAGAAACACACCCAGACGAGCAGCTGGGTCATGACTACATCTCCCAGCTGACAAGCAGCGTGCAGGGCCGTGCGAGGCGGCAAAGTCGACCCGGCCGGTTCAGCGTTGATCTGGTCCTTGGTGCTGTGGGCCAGGAGGAGCAGCAGTCTGGGCAGATCTCTCTCAGTCACCGCGGACAGCAGCCACACCGGCATGCTGTCCCCTGGAAGTTGAGGCCCCGGGGCCGGCTGGAGTGCCGCCACGAACGCCCGCTGTTCGTACTTAGCACGAATCCACGACTCCCTCTCCTCACTTGTGAAACAGACACAGCAGATGAAGATGATGAGCTGAAACAGCTGATTAAATGTGAGAATATGTATGAAATGTGTTGATGGGTTGTACCCACCGGGTTGCATTAGGTGTGGGTTTGGTTCGGCCCTGTGTGGAGCTCTCCCAGATACTGTTAGCCATGTGGTTTCCGATGGCAGCCAGGACTTGCGTGAGCTCTCCGGGCCAATCGTCCAGGTCCAGCGATCGAACACGAGACAGGTGAGTCCCCAGGTTTCGATGGATCCCTGAGCACTCGATGCAGATGAGTGCGCCCAGGTTGAGACTGGCCCAGGTGGGATCTGCAGGGCAAAGACGAGGAAGAGGAGAGAGCGTTTACGGGGTGTATGTAATGAGCTAACCATGACACCGCCGCAGGCTGCGGATGGTGCATGAAAGCAGCATCGTCCTCCAGAGGAAATCAGCATCTGGAGGGAAAGATGGCGACATTTAAGAACTCACTCGGTGCTTCGCAGTCCACACACAGACCGTTGCCTTTGGCGTTGCGGATCGCCTGCAGTGCTACGGCTTCACTCTGACTGCTTCTCCGAGCCTGAAGGACACAAACAAACGAACATATTTTAATTAATTTAATCCAAACAACGACTTATCTTACAAGATCAATGACCTCTATGTGAATGCACAGATTATGGCACATCTGTGTCTGTGTCTCGTGTATGTCACTTCCTGCCTTTGTTGTGTTTTTCCGCCTGTTTTGATTCTCTTCAACTGCAATCAGGACTATCACACACACCTGCCACTCACCTGCACACACCATTTAAGCCACAGATCTCCACACACACTCTGCCAGATTGTTAGGTCATGTTTCCACGTGCTTTAGTCTTACACCTGCGTCTACCTCTGATCTTTTACGTCACGTCATATCTTTGCTTCACCTCTAAAAGAAGCTCAGGAGTCAGTCTGGGTTTATCAGATTTAAATGACAGCGCTGGAGAACGACCACACAGTGACATCAGATGTTTAACTAAAACTGGTGCAGAGTGACGTAGAGAAGAGAAAAAGTCCACCGCTCTAACTTTAGCAGAAGACGCGTGCTCTTGCAGGATCTCATCGCTCATAGTAAGCTGATTGGGGAAAAAATAGGTTTTTAGGGCTTTTAAAGTGTGCGTACCTTGTTTCTGCCGCTCTCACAGGACTGCAGGCTGGCCAGGATCTGGCTCTCTATAGCCGACACCCACGAGTCTCTATCTTCTAGACTCTGAGCCTCAAAGTGCCACGTCTGCCCGGTGAACGACACGATGATGAAGTCTGCGTTCTCCTCCTCTGCAAGAAGAAGCAGAACAAAGTCAAGCGTGACAAGACAGCTGATTTACCATGGAGTAATATAACAGGCACTATGAATCAGTGAAGGAAGCACAAAAAACAGTTTGATGGGAGGTGAGAACAGAAAAAATCGTGGTTGTTACAATGAAAAGAAGTCAAATGAACAACTCAGACTCGGGATGTGAGACACAATGAAGAGGAAAACACACAGAGGAGAGATATTGTATGCATATCACAAGCACAGGCCCGTTCAGCTTCGTCACCCTCAACTTGTTACCTGTCTTATTAATGTTTCTCAAGCTACCAAAGCTCTTTAATTTCCACATTTTGCGTTTGGCTGCAGAGCGAGAGATAAGCACAGGAAAGAGAAGACAAAGTGCAAGTGTTAAGAAAAATTCAGAGAAAGACAATTTGTGTCCTCACAGAAGAGAAGGTAGAAGACAGAGGCAAGAGGACTGCAAGTTATGTTTCATTAATGCAGCAATTCTCAAGTTATTTGTTGCATCTTTTAATCACAGTACTGGCAGCAGCAGTTGTATTTCATGCAGAGGAGCTTAAATCATTGTTAAGTCACCTTCAGCCTGCCCCACGGCTGCATCTCCTTTCTGATTCATGCTCTTCTTCCTCCTGTTCTTCTTCCTGTCGCTCAGGGGCGACGACTGGCTGGGGTCTTTTCCAGAGAAAGGACTGGCCGCCCCTTCGAGGGCATCTGTACAAAAATAATCATTCATACAGCGTATGTATGACAGCGACTGTGTGAGGTCTTATAACCAAACTGATGGCAGTGACAGAGAAGTTTTCATTTCCTGCGTACGTACCAACACTTTGTGCTTTTGTGGACAGCGAGGAAGGGCAGCGTTGAAGGCCTCGCTCTCCGCCTTGAGGTGACAAACCGCCAGACCGGTCATCGACCACAGAGAGGGTGGCAGGACACAACTGAGGAACTAACAGAGAGACAGGAATTGAAAGAGGCAGTATCTCATATTTACATGGTGTGTCTGTCTGTCACAACACAATGCACACTATAGAAATACTTCATTACAAGTACCGGCAGTACCTGTACTGGTGTTATCAGCGGCGGTCAGCTCCTTACTCAGCCCGTTAACTCCAGGTACAGATCCAGGGGGGACAAGCGAGGGGCCCGCGGGGGCGACGGCTCTCGGAGGACGTTTCCCGGGAACTTTAACCGTCACACGGAGAAGGTCGATTTCCTTTCCGTGGATATTCTGTGTGTAGTCCTGAAACCGACAGCATAGCACACAAATTATAATAATGTGGAGACACCTGATGTGCCGAGTTACCGTCAGGTTGGTAACAAAACATAGTTTTTCTTGTTTTTAGGTGATTATCCACTAGATGTTTGTGAATATTATGTTTCTGCCATATTCTGCAAAAAGAGCTTCATAAGTCTGACACAGTCGACCTTTAAGGTGGACAGAGGTTTCTGTTCAGCGGTGCAGAAAACTCGATGACTGTACAAATGTTGAATCAGTCAATCAATAGCAAGCAAAGGTTTCAAAGCAATTACTGACTGTTTAAGACGAATGTCGCCTGCATTGAAAAGCACCGGAGCCGAAACTGTCGTCAAATCTTATAAAAAGCTGCAGAACTCTCTCGGGCTCTCGCTGAATCCACCCTGTGTGTTTTACTGCCGTATTGATCCGCGCGTCGGTGGTGTTAACTTACACTGGAGCTGGAGTGGTAAGACAGCGTGCCATTGTTGGACAGGGTGACGTATTTCTTCTTCCACTCCTTATTCAGAGAGCTCCCGCTCCTCTTCCACAGGATGCTCTGTGGAAAACAAACCAAGGTCAGCCGCACTTACAGAACAAAACGAAGAAGATGCCTAAATTTAGAGACGGCAAACACAACAGAGAAAATCTCTTCAAAGTGTGGAGAGAGCAACAATAGCTGAAAAGCTCGGTATTAATAGCTCACCCCTCGAGAAGGGGGTGAAACAAATGTGTGTGCTGCTTATGTAAGATGAAACCTTGTTGCTGAAGAGGGAATTGGTCGAAATGATTGTGCTGCAAGCAAACTGAACATTGAAAATTCAGTGTGTAGTTTGTAACGTTAACCAAACCTGTTTGATTGGAACGCCCCGGGCGCCGCTCAGGTCTCCTTTCCCGTCGACAGCCTTCTTGTCGGTGTCCCGATTCTGAAATCCAGCAAAAGAGTTTAAGATTCGAGCGCAGAGAGTCGGAGACGGAGCTCGAATGGAGTGAAATGATGAGTGAGAGATGACGGGACACTTAAGACAGTTGGGCGGCTGACCTTGAAGAGGGAAGGTCGTCTGGGGATGTTCTTCAGCGCACGTGAGTTGACGCTGCCTCCCCCGTCCACCTGCGCGACACGCAGATCTCTGTGACCCACCACAGGGGTGGAGGGGAGGGAGTAGGCGTAGCCGCTACTCTGGCCATTACTGGCCTGAGGAGGAGGAGCGAGGAGCAGGCAGGGTCAGGAGGTCAAAGGGGGGGGAGGAGATGGGAATGTAAGATGGAGAGAGTGAGAATGGGCTGAGAGATGAAAACAAACTGGTGAAACAGATTCACGAGAAGCGGGCGATGATCGACAGCATGAATTTTTCAGTCGTCGATCATCGAGAACACGATGTGGGAACGTGATACTCGTGGAGCTGAGATGGATGTAGCGGAGATGGCGTTGAAAATTACATTTCAGTTCTGATGGATGGTTTTAACTTTATAATGCATGTAGCTCCTCCTCAGGATGAAAGCTTATAAGCACCCGGAGCGAGCTCCACGCTCTCACTTTGAAACTGAAAAATCTCCACCTTAGTCATGTTGTTCTTAAAACACGCACTCGTTTCCTCGAATACCTTTTCACTCAGACACTATTTTGACAACAGGAGCGCTAAAAACTCCAAAATACTTTTTAATTCTGGAGAAAACACGACTCAGTGACAGCAGAACAGTTTCATCCGTGTCCTATTTTTATCACGACTTATGTAACATCTGTCTAGACTGGAGAAAGATTGTGTTTACCTCATCAGGAACAATAAGAGCTACCTGACAAGTTTCACACCTGAATGTTTTCATATTCAGCAAAGCTTCTCTTAAGCTGACGGCCCTCGACATTAATACACTGTTTGCTGAGATAAGGAACAGTCGGCCAATGACGTAAAACTATTTTTATATACAACTTGTTTGTACAACTTGTTTGAGTTATTTTAAAGTACATAGAATATATTTTAATAATAGTGGAATAAGTATTCATGAAAGTAAAAGTAGCAGTACTGTAGTAAAAATACTCCTGAATTTATTCTGCAGTACTAAAAGTTAAAGTACTCATTACATTATTGGATTATAGTTATTGATATCTTGACGTGTACGTGACTTAAATGTTGCAGCTGCTAAAGTTAAATTACTTTATGATAATTATGATATGTGATAATTGATTAGCTGATTTATATTCTGCATTAAAAATCAAAATCTGCAAAGTAGCTAATGTTCTTAAGTGCTTCAACGTCTGTATGTTGGACGATACCTGGCCGGGGAGCGACGCTGATCCAGGTGTGGAGCCTCCGGAGTGACTGGGAGAGTTGGGAAGAGACTTGCAGGCCTGCAGCGCCGCCTGTTTCTTCTGAGTTACAATCTTCTGGGCAGCTGGAAGAAACACACAGCGGATATTAAACCCACTCAACCGTCAGCGATAATCAGTCACGAAACAGCTGTTTTACCATCACGTTGAATCATCCTTATAGTCAGCGAACTCACCCTCTGAAAACACCCGGTCCACGTTGAACCCGTAGGTGGCACAGGTCTCATAAAACAGCGAGTGACGCACATCAATGCACAGCTGCCTGGCTCTCTGATCCTCGATCACACGCGGGTTGGTGCTGCTGATTTTATCTGACAGAATAAAAAAGATCAATGAAATGAAAACTGTAAAGAGTCCATATAACGCACGCTCGTAGTTAGAACTTTATTAGATGCTTATTTTCGCTTGTTTAGTCTAAAAAATGTAACTAAATCAGAATATTCAGTTGTATGTGACAAAGAAAAGCTGACCAGCGTTCAACAGGCAGTTTCTGGCAGTCAGCATTCACACTATGTCTTCAACAGGAAATGCATTTTCTAGTTCTTGTGAAAGAACTCAGCTTCCACGGATTAACATTTTCACAACTGATGAAACGTCACAACTTATTACTTAACTTTATTTCAGCTGATTCAAATTTTTAAGAAGGAAACTCGTGTTTTTAAAATGCCTTACAGTGTCCCATCTTTGACTCTGGTTTAGTCCCAGATTATGTAAATGTGCCGTGGTCCATGCGCTCACCTTGGGTGCCGACCACAATGACCGGGATGTCTGTGCGGTGTGCGCTCAGCTGGCTGTAGAGCTGGTAGAGCTCCTGGAAGCTGGCCTCGTTCTCCAGACTGAAGACGAGGATCACTGCGTCAACCCAGCTGCTGAACTGCAGGGGGAAGGAGGATGAAGGATGATGGATGATGAAGTCTGCAGGTATTTCAGTTTTGCATGCTAACTACAGTCGCTTTCTCATGCACACAAACACACACACCTGTGCATCAGGTGGTCCAGCTTCCTCTCGGATCAGTAATAAATGACTCTGTCCGTCCACCAGCACTTCCTTTTTATACCTGCCACCTGAAAAGGACAGTGACAGACAGGTTATTCAGGAGCCGGTGACAGCCTGACAGACGGAGGATGAGGCCACATCACACACCAGAATATATGTTCAGACATCTCTGCAGTTAAAATAAATAATTAAAGCAACATTTTTCAACACTTTTCTCTGATAAACTAACAGATTTTAACTCCTGTTGATGCTACTGCACTAAGTCACACACCACTAACGAGTTTCCTGATGGACAGTGAAGTAAACTGCTGCCCGCTGTAGCTGCTGTTAGCTAATGTTAGCTCAGTGTGTTAGCCGGGCTGTGAACTCAGCACACCGGGGGAGTGTTGGTGTTTGTACCACAGGAGTTTTGGACCACCAGAAAGAACAGGAGGTTTACAGGGAATACTGATGGGGAGCTGTGCTGGTGTCGTGCCAGAACAGGAGCTAGTCAAGCAGGCAATGTAACCAGGCTCAGCAGCCTCTATAAACATAATGGTGGAGGTAAAGAGACCAAATTGACAGAGGAAGCTAAGAAGAGAAAATGAGAGAGTGACCAAGCAATGGACAAGAGTAAATCTGGGACTGACTTTTAGTGGTTGGTGAGAGCTTGGTGAAATAAAAGGCTGAAAGACAGACGCCGAGCTGGGCTGACTGCTGTTGGACTAGTAAGTAATATTAGTAATGTAATCAGAACAAATACTTGAGTACATTTGTCCATGTTTACTACAGTGGGATTACACTCTGAAACTGGAGAGTTAAAAGTCAAAACTTTTTGCTTCTTACCATCCGGCTTCTCAACTGCAACATAACTGCCTGTGATGTATTTGTTCACCAGCGCTGACTTGCCACTTTTTAGACTTCCCAGAATGCCCTGAGAGAAGAAGGAAAGAAACACAACACCACAAAGGGGGTGAGCACGAACACATCGATCTCAGCATAATGTATCAAGTGTAAACTCTCAGACTGAATCAAAACACGCTAAACTTTTGGTTCCTTTATCCAGTCTGTTTTTGTTCCTGTTAGCCGGTTTAATTTGTCTGTCAGCGAATCTGCCTCATTGTTTTATTCATCCGTGTACGGACACGCAGTCAGTGACAGAGGAAGTATTCAGATGCTTCACTTCAGCAAAAGTAGCAATATGACATTATTAAAATGAGTCAGCAAGATGTGCTGAAATATTGAAAAGCAAAAGTACGTATAACTTTAGAACTTTATAACTTTTTAAGGTACACCTGTACAATCTAATGACACAGCAGCTCTGCCATAACATCTATAATTATGGAGCTTGTTGGCATCTTTATTATTGAGATATGTATATGTATATAACTGCCATCATATAAATATTATTAGTATTATTACCTTATGGTACAGTCTGGATTACTTCAGTCTGCACAGGTGTACCTAATAAAGTGGCCTGAGTGTATATGATACATTATTAGTAGTGTTTTTAAATGTGTCTTTGGTCAGTATGGAGCGGACACACACACACTGACTCTCACCCTCCACCCAGACCCTACATGTTACATTAACACACACCTTTCACCTTTTATTTAACATCCTCTTCTGCACACTGTGAACCTTTGCACACTGCCTGGCAAATACTTTATATATTCCTGCACCAACTGTGCAGCTCTTTTCATCTTAAAACACACTGTACTGTACATATATTTGTTTTTTAGCACCTGTTTTTTTTTTAAATCTTCCTTATATTCTTTTATTTTCTACATAATATTTGTTATGCACCAAAAACAAAGTCCTTCGGTGTCAAAACATACTCCAAACACTACTGGGTCATAGTAATCTATAGCAATTAATCATTTTTAACAAGTTCCATCCATTTTCCATAACCATGCATCCTTATCAGGGTCACAGGGGGCTGGAGCCAATCCCAGCTCACTTTATAAGCTTTGTATGTTTAATCTGCAAAGAAGCTATCGCTGATAAATAAATAAAAATTGTAAAATTTCATGGTATAAAGTGGCAGAAAACTATAATACTCAAGTAAACCGCAAGTAACTCATAATTACTACTGATTAAATGTACTTAGTTACTGTTCACCTCTTCATATAGTGTTAATTTCACACCCTAAGTGTGTATTGTACCTTGAGTAAAGAACTGCTGACACTCTTTACAGACTTAAAATAACATAAAGTGACACAGTTATGAGTAAATGGATTAAATTCTTCTGTTTCTGACAGAGGTGTGTGCCGACTGTGAGTGTTGAGGCCTCACCACTCTCAGCTCTGGGATGGATCTGTTCAGCGTCCACTCCTGGCTGTTGGCAATATTTACTAGAGAGAGACAGACAGAGACAAACAGTCAGCGAGGACGGAGAGATTCATCATTTGGATCATGTACAGTAAAAAAAGGGCAGCCATCATAACGGCCTGTGGGAGAGCAATAAATCACGCAGCTGCTGCGTGACTGGTCGCCATAAGCGCACGTGTGGCTTAGCGGGTCGTTTTAATGAATGTAACCTTTAAGGCACAACGGGAGAGCCAACAAGGTGGAGCCACACTACTCGTTATCCACTTTACTCCTCTTGTGCCGTAAATGATGGACAGCCGTGTGGTGAGTTACTGCGCGCTTCAGTTCAGCTGCCATTCAAAAATTCAAAGAGCTCTCTGTGGATTTGAACACCATCGCGCTTCTGAACACTGTTATAAAAGATTACATCCATGGAAAATAATTACAGAAAACAGTAGTTTTCTGTTTTTTTTAATTGTATACAAAACACAAATTACAGACATTGTAAATTAACAACCAAACTGCCTTTATTATGGCAATAACTGTTGAATTATATCTTATTTTTATTTTATGCTTGTTTTTTGGCAGCCACTGCTGACAGTCATTTGACCTTTTTATTTTTTCATAGTGCACTAAAATGAACTAAAGAACAATTCATTAACCTTGACTATGAAATATTAAAAAAAAAAAAAAAAAAGTGAAATAATTCCCATTACATTTTCAATCAAGGTGTTATCTAAAAAACACATATATAAAATCTAAAAAAATAAATGTCAAAGACTATAAATTTACTTACATTTTCAGTCAATGTTTTTACGGAGTTTGACTGTAAATGTATTCATTCATGTAAAATAATAAAATTTACCATAAAATTACAAATAAAAACTTGAAATTGTTGTGTTGGGCATAAACATTTATATAACAAGCTGCATATTTGATTACAGAAAATTACTGTAATTTTACGTTAAATTTGTATGTAATTTATGAAAGCAGAAAATATATATGTATAAATAACAAATATGAGAAATAATTTGTTATTATGTTATGGCATACTGGCAATACTTCAAATAACAGTTTGGTTGTTCATTTAAAGATAATGTCCGTAGTTTTGTGCACAATCTTAAAAAACAGAAAACTACTGTAAAAATTAAATGTTATGTCCCGTAAATATACAACTTCTTTTTACAGTGTACAAATGTCTTTTGTTATCTGACCAACAGTCCAAACTGAATTTCTCAGTTTACAGCTGCTGATATAAAACAGCAGCAGCAAAAATGCAGTTCAGCACATTGTGGAAACTTCAGTTCAGTTAATTGACTGATTAATCCCCTCAGCTCTAAAATGTTGATGTGCTCTCTGGATAAAGTGTGTTTTTCTGTGTGTGTGTGTGTGTGTGTGTGTGTGCGTGAGTGTGTCCTAAAGAGAAAGCACATGCATGTACAGTACAGCAGTCTCGAGGGGTTGGGTTGCACACAGCTGTGCCAACGTCCCTGCTGGGCAAAAGAGGTGGCATGCCCCAAATGTGATGTGACGCTCACAACCCGAACACCCAGCTGCAGCTTCAGAGGGACGAGAATAGAGCAAAAAAAAAAAAAAAGAGAGAGAGAGAGAGAGAGAGAGAGAGAGAGAGCCCGAGGAGAAACTAAATCTGATTCAGAGGAGGAAAAAAAAAACACACTCAGTGGCCAGTTTATTAGGTACACCTAGCTAAAACTAATGCAGTCTAATACAGCAATCCTCTACAAGCAGAGGAAGGGCAACTTGTGTTCGACCAACACGATGCAGCTTGTGGCCTTCGTCAGGGTCACACCTCAGCGCTAACGAAGGTTTTAAACTGTAGATTCAACATTTTGGATACTGCCAACTGATTTGCAGTTACTTACTTTATACTGACAGGTGTCACAATGCAACGCAGTCCAACAGCACCTCAAACTACATCCTCCAAAATGATCGTACAGCTGCATCGACGCCTCTTAAAGCAGAGACTTGACATTATTACATTCAGGATTTATTGTTTATTAGACTTCTATGAGCTGTCGTAAAATATGGATATGCTGCATGGGTGCTGTGGAACTGGGGTCCAAGTATAAGACATGAATCAGGAATGTTTAGACCTTGTTCGATATCTAACGAGGTGTTGTTGCTGGCTTTGTTTTAGCGGTGTACCTAACAAACCGGCCATTGAGCGTACATCAGAACTAGCAGCTCTTTGAGGCAGCACTGAGGCTGGATTAGCAGATGCTGGCACTGCTATAGATGAAAAGTGAGGAGATTCATCCTCTGGGATCTAAATGATCCTCTGGGAACCTTGAATGTGGAGATCTTTCACTGGATAAATGAACATTTTAACCCGCTCGTGGTGCTAGAGGAGAAGTGAGCGTTCATTCACAGAGCTAAAACAGATTCAGAGTCAGAATAAACCACAAGGACGATAGAGAAAGACAGCAGAGGAGACCAGGAGGTTTTTGGCAGGCGAGGCTGACTGATATAATACCCACTTTCCTGGGTGTGAATGTGTGATACGTCCATCGAAGACTGATGATGATTAAAACTCCAGCCTGCCTCTAAATCTACAGAGGCCAACGCCGCACAGATGCAGCCGGCTGATGATAATGATGCTTCAACATGAGAAGAAAAGGGGGCTTACATACGAGCCACCATCACCGCCACCACCGCCGCTGCTGCAGGCGGAGGGACAACTCCTACCACACAAACAGACACACACACACACACACACACACACACCCATGCAGACTCAAAGCTTTCTTTATGGCCTGCTCCTGTTGCCAAAAGTGATCAGACAGCGTGATCCTTCTGCTGCTTCGACACACACATTTCTACAGCCAATTATCCACGCTGCCTGCTCCAAACCAACCAACCCCCATACACACACACACACACACGCACACACACACACATACATACATATATACATATATCTATATATATATATATATATATATATATATACGATATATATATAGAGATATTGCCTGGAGCTCACATCCAAAACTGCCAATTTTCTAACTTATGTCAGATTCTGTCAGAATCTTCTCAGCCTGTCAACGCATGGTCACACACACACACACACACAAACCTCCTCCTCTTCCTCCACCCCTCTTGTTTCATCAGCAACAGCAGCAGAAGCAGCAGTCCTGCCGGTTGCCATGGCAACACTTCCTCCTGCCCTGAGTATGTGTGTGCATACTTGTGTGTGTGTGTGTGTGTGTGTGTGTGTGTGTGTAATCGGCAGGACTAGTGTCTCACTACTTTGTGAGTGAATCCACAGTGTGTGTGTGTGTGTGTGTGTGTGTGTAACAGTGTGAATACTCAATGAGTGAATGAATGCATAAAACACACACTTACACACAAGAGCAAGTGAGTGTGTGTGTTCGCTCACTCCCGCTGGCTGACACTCGCTCTTTTCTTTGAGCAAACATGTTTGTGAAAGAGACTCACTGTTGTACGGCTGCAGCCGTCAACACACACACACACACACACACACACGATGAGGAGGTGGAGGAAAAACGACAACCAAACGACACTAAATCTTTAGATTTTGACATGACGGAGACAAAGACGAGCGTTTAAAAAAAAAAAGGCCTGTATGGTGGCAGAACATGTAAGTGGGTGGAATATCAAAAGACGGGATTATAAATGTTCCTGATTGGCCGTGGTTGGATCCACACTTCCCTTTTTTGACGTGGGTGAACAAATAACGCCTCGTGTCTTTCCTTCGCCTCTTCACGGGAATAAAGCCAACTGGAGCAGAGCATGCATCTGCGATCATGCCATCATGCTCCTCTCCTCTTTGGCTTCATTATGAGATTTAAACCCATGCTGGGGAACGCTGCTTAAGTGTGTGTGTGTGTGAGAGAGAGAGATTACCCCTCCAGCGGTGTGAAATCTGCCCCGTGCTCTCTGAAGGGGGGAATTAGATTAAGACTGTCTGAGATGTTTCTATTGTCAGCCATCAGATCAAAGAACTTCATCTGTCATCGATTTGTAGCTGTCGTGACGGCGCCTCAAAGCCTGTAAATGTATTCTGTGTAGGGGTTCAGATCAACCCCACCCAACCCCACCCAGTGTGTGATTTAACGCCTGTGCACAGATGAAAAGGTTAAAGGTCCGGTGTGTGTAAGATTTAGCGGCACCTAGAGGCGAAGTTGCAGATTGCAAACGAATGAATACACTCCCACACCTCGCCCTCACACGAGAACTCCGGCTAAAACACATTAAAAAGCAAAAGTCCAAATCTGGATCAGAGTTTGGTTTGTCTGTTCTGGGCTACTGTACAAAAATGGCGGTTCAACATGGCGGACTCTACGGAAGAGGACCCGCTCTCACTGTAGATATGAAGGGCTCGTTTTAAGACAACGAAAACACAACGATTCTTATTTTCAGGTGATTACTAATGAAAATATACTAATTAAAATTAGATTTCATCCCTGCCAATAAATACTGCTAAATCTGACACACTGGACCTTTAAGACTGCTCGAGATGTTTCTATTGGCGGTCGTTGGATCAGAGAACTTTGATTTGTAGCTGGCGTGACAGCGTTTTAAAGCATGTTGGGTAAACTCCACCCACACTCATTTCAAGGTTAACCCTCCAGCTGTTAACTGTTTGTCTGTGATGGTGGTTTGCTGTCTAGACGTGGTGAAGGTGAAGATTACAGTGATGTTACGTTTGTGACCTCCTACCTTCCTCCTCGCTGGAGTCTCTCTGTATATAAACAGGAGGCGCTGTAGAGGATGACCCCGCCGCCCCCGAGCTGCTCTTTGTGAAAATGCCGCTGATGAACTTGAGCATCTTTCTGTCTTTAGCGGAGCCTCGTTGGCCCTGCTGGGCTTGCTGGGCTTCCCTGGCCAGCCCGAGGTCTTCAGAGAGGCTGTTCAGGTCGCTGTTATCCAGCGTGCGGCTTTTACCTTTGCGCGCCGGCTTGGAGGCCTGCGTGGCAGGTGCAGGAAGCGAGGCCGAACCTGTCTTTAGTCTCTCCTTCCTGGGGATGTCTCTCATCACTGCAGCCATGCCACCTCCGATCTCTAGAGGTTGAGTTTCATCTCTCAGGTCCCTCCATCCGTCCGGCCTGCTCGCCTCGGCCCAGGAGGCCCTGCAGGGGCCTGGGGAGCGCGTCGGCATACGGCAGTCCTTGCGGTCCAGGCTCTGTGCGGAGGTAGGGCTTCGCTCTCTTCCCTCCCTGGAGTCTCGGCCTCGGGTGGTGGCACTGCTGTGAGACTTGAGCAGACTCACCGGGCGCTGTCCCACCGGGCGGATAGGGAGGCTGGTCCTGGTCGGGGTGCGGCTGGGCTCGATCACCTCTGTCGGTGGCGTTGTGGTCAGTGATGGTGACATTGGTGACATGGTACATTGCTTCGCCTCTGGGGTGGAGAGTGTCTTCTCGACCCGTGTTGAGTCGATGTCAGCAGACTTTGTCTTCTGGGTTGTCACCCTGTCAGCAGGTAAAGGGATTGAGAGGTTGCACGGCTGCTTTTCAGTCAGGACATCGACAGTGGAGGGCGGTTTATCTTTCACAGGGCTGAGGGGTTTCCTCTCTCCATCTTTGAGCTCACCCTCTTTCAAAATAGCAGCATCCTCAGCCCTTTGTGGTTGTCCTAAATCCACCCCGGCTCCATTCTCAGCCTGTGCAGGAGCTTCACCTTCACCCTCCGCTCTCACCCCGGCCTCTTCACGACCACCTGCCCTTCCTCCTGACCCGGCCTCCACCTCCACCTCCACCGCTTCCACCTCCTTCCCCTGGACGTTGCTCTTGTTGGCCTCCCCTCCATTCTCTCCCTCCACAGCCTCTACCTTGACCAGGGTGAGGGAGATGAGGTAGGTGGTACGTTGCTGCAGGGCGCCGCCTCCGCTCATGTGGTCAGGCTTCAGTAGACACACAGTAGATGAATGAAACCAGACAGAGCGACATGAACGCCTGACAGTTTGCCAGCGTGTTGGGACGTGAAGGAATCCGGCGGCACGACAACTGTGACAAAAAACTTACGCGGAGGGAGATTAAGTTTCTCCTCGGAAGATACGCCAGCAGAGGGGCCGTTGGTTTCATCCATCCCCTAAAAATCCTTGCTTCTTTGTGTTTTCGGATTTTTTAACGTCAGTCACAGGATACAGAAAAGAAATCCACTCTTCCTGACAACCTTCAGTGCACTGTCAGTGCAATCCAATCAGCTCTTTTGTTCTTAGAAAACACCCAATTAAAATCCATCCACTGCATATGCATGCAGCTACTGAGGCAAATAAATCTTCATTATGGTGTCTGATGCCTCATTCCTGATGGTAATTATTTACTTGACCTTATTTCTTCATGCAGCAGCACCCCCACATCTCATATGTTGCTATATGTTGCTCGGTCCATCCTCTTCAAACCTTGATTCAATTCAGAATAACAACTGCCCCGCATCATACGTCATCAAGGATGTGATCACCGGCAGCAGCAGCAGCAGCTGTAACCTGAAAAGGTGAAGTCTTTAAAAATTCATCAGTGTCACCCCTAAAGCAGCATGGCACACAGCACGCTCAGAGCTGTTTAGTCCAGATCATGGGCTCTCGTTGCAAGCCACACACATGTGTGTTGTGACAGCAGCATCCATTCATTCAGAGAGCGCAGCCTGACGGAGACGCACGGGAAGGACACCGATGAGTGGCTCGAAGGGGATCAGCCAAAAGGAGCCCGTGTGAAGGTGGAGGATATCTGGAGATGCATGACCGAGTCAGGGCGCGTCCGGCCATCACGCCCCCCTCTCGCCTCTCGCTGTCTCCGTGTCCTCTGAGCGCATCAGGCGGCGTTGAGCATGACAGCACACGAGAAGAAGATGAGGAAGGAGAAGGAGAAGGCGCTGAGGCGAGTCACTGCTGCTCAAACAGCTCACCGTCGCACAGGTTCAACGAGTCCAATCACACGCACACACACGTACACACACCCTCACACATCCTCTCGCAAACACACTGATAGGAATCTCCAGCGTCCCTCCCTCTACATGCCCCTCCTTGTTCCAATCGGCAATCCATACAATGCAGAAGGATCCTTGCTTCTCTTATTTCGCTCCTTTATTTCCTCCCTCTCTCTCTCTCTCCTTCTCCTGACTGCTCCTCTCAGACTGTGTGCAGGGTCCCTGCTCTTTATTGCTCATCCCTCCCATCCCCATCCACATCCCCTCCCCTCCATCTTTCTCCCTGCGTGCTGGAGAAGAGGAGGAGGAGGGAAGGGAAGGGAAGGGAAGGGAAGGGAGGGGTGGAGGCATAACGGCTGGTGGTAAAAGCAGCAGTGCACACGCAAGCCGGACCCGCTAAATGAGGGGGAGACCGCAGCAGAAGAAGAAGGAAGGAGGCAAGGAAGGAAGGAAGGGTTAGATGGATGTTTGTGGAGGATACAGGACACTCGTGCAGGGTCTCATTTATACAGCTGCCAGCGTAGTTTCATCAGGATCATCCATCTGTCTTCAGCTGTCGGTGTGTGTGTGTGTGTGTGTGTGGCTCTGTGTGGCTCCTCCTCAGTAGGAGGCTTGGCTTGTTTGTTGCTAAGGTGTTACAATCTTCCTGGCTCTGGTGGCACAATCATCTCCTCCATGTCCTTCCTCCTCCTCCACCTCCTCCACCTCCTTTGGTACATTCTGTATCACAGTCGCTCCCAGGATCTCTGTATTATCAAAATGGTGTTTCTGTGTGTGTGTGTGTGTGTGTGTGTGTGTGTGTGTGTGTGTGTGTGTGTGTGGCGTGGAGATTTCCTGTGAGTGTATTGATCTGTAGTCTATTGCCTACTACGGCATGTGTTCATTAGGAGAAGTGGGTAAGCTCTGGGCTCACAGCATGAACCGAGCAATAGCCTGAGAGGATGAGAGCATATTGGACATCAATAATTAGACCACAAGATGCAAAAAAAATGAAGCACATATGCTTATTACACACATTTCTGTGTGAATCAAACATTTTTAAGTACGTGAGGAAACGTTTTGATTTGTGCCAGGAAATAATAACAATCAATCTGCTCATTTTAAGATGATTTGCTCGATATAAAGGCATCACATCACAATTTCATTTAAAGTTCAAACAAGCGAATAAAAGCAGCAAATTCTCACATCAAAGGAGCTGAAATAATCAAATATTTTGCATTTTTTACTTTAAAACAAACTTAAATTATTCACTGATTTGATTTCTCTTAATAAACTCATCACTTAATGCACTAATCGTTATAATAAAGTAACGAGGAACTGCTGCAGTTATGCTCTGTGCAACAAAATGTATAGTATAGTATATATGTGACTTATGTGTAAATAAACATTTTTAGGTATGTGAGGAGATGTTTTCTTCATGATTTGTGCCAGGAAATACAGAATTACTAATAAAATATTTTCATATTTTTATTATCAGTGAATTTGCTGATTATTTTCTAGATTTCCTTGAAGCAATGTCATTGAAAGTTCAACCCGCAGTTAAAAGTCCAAAGATATTCAGATTACTGTCATATAAGACGTATAAAAGCAGCAAACTTTCATATTAAAGAAGCTGAAACCATCAAATATTTTAAATTGTATCCTTAAAAATGAACACAAACAATTAATTAATTTGATTTCTCTTCATCAACTAATCACTTAATGAACTAATCGTTATAATAAAGGTAAAAGTAACAAGAGGAATTGCTGCAAGTATGCGCCATGCAACAAACTGAAACACATATGTAATTTCAGGAAATACAAAGAGTCATTTTCATTATCGGTTCATCTGCTGATTAGTTTCTCGATTTAAAGACATCACATCACAATTTTGAAGTAATGTCACTGAAAGTTTAACCAGCTCAAAGATATTCAAATTATTTCATCAAATTCTCACATTAAAGAAGCAGAAATCATCAAATATTTTACATTTTTTTCCGTAAAAATGAACTTAAATGATTCACTGATTTGATTTCTCTTCATCAGCTTAATCACATAATGCACTAATCGTTATAATAAAGCTAAAAGTAACAAGAGGAACTGCTGTAATTATGCTCTGTGCAACAACGAAAAGCACTGCAGCAAACACGATAACACATCCATCACTTGAATTATTACCGGGTGTAATTTCACGTTAATTACTCTCTGATTAAAAAAAAACAGAGTCGGATGTCTTTCCCCACAGTGCACTGCTCCGAGCCTCCCACCATCATCTCATAATACACGATCTGACTGTCCACCTGCTCAGCCCGCTCTCCCCCCGCCTCCCATCCACACAGTCAGTGAGAGGGCAATAACTACTCCCTCTGAATACAAAAGACCTCCTGACAGCCGCCTTTGGCTCAAGGGGAAAACACACGACCTGAGAGCGGCGACCAACGCACAAGAAGAAGAAGAAGAAACCTCACAGGAAGTGCTGAGGTGCTTTTTTAAAAAATCCAAACATTCAGGGAGGGAATGACGTTGTGTGTGTGTGTGAATTTTTTTTTAACAAGTGTGAAGACATGACACGAGTGTGTGAGCTAAAGTGCACATCAGGTTGGAAGTGCTGCACGGTGAATCTAATTATTTGGAAATAGACACCCACGTAAAACGCAGGAAATCAGGTTGTCTTCAGGCAGACGCTTTTCAGAAAACCTCCTCTCCTCTTTGGCTCTGAACACACTCACATGCATGCAGACAAAGCAAACACACACACACACACACGTTGACACCCACGGGCGGGCGCTGTCAGCTGGACGCTGGCCAAGGGCAGTGGTCATGCTGGGTGATTTTTCATTTCTCCTTCACTGCGAGCTGCCCTCTCTCCTCTCTCCTCTCTTCTCCTCATCTCTCTCGCTCTGCTGCCGTGCTGCAGCGAACACCTCGCATCGGATTCACATTTAAATGTCTTCATTTAGCTCCACCTCACCCTTCTTTTTTCCCTCTTCCATCCTTTCCTTGGCACGCAGCATCAGCCGACCACCATCCAACTGAACTCTTACATTCACCAGGCCCCGCAGAGGATACACTACGTTTGATGCTCACTACAACGGGACGTTCCAGCAGCCTAATTATACAAAAAGAAAAGAGAAACTACACATTGGGGATTCCTTTCAGAGCATTTCAAGATCTGCCAGATCCTAAAAAGACCTCAAAGCTCGCCAAAATCCATCCGGGAGCTGACTGACCTTCAGTTTACAGGCAAACACTGACACTAATGAATAAATGGATTAAATCAAAAGGTAAACTGGTTGTTTCGTGAGGTTATAACACCCCAATCTGAGCTGTGTGCACTCTAAAGTAGCTGTAACTTATCATGGTTGAGGAGGGCTGGAGCTAAGCAGCAACCTCCAAACTGCAGTTCCTCAAAACGTCCACTTGAGGCTGGCTCCAGAAGTGAGTCAGTCTCCATAAGTCCCCATGTTAGACAGCAGAAATAAACATGTTTACAGCCTGGTACAAAAAACAGTTTTGGTCTCTATAGCTAATTTCCCCGTTCATAACAACTGTACCGAGGGTGAATTTATATACAACTCACCTGTTCAGATTATATTAAGGCTTAATGTTATGCAGGATTAAGAGCGTGGACGGTTTGATTGACAGGTAGGTGCTGTTACAGATGGCTTGCTTGAGCAACCAGGCGTCATTCAGCCCGCCTCAGCGATCCAAGAGGCATGACTGCCAAGAGCCTCCACACTGAGCTTCAAAATGGCACAGTCAGCCTGAAATCTAAACTCTGATACTCTACCTGTTGTGTTCTGACTTTATTTCATGTACCAGCCTCTAAATCTGAGTCTAGCTGAAATTTATGCTGCAAAATAGAGACACGAAGAAGTTCCTGAAGACAGACAGGGAAAGCAGGGAGAGAGCGAAGGACCACGGGCCGGAGTCGGAACCGGGTCACTTTTCATCCACAGTACCAGTTGAGCCACCAGGGCACCACTATTAAGAGTATTTTCTTATCCACCTTGTATATCTGTCAGATAAATGCAGCTGTGTACAATGTCCCCCTCTGAAAATGAGTGTAGACATGTAGATTAGAGCACCGGTGGACAGATCAGTCAAACGTTAGAGCCTCCAGAAGTTAACACCCTGAAGAGTGCGTTTAATTTTGATTCTTTGAGTCCATTTTCAGATCTTTGACTGGCAGGATGTTCACTTGTAACGTGTTGTTGCTACTTAAGCGATGTGAATCCTTCTTCCTCCTGCGGACGTCACCTACGCGGCTCAAACACAAAAAAGAACCCCCCCCAAAATAAAGTGAGACTGACAGTGGCACATTGTGTCACTTTAACGAGAAACTGTGGGAAGTAGAGATATGAGGAAATGATGTAAAAAAAACTGATCGGCTGCTTCACATGTAAAAAGGCCCTGTTTGTCTGAAAGGAAGTGGCTTTGAGGGCAGTTGCAGTTTGGCAGACAGGAAGTAGGCCGCACAGCAGGTTTCATCCTGCTGCCATGGCGATGGCTGCTGAGGGATGTTGCCATTGTTTGACCGTGTCCAGAGGCTGACTGATAAATAAATGCCAGCACATTTATCGGGAGTTTTTAAAGTGAAACGGGAGTGAAACTAGAATGAAAACCGCCTGTGGAGGAACGCACAGGAAGACACACCGACTGTCACAGGAAGCACAGAGGGAGATATCAATCACATACACGATCATGTTGCCCTTCACCCCAAACTACCCCCACACGGATCGAGCAATCTACATGTAAGGTTCTTCCTGTTTATCATATGAAGAAGGGCATTAAAGTGAGCATCCATGCACCTCACGGTGCCATAAGAACCTCAATAACACAAATGTTGCTTTCAAATAAAGGCAAATCACAAAGAGCATCTCGAAGCATGAGCTTACCTTGAATACTGTGGAGGTAAACTTTAAGGCCCGAGCGCAGCTGCTGATCCCCGACTCTTTCAAACTGCTTGGAGAGTCTGTTGATTGCACTCTGGAGAGACTCATGCCTCTTGATTTCTGCTTTTATTGCAGCGGAGTTTACTGATTTGCTGTTGCTGTTCATCCTGACACATGGATCTGTCGTATAACCTGAAGCTGTGAAGCGCTCGCTTCAGCCCATTTGAACTCCCGGGCTGTTTGTTCCACGAGATGTTCTCCAACTTAAGACACAGAAAAGAAAAAGAAGCGGCGGCAGGCAGGCAGGCTGGGTGTCTCTTTCTCTCTCTCCCTCTCGCTTTCTCGCTCTCTCTCACTAG
This sequence comes from Protonibea diacanthus, assembly GCA_028641955.1. NCBI lineage: Eukaryota > Metazoa > Chordata > Actinopteri > Sciaenidae > Protonibea > Protonibea diacanthus. The sequence goes on from CM053984.1 coordinate 2,740,786, forward strand.
ACCACAAAAGTCAGCTCACGACAATGTGTGTCTCAGTTTCCTCTGCAGGTTTGAACTGAACTGAATTCACTTCCTTATTTCATTTAAACCACATACTTCACTATGCAGCAGTTCCGACTGCTGTGGTGGCCACACCGTTGAAAAGGCATTTGCGCATCTACAAGTTACTTCACATAACGTGTTTTACATGTCATTAGCAAGGAAATAACATATAAATATTAGAATATATAATATTTACAACACAATTTATGTGTTTGTGTCATCCTAGTTTTCGATTAGAAGGCTGTCAGACGTGTACACATGGTGAAATGTGACAGAAATACAGTGTTAAATGATGTTTTGACCACACACTGGGTGTCTCACTGTGCTGTCATCAATCCACACCCTTATTTAATCTTTATGTGCCTTTAAACTTTACTGTCGCCCAAGCAAAGAGCAGATATCCTGCACCTTGACCTGCCTTGTTTGTGTTATATCTGCATAGGCAAAAACTTTATTAGCTAGCTCCACTGGCTTCATCTCAATGCTATAAATCATGAGAAAAGTGTCAATGTTAGCTATATATGTCTGTTGCATCAGCAGCTAACTTCAACCGCTAACAAAATGCTAGCTACAGAGCATCTGTAGCATATATCTGCTAATAACAGTTAGCTACCTACAGGTTAAGCTAACTAGCATGTTGCTAGCACTGGTAGCACACGACCTTGGCTACCAAACAAACCAAATTATCTGCCTCAATGACCTCATCTTAGCAAAAGCATCCAGTTTTGTCTATATGGAGATTAACTCGTTTTGGAACCAGCCTCGAGTGGTTGTTTGAGGAACTGCAGTTTTTGGCGCTCCCACGTTGGTTTCATTTCTCAGCCACAGAGGTTGTTGCTAGTTCATTACATGCTTACATGTCAAGTGACACCCGTCAAACTTTATTCTCCAAAACCATTAGCATTCATATTTCAACACGTCATTCATTCATTCAAATATGACAGAAATATTCACACACATTCTTTGGATATGAGCTATCACACGTTTGAAATGGTGTCCAGCTTTACTGCAATTAGTACAGTGTGCAAGACATTTTCACCAAAGTGGTTTAGTGGTTGGTAGTTACACTAAAGGTGTGAAATATTACACTAGAGTGTAGTGAAGAGCTTCAACCTGTGTGTGTGTGTGTGTGTGTGTGTGTGTGTGTGTTCAGAAGAGAGTGAGAAGAAGATTTATCACCTTTGTTTTTAAACGGCGACTGCTCCGACAGTTGAAAGTCTGGACTAACATTTTATATATCTATTTTATATATTATTTTCAGGCCACAAAATTTGTGGAGCATGAGATACTTTTACCTCTTCAAGCCTCAAAAAATATTTAAACTAAAAACAGAAAAAGTTCTCTTTGGTTGAACAGCTCATAACCAAACATCTGCATTTAGGTCATAACCTGTGATGTGAGGTCACCAGTAGATGCTGCTTCATTTTAACAGGTCACAGCCACAGAGAGTATAAATATGGACCAAAACTGTTTTTTGTACCAGGCTGTAAACATGTTTATTTCTGCTGTCTAACATGGGGACTTATGGAGACTCACTCACTTCTGGAACCAGCCTCAAGTGGACGTTTGAGGAACTGCAGTTTTTCTGGCTTCACTTCACGGACACGGAGGTTGCCGCTTGGGTAGACCACAGCCAGACAGAGAATAACATTACACTACTGGATTTTTATCATGGAAACAATAGAATAAACTTTATTGATTCCTCTGTGCGGATTCACTCAGATTCTTACATATATAGGCCCGAAATACAACCACAACAACCAGGAACTTTAATATTGTTTTTATTTATTTATTTTTTTTATTTACTTATTATTATTATTATATAAAATCTATACAGTAACTATCATCATTAACTTGATTAATAAAAATGTATTATTCTCTTTGTTTATTTCCTGATAATTTTTGTTTGTCTTTTTACCGTAAAACGATGACGTAGGTTGACACCCCTGACGTCACATGCGGCGCTGACGTTACCGGACACGCCCTCAGCGCTGACCGAAAACACACTGTTTGTGTGTGTGTGTGTGTGTGTATGTGTGTATGTGTGTATGTGTGTATGTGTGAGTCCAGACAGACAGAGACGTTAGCGCTCCGGAGAGAGAGCCAGACAGCGGCACACTCACCTTCCCTTCCCCGTGTTAAAGCCTTCTTCTGTCGGCCTTCCTGAGCTCAGGTCAGCGGTCTGTGTGTGAAGATGGTCTGTGGCGGCTTCACCTGCTCCAAAAATGCGCTTTGTTCCCTAAACGTGGTTTACATGGTGAGTGCTACAAAATGGATCATCATGCTAACTTTCAGCTAGCCGCCGCGCTAGCATAGCCTAGCCTAGCCTAGCCTAGCCTAGCCTAGCGTTAGCTTTCAGTTCACTAATGATTTCACCTTTTTTTTTACTTCACATGCCTCTGCTTTTCACCTCACAGACGATTACTGGTATGGACTCGGTTATGTTTATTACACATTTAAATATTTGTAGTGTACGTTAGCTAACTGGACAGATATGTAGAAAGTAGCCTTTTAAAGCTAACCTCGCTAGCCTAGCTTAGTTAGCCTGCTATCGCCATTATGAGTAAAGGAAGCTCCCGTTAGCCGGAGGCCAGCTGACCTAAAAGATGTGAAGTAACAGACATGGTTGGGTTGTTTATGCTCTTTATTATCTGATCATGGACGTGTCAACACAAGATGTAATCGGCTCGTGTGTGTGTGTGTGTTTGTGTGTGTTTGTGTGTGTGTGTTAGCAGTCATGTGAGCTGTGATAGCTTTAGCTCAGCTAACATAAACTCGCCGTGTTAACCCTCCCCTGTGCACAGCTGTCCTGCGGTAAAACACACAGGTATGAAGGTAAACGCCGCCTGAGAGGAGCTCACACCTGATGGTGCACGTTAAAGCTGTAGTTCGCGGCGCTAAATGTAACTTTGCTCCACCACATCTGTGAATGAGGTGGACAGAAAATAACAATAACTCTGACTAACGTGATGTCCAGCCTCAAAAAGCAGCATAAAACACCCAAAACACTGTCTGTAGAAAGTCTGTTCATAACAACAAGGAGCTGCTGAAACACCTCTGACAGTCCCAGCCTCTCACGTGTGTTGAATTATTGTTTTTTTTTATCATAATAAACTGAATATCTTTGAGGTTTTTGTATGTTGGTCAGACAGGAAACAATCTGATGTTTTATTTATTCATTGTTTCATTGAGGAGATTAACAGAATAAATAAATCTGTTAATAAATATTTGTGGTCTGTAACTTTAATCTTTGCTTTTGGTTGTTGTGATATCCTGATGAATCATAAATGTTGTCGTGCTGCACTGCAGTTAAGTTTCCCAATATTCTGATCTTATAATTGAAGAGAAGAGTGAATGTCTGTGTGTGCGTCATATTCACAGACCTTAATATATCCATGTGTGTATATATATATCTAAGTCTCAAGGAGTACTCAAGTCAACTAATCGACTAAGTACTATTGTGTTTATTGCAGGGCTGTTGCGTCACGTCATTGTTTAGGAGCTTCTTTTGTTCTCGTCTGTGACTGTTGCTTCGTTTAACTGACGTGTTCGCTCTCTGATGAGCTGCTAAAACACCTCCGATAGTCCCAGCCTCTCGTGTGTGTTGCCTTCTTGTTTTTTTTATTATATTAAACTGAACTTGTTTGAGTTTAGAGCTGTCATCTGGAGCTTTATATTTGTTGATTAAATAACAGTCTGACTAATCAGTCGTGGAAATAAATGTAATATTTGTTGTCTGATAGTTTCACCTGGGCTTTTTGGTTTGTGCAATATCTTGATGAATCATACATTTTGTTTTCGTGCTGCACTGCAGTTAGGTTTCACAATATTCTGAGCTGATCTCATAACTGAAGTGAAGAGTGAATGTCTGTCTGTGTGTCATATTTAGAGGCTGTCATGAACCCGCAGATTATGTTAAACAATTCAGTATCAGCATGAGATGCAGTAAACGTACCTTAAATTAACCTTTAGAGATACATTTGAGTTTAAATGAAACCTGTGCAAAGATACAAATAGAAAAGTGCCAAAAAAACAAATAAAATGTTTGTACAAATTAGAAATAGACATAAAAACTATTTATCATTTAATTAGACTGTAGAAAATGAGTGAGTGTTTCAGCGTTGTCTGTAGTGCAAATTAACCCCAGATGCAAAATGTCCAAAAACCAGAAACCAGTGCAGCTCAGAGTGAACTTCTCAGTTTGTGTTTTGTCTTTCGTGTCACATCTGAGATCTGTTGCTCAGTTTTATGTTCAGGAAAAGTTCCTGAGTGTCTGGAAGACTCCTCGTCGTGTTGTCCTCACTCTTACATGCTGGTGTTTCATAGTTTGTCTGCTGTTGTGACACAGCCGGGACAGTTAAGATAAAGAGAAACACGACCTGCCCAGTCAGAAACCTTTGGAACATGTGTGAACACGTGTCTTCAATCATGTTGGCGGCTGAGTCACTGAAACTCATCAGACTGATGCTGTAGTGTAAAAACAGGACAGTGAAAGAAGAAAGTAAAGATAAGGAGGACGAACAGATCCTTAAACTTTAAACTCAGCCTGTTTGTTTTTTCCAGCTGCGTTACACGTCATCCCGAAGACGTAACCGGTGTTTATAAGACAACTTCTGTTTGTGCTGATCAGACCGCATGACGGCTCGTTTCCACGAGGCTTCACACTGCCTCAGCTGATTCCCGTTAACTTCATTCCCTCCCTCCTCTCTGCCTCCTCCAGCTCGTCGGCCTGCTTCTGATCGGAGTAGCAGCATGGGGGAAGGGGTTCGGCTTGGTGTCGAGCATCCACATCATCGGAGGGGTGATCGCGGTGGGCGTCTTCCTGCTGCTCATCGCCATCGTGGGCCTCATCGGCGCGATGCATCACCACCAAGTCATGCTCTTCTTTGTATCCTTGCTCCCCGTTGCACTCTGTTACGGTGAGGCGTGACACAGCTGCCATGTTTTTGTTGTTTCTTTGACTCTTGCTCTCAGTACATGGTCATCCTATTTATCGTTTTCCTGTTTCAATTCGGAGTTTCTTGTTCCTGCTTGGCGATGAACCGTGGGCAGCAGGTGAGCAGTCTTCATTCTACCAGAAAAATGTGACTTCATTTAATAAATTTTGTGATTTTCCTCAGACGTTAGCTTTATTCGTTTTTTTTTTTTTTTTTTTTTTTTCAGGAGACGCTTCTGAACTCGGCGTGGAGAATGTTAGAAAACAAGACCAAGATAGACCTGGAGGACCAGCTCAACTGTTGTGGGCTGGTCAACTCCACCGAGACCCGGCAACAGTTTGACCAAGACCTGCTACACTGCACCGCCGTAAGGCTTCAAATCAAGTCTTTGATCGTTTCGAGATATTTCTGATCTGTAAATAAACTTCTCATCATGGAGAAATGCTGTGGTTCCACACTGTATTTCCACTCACACAGCTGCACGCACTGAGAATATATTTTGGAAGCTTAATCCTGATTTAGCTTGCAGACCGTTGGCTCATACCGCTGAAGGCTGAAGGTCTTTTCTTCTTTTTTTTCATGTTGCTTTCACTCCAGTCTTGTAAAACGCACCCAAAGGTCTGCCATCCCTGCGGGGAGCTGATGCTTACTCATGCAACAGAAGCCCTGAAGATCCTCGGAGGCGTCGGACTCTTCTTCAGCTTCACAGAGGTGAGTGTTCGTTCCCTCCAAACCTGCGTCTGCTAACATCCACTCATTTAATCAGAGTGAGTTTAACGTGGCACGCTAACTGGACTGACAGTTGTCGCAGTCTGTGGACTTTCTTTCAGGGGTGAAGCACATACATGCAAACTTCTTAAGTTGAGTTCATCTTCAGCTGACCCACAGATTTGTATCGTTGGCCAAACTGCAAACTGTCTTGGCCGTGTCGACCTCTGAGAGAACGGAGAGTCAAAGATAGAGGAAGCTGTTGTTCAGGTTATGTGAAGCGTGGCTGTATGAAGTACTGATCCACGGTCCGTGTATTACTTACAGTGGATGTCCGTCGGCTGTAATCAGAGGCAGTAACACGATGTATTTTAGTATTTTTTTTAGATGTCCTACAAAGGCGTAACAACACCGTTTACAGTCAGTACAGAGACGCTCACAGTCACAACATAACCATGGAAAATGACACACAGTCGATGGTTTAATAAACTGTGAACTAATCATCCTGTTACTGGTGACTCCTAAAAAGAAATCAGTCTTAGTAGTTACAATATTTTCACCACCTTACTGTGCTGTCAGACAGTCTGAAGTGTTTATATCAGTGTACGCTCTCTTCAAAGCCTCCAAGCTTCACTGACAAAAACTTTGAATTTTACCTAACAGAGCGGGAGCTGCTGATGTTATTGTGTGACTTTGCAACATGTTAATTCGGATCAGAACTACCATCAGATGCTGCGTATCGAGGCAGCTGTAGACGAGCCACTGCGGTGGTTTGTGAGGTGTAAGTTACTGAAGAGTTATATAACTGCTTCAGATATTTGAAATAATAGACTGATATTGATATTCATTTGTTATTTTTTTTGGTTGGTCCTCCCGTCTGCTTCTCCAAACTCGGGCTCGTTATAGATTATCACCTCATACAGCTCCACTTCACGTCTCCCTCTGACTGTGCTGCATTCTGTCAGAATACAAACTGCTCGACATTTTCAGTCAGGATGTTTTCAAGTGTGACTTCCACATAATGAATTGTCCCAAATACTGAATGCAGCACGTCTGCTGAGAGCACGACGAGACATTTCCCAGTACTAGAGGTAGTTTAATGAACCAACACACAGCTAACGTCTTCTTCTCTGTCCACTGGTGTCCTACAAAGAGTCCGATTATTTATAAATGCAGCGCAGTTTACAGACACGCTCGCGCTCAGAGGGCACTTCACAACTTAATTACTGCCTGACCATGAGAAACAGCACACAGCCTGTTAACACGGGAGTCGATGGTTTAATAAACCGTGTGAACTAATCGTCCTGTTAGCGACAGAGTGAATGAAATGATACGACATGAGAGAGAACAGGAAGAAGATAGCTCTCAGTATACAAGGCCCGGTTCTGAGTCTGCCCTGTGGTCCACGGGTGTTTCCTTTAGTGTGTGTCATCCTTCATCTCTTCACCTCTGTTTTTTAACAGATCCTGGGAGTGTGGCTCGCCGTGCGCTACAGGAACCAGAAGGATCCACGCGCAAACCCAAGTGCTTTCCTATAGTCTGTCCCGCGTACGCAGCGCAGCGCCGTTAGATGCAGTTTTTTTTTCAGACACACTGGTACACACACACACACACACACACACACACACACACACACACATTAGAATATGCACATCTAGAGGCAGACACTCAGGCATATTATACCGAGCCACACCGACCACAACAGCACAGAATGGACAAGCGCACGTAGCACCCGACGACAGACACACACCTTCACCTGAGACTGAAACTACAGCAACAACAACAAACCCGTCAGACACGTCCAGAAACCTTCACAATCCTCTCAAGCTGGAAGACCTGGATACTTATGTATGAAGGGATGAGTTGGTATCACGACCATGCAGCCTTGATTTGAGTACCAGATCTCCTGCTAGTTTCCAACTATGTAACAAGCGATGAGACATCTCTGCATGTGTCCTGCGCCCGCACAGGCAAACAAACAAGCAGCCTCTTTTTGTTGATTTCATTCCCTCACGCCAACCAAAATGATTGTGCAGTGTGTCAACAGATAACTTGTATGCACCTTGAAATCTTTCCTCTCGTCTCTAACGTAGTGCCACAGCAAAATATATTCCTCTGGTCAGCGCTATCGGTGATGTGTACCCAAACGTGTCCGGCGTGATGAGTTTGGTGTCGGCTGAGGGAGGGAGGGAGGGAGGGGAAAGAAGTACTGGACATGTGTTGTAAAGTCGTTTTTGAATTGTATGTAAATGCTTTGTTTTTCCCAGGTGCCACAAATGCTGGGATTTAGCAGGAGGTAGGAAGCAAGAATAGATTTTTAGGTAGTTGCTAGTCACTCGGGTTCAAATATTTATGAACTGTAACTGAGCCAACTAACTTTTAACAGTCAGAGATATTAGGATGCCAACGGACTGCAGCCTCGATGTTGTACATAATCTTTTAGAAGTCGTTCTCGTGGGTTTGCCATGTAGCCGCGCCCCCCGCCCCTCTAGTTGGGAGGTTTGCCTGCATATTTTGAGGTCTCTGACGGGGTGAGCGGGGAGCGGCACGATGATCCACACACACCTTCCTGTATTTACGATGTTTCCTTTGTGTTGCACAGTGATGTTGCTTAGTGTAGATTCTGGTAGTAGAGAAGTGGATTCAGGTACGTTATCGTTACCTCCTGTGTAACTGGAAGAAAAACACAAAAAAAAATATGAAAAAAAATAAAAGTGCCGTTTTGATTTGAAGTAATTGGGTAAATTTGGCCAAAACTCTTTATTGCAAACCCAATTTTTGTTTTTATAGTGTTAATTGTGAAAAAGTGCTTTTGGTTGCTTCTTTTTAAAAGATATTTTTGAGATATTTTCATGGATTTATTTAGTTCTCTGTTGCCATCTGCTCTTTTCGTTCATCAGTGTTATAAATGCTTTGTACAAAAAAATACATAAAAACGTGTGAAATATTTTCAGGATCTATTTAAGTTCAAGTTTGATGACGCACATTAGGACGCACACTTAAGTTATGTTGTAGTTTTGACGCTGAGCTCGATGTCGGACATTTCTGCGCAGTGATTCTCTCTTTTCCACACGTGTGTTTTCTCTTTTTTGTTTTGTTGAATTGCTTTTAACTTAAAAGGACTAACACAAACTGTAATTACGTCTTACTTGAACCTGTCGACTTGGCTGATTTATGGATTTCCTGCTGCTGATTTGGAGTTATCGCTGGTGTGTAAACAAACACTTTCGAACAGATCTTAAGCATTAATATTATGCCATGTATCACACCTCACTTTGAAATTGTGTGCACTTGTTCAAATGTATCTTGAATTTTTGAGACTTAATTTTCCAAATAATAAAACCTCGAATTGGAAACTGCTTCCTTTGAGTCATTGTTTCAGTGTTTACACTTAACCAACACGGCTAACGCAGACTCTAGACTGTGTAATGACTGTTAGACCAAGAAGAGAGTGCTGCATCAGATGACATGACCTGCACTTTAACAACAGTGGTGGGTTACCACAACAAAACATGTCAATGTCTCACTAACTTGTGTCCTCGACTAGTCGTCTCACGCTGTTCACAAGTCGACTTATTTCAACCTGCCGATGATGCTCGGTGACGCTGACTTGATGGACTGTTAGGTGTCGTCTTCAAGATGTCAGAATGTGAACACCATGATGAAGAGGACTGTTTGAATTCATAAATCAGACACGATCTTGACCTTGTTAGAGAACTAGTACTGAAACTGAACAGCTGGAGGTGCATTCACGAGTTCTCCTCAGTTCAGGTTCTCCAACAGCTTCAGGACTCTTGGAAAACTGTTCGAGGTGACGACCTCGTGAAGCTGACTGAGAGAAGTGCAATAATCTAAATTACCACGATCCCACGTGTTCCTTCATAGTCTTGATGTCTCCAGAGTTAATCTACAATGTAGAAAGTAATGAAGAAGAAGAAGAAGATGCATCCAGACTTTTGACTGATTTTAATGTTGCAGTGTTATCGTCTTCATTTCAGTTATGAAGCTTGGCTGCAGGCTGCTTTGTGATGACACCTTTCACCACAGGGTGGCAGTGCAGAGTCTGTGCAGCTGCCTGCATCTCTGTGCAGTGATCTGATTCGAGCAAATACCTCAAGACGAGAATTCACAAACAGTGGTGACTGTTGTCTTATGTGGGTGATTGCGAGTTGAACTTGGCAGCTGTAAAATGAATTTACTCAAGCTGCATGTTTTGATTCCCTGATATTCCTTCGGAAGGCCATTAATCCGCTCAGCTGGGATGGATCCAGTAATGTGGTGATGGTGGGCAGTGAGGGGAGAGCAGAAGGAGAGCTCAAGTACACTCTGATAAGGGGATAAGAGACACACAAGGAAATGATCCTGATACCTTTCAACCAAGGTTGTCCTAAATGAGGATAAACTGCTCCTCTTGCCCTCGTCCTAATGGCCCATGGCAGACTGTCACCATCACCGCTACCCCCTCCCTTCAAGAAAGGCGTGACCTAATCTGTGGCGTTGGTGCACCCTGCCAGGGAGCACCTGCAGATTCATTTTCCTGAGACGCAGGAACATTTATGTAAGTGAAATATGCCTGGTAAGGGCTTTGGGTCTTGAGCGTTTCCAGTGGCTGGGTACCAGAAATATTTGGAAAGACTGCACCACACATATCGCATCCCCCCTATCCTGTCAGCATGTTCTCCTGAGGGCCCAATGCCAGTACCCACCCTGTGATGCATGTCCATATGCCGGGTGTATTAGCTCGGAGAAGCTGTGGAGAATCGCACCAACAGGGATGGCCATCTGTCCTTTTACAGATATAGCATGGACTCTCTGCGAGCGCATGAAGGCAGGATCTTAAAACATTTGGTCCATTATATCACAGCACTATGATGAATGGGTCTTTACAAAGGCTCGTCCTATAGGCAGAACTAATTGTGTATATATTTGCAGCATGGGGGAAGGATGAGGCAGCATCCAGATCAGTGGGGACCAACAAAGTGTTTCTATAATAGGACACGTTTCGAGTGCTGGAAGAAGTATTCAGATTTTGTAGTACCAATCCTACATTGGAAAAATACTCCTACTACAAGTTAAAAATCTAGATGGGTAGTTTTTAAATAGTATTTTTTAAAAATTGGACATGGGAAAGTAAAAAAAAACACCTAAAGTAACTTGGGGAAGCAAGAAAACCTGATAAATCAAGGATAAAAATAAACCGAATAAACCATAAATTCATCATGTATAATAGTACAACAACTGGGAGGTCTTGATGGGACCTTGGAAGTACAGTCAATCTAATTCAGATGAATGTTAATGCAATAAAAGGTTATTTTCTGTAGAGGTATTGAATTATTTTGTGTATCTCAAAGCTAAATTTCAAAAATGCAACTTCTAAAAATCTCAAATGATCAATAATTTTAAAGATTTTTAATACAAACATATCACTTTAGATTTACAAATATACTTGAAGTGTATATGTAGGAATGTTATGCATGATTACTGCATTTTAACACACCCGGAGATTTAACCAGAATTTCTTCATGTAATCTTATGTATGCAAAAAAGAAAAAATACTTCAGAGAAATTATACAGTGGTGGAAATATTCTCCATTAATGGTAAGTTCTTCATTTAAAATCCCGCTTAAGTATCAGCACATATCAGCAAAACGTACTTAAATAAAAAAAAATTAAGTATTATGTAGAAAAATGGGCCCTGTGACTGATTTTTATTTCACCAAGATCTCACCGACTAAAAGTCAGCCCCAGATTTACTCTTTTCCAACAGCTTCTCATCTCTTTCTCACTCTCTCTTTTCTCTTCTTAGCTTCCTCCGTCAATGTCCTCTTCGCTCTCTTCTCCTCTGTCATTATGTCCACAGAGGCTGCTGAGCCCAGTTACATTGCCTGCTTGTCCAGCTCCTGTTCTGGCATGACACTGGCTCTGCTTCTGAAAACCTCCTCTTCTTCCCTGTGCTCCAAAACGCCTGAAATGCAAACACTCCGCAGTGCTAGTTAGTTAGTTTATGAGAGAAAAGTCAAACAGTGTTGCTTTAATAGCATCTTAACGTTGTAGCTGGTTCAGATGGAGCTGCTGTAGTTTGAACTCCTTCATATTCAGTTTGGTAGTTTAGTACAGTGATTCCCACCAGAAAATGAGATGGAGCCCTCTCCAAAGGACCACAAGATCAGTCTGTGGGGTCGTGAGATGATTAATGGGAAATAAAATTAGGGGAAAATAAAGTTTTTCAGCACAGACTGGAGTAAAGTTTGCAGAAGCTTCATGCAGCTGCGTCAGCAGTGGGAGTTTCCTCTGACAAACAGGACTGAACAGGATTGCTGTTGTGGTTTCACTCGGTCTGCATCTGGATCTAGATTCTTCTCACAGCTCTGCGAGGACAAACAGGAAGGCAAATCATTCTCATCAGTGAGAAGAGACAAACAGGTCAATACGGCCTATCAATAATGAAACAGAGCGAGGATGCATGCTGTTAGTGCTCAGATGGAAGGGCAGCAGGTTACGTAGGGAGTTAATCAGATCATTCAAGTCTGAAAGTGGCATTTCACTTTAAAATGGCACTTCATTTTTTCATAATCTCCAATGTCTTCACCTGAGTTAAAGGACAGGTTAAAACAATACGAGTGTATGCAAATCAGGAATTTGGACTTGTGCTCGCGGCTTTAACGGCACCTCAAGGATTGTTTTCTATCTCTGGGCGAGTCAGACAAAGCCTGGATTAACTGAATAGTCAAAATAAACGATGGCCTCTTATGAATTGGACTTATAATTAGTTAATTAATTGAAATGAATATACCAGGAGGTAAATATTCCTACTGTTGTCCTTTATTTATGTGGTAGTTTATTTAAAGAAGAAAATAAACACATATTACCTCCCATCAATCAGTCAGTTGGGTTGTCTGTTAAAACTAATGTTAGTTAGCAAGTAAACAGAAATGTTGAAAATACAATAACAATCCACTTCTATATAATTATTAGTGTTAAATGACGCCCAAGGTTAAAATCATTGGAGAAAACACATTTATAACATGGCTGGTGGCATTGATATGGTTTATTTTAGCTCATCTGATAGCGTCGCGGGGGTGCGTCACACAAGAAGGGAACCCAGCGCTTTGGATGATGAGGAAAATTAAGAAAATGGTTTTAAAAGGAAGTTTGGGTGAAATGGAGGAGAAGAAAATGGAGGAGAAGGAGGACGGGATCAGATTTACAGAACATTAAACATAAATGTGAGCAGATGTTCATCTTATAAAACTCTGGGGAAAAAAAGCAGGATGTTCAGACACCATTACATACAGACTTTTTAAAATGATCACCTCATTAGCATTTACCATCACCCTTCCCCCCCACACAGGATCATCATAAAATAACCCTCCCACACAATGTACCATCACGTAGGCTAATCATACATTACATACACTTGCAGGACACATTTTATGATAATGTATGTTGGTCAAATCATCATTAATACACCAGAAACATACTCTATGTTACAAAATACAACAAGACCATACTGTGTGCTTTGACTAGTTTAGTGTGTAGTGTGTTACAAACCATATTGTGTAGTTTAAAATATAATGCAGTATATTAAATCAAACTCATTGTTTAGTTGTAGTTTAATTAAGGCAAAACATTCACCATAGCACTTTATATGTAGCTCGGGAACAATAAATGTAGTCTGAAAAACCTCCCCAGAAACAACGTCAATAAGAGGTCAACTCCTTAAATCTTTTTTGGGGCCTTTGGAAACTCTTCATCATGACTGTAGCTACAGGCTGTCGTACTGGACCGTTTGGATGTTCAGTAGCTCTTTTTTTTTTTTTTTTTTTTTTTGCTGGTGTTCCGTCCAAATTTACAATTCTGGCCTTGATACGGAGCTCTGATCTCCAACATTTGTCTGTTGGCAGGATTACAGAAACTGCCAAGATGGCGGCGGGTGACGTCACGCATACGCCGCCCATTCTTTATACTGTCAGTGGTGCATAACAACAAAAAATAGGAAGATAAAATACTACAAAATATAAAAAACTGTGCAGGAACATGCAAAGTATTTACGGTGAATGGTGAGCCATGATTATCATACAAGTTTTTTATGCTGTCAATGCTTTGCAGACGAACAGCGAGCAGCATATGAATACTGCCATGCTGTTATGATGGTCGAAAGTATATAAACAAACAATTACGCTGCTTTCATTGCCCCCTATGTGATCATTACAAAAAAAACTGACCACAGCTCAGTATTGTATATTTATATATATTTATCTATAAGGGAGCGATGCATGGTGACTAAGGTATGGCACTGCATCTCAAATCAAGTGTTACGCTTAAAATAAATCCATATCTGTAACAAGCAGCGTGTGAAAAATCAATCAAGATCAATGTGACAGGGGATTTTGTGGGAAGTGTTGCTATGGAGAAGAATGCAGAGTGTGAGAGAGAGCGAGGTAATCAGGTATCTTCTTCTGTAAACTGCAGATTAAAGTGACCTCTGTACTCGGGGCCTCTGATGTTTCCCTAATTACCTTGTCTCGCCAACCTTGATAAACGGCGCTGAGACAGTTTCCACCTCTGCCGTTTATGGCTTCATTTACAACTTCAGTTCCTGACGCTCGTGGAGTGCATGCTGAAGTGTCTGGAGAAGTATCGTACACGGTGCCACACTGCTGTCTGTATAACAAGAAACATAGATCAGTCTCAGCGTGGAGGTTTGTGTGATGACAAGGATACCTCACCTCAGGATCCAGCTGACAGATTCAATACGCGGCCCTATTATCTATATATACTGAAAAATATAAACAGGCTGTTAACTGAATAAATAACATGAATAATTAAGTTGTGTTGTAGCACTGGAGGGACTTTAACCCATGACCTTAGTCTATATAAAATCTGGACTATGGCCCCGCAGATAGAGAGACATTATCAAGGCTTCAAAAGGTAATTACAAAGGAAGGGTGCAGTAAGAAATGTTCAGCCAAAGTGGACAGTATTTAAGTACAATGTTGGCCTGTATGTATGTATTTTACAGTTTAACAGGGAAGGTACTTTTCACTCCACTACATTTATGAGCTTATAACAGGAGGTCACAACCTTTTTGGGTTGTGACCTCCTGCTTGATGTAGAATTTTAGCAGGTCAACAGTTTGATGGTCTCCTTTGTCGTATTTTACGTTTCATAATGCACCAAATATTTTCAAGTCTGGACTGCAGGAAGACGACTCCAAAACCTGTGTGTGTATATATATATAAAATCAGCATTAATGGTGCCTACACAAATGTGCAGGTTAGCCACCATGCCATGTGCACGAATGCTTTTGAACTGTGTGCTGATAACATGCCTGATGACCGTGGCTGTGAAGTGGAGCCAGCCTCAAGTGGACTTGAGGCTGGCTCGAGAAGTGAGTCAGTCTCCATAAGTCCCCATGTTAGACAGCAGAAATAAACATGTTTACAGCCTGGTACAAAAAACAGTTTTGGTCTCTATAGCTAATTTCCCCGTTCATGACAACTGTACTGAGGGTGAATTTATATACAACTCACCTGTTCACATTATATTAAGGCTCAAAGTTATGCAGGATTAAGAGTGTGGATGCTTTGATTGACAGGTGGGTGCCGTTACAGATGGCTTGTTTGAGCAACCAGGCGTCATTTGGATGCTTTGAACTGTCGTTTGTGGATGCAGCGACAAGCTGTGTTGTGGAAGTGTTCCTCAGCTCCTGCAGTGATGTCACATTTTGTTTCTTTGCCAACTTCTTCGGAAACAGGGTTAAGTTGTTAAAATAGCTCCACCTCGAGCAGCTACGATGCTAAAATACTGCATATGTGTTGATCAGAGCATCAGTATTAACGATCCGTCACATGTCATGCTTCAGTGCTGCCTCTCCCTTCTCCCTGTGTTTTCCTCCTCCTCGTGTTTCATGTCTCTTCCCAGCTGGCTTCCTGGTTTCACCTGCAGTTGATCGTCTAATCAGCTCTTCAGACCTGTGCAGTATTTAAACCCGGCTCACTCATCGAGACTCCGCCAGATCCATTCAGTCTCCCTTGTGGTACAAACACTATGTCCTACTTCTCGGTCTGCCAATTGTTCTTTTGTGCTTTGCCCTGTTTCGTGTTACTAACTCTGTGCTCTGCTTCAGATTTCATCGCACCAAACAGCCGGTCTACCTTCCACGTCCAGCCCAGCCTTTGTCTCCTACAGCCAGTTTGGATTTCAAGGTCCACACCCAGTCCCTCCAACCTCACCACGCCTTGGACAAACCTCAGAATTTACCACCTTTGTTCTTAATAGACTTGATTTTTTCCCGGCTCCTGTTCTATGTTTACATTTGAGTCCAAAACTAACATCACAGGGCATGTCTTGCTCATGGTGGATCTCTGTCAATAATATTGTAATATTGTACCTGCTTCATAAGGACTATAATGTCGTGAGATCTTTGGCCTTAAACCTCAACATGTTGGTCTAACAATTAAATCATTCTACCTAATACAACAATCCTGAACTAGATCCTCCCTTCATGAAGGTTCACAGCACGCTTAAGAGAGGTGTTTCTATTATTTTGGCCACCCCCTTTATAACAACGAGGGTGAGGCTGAATAACAGAAACACACAGTCCTGCAATAAATCATCCCTTCATGTAGGTTATCATGTTCAGTTTTTATTGAAGCTGTTTAAAGAGGTCGTGATTCAACTATATGATCATTTCGGAGGATTTAGCTTGTGATGAACTGTTTTACATTTTTTTTCAACATCTTCTTCGGCCTCTTCTCCTCTGCCATTATGTCCTTAGAGACTGACCTTAGAGAGTTGAGGCGGAGCAGCCGGAGGACATCAGAGGGAAAAACATTTTCTCCATAAAATATGATCCAGTTTCACCAAAATCAGTGAAATATTTTGCCCGTTCTTGGCTACCATAGGACATGATGATTCTTATTTTGAAAATGAAAACATAGTTATAAATATTATATTTAATTTCTGCCATATTCTGTAAGTAAATCTCTGAAATCTGACACGCTGGACCTTTAAATGTAATTTCATTGTATGAATCACCAACAAAAACAAGACTACGGGAACAATCAGGCAATTTGGACGAAAGGAGAAATAAATTCTACTTGAAGTATTTTTGTAAATAGTGGACATTGGAAAAACGCTGGAGAACAAAAGTCAGGGGAAAATTGTGTTTACAACACTGAAACCTATAAAGTAATTACACACAGTTTTAATATGCCACCACATCTGTGGGGGTACCCAGCATTTACCAAACAAACAGAGTGGAACGTCGTCTGAAATGGCCAATTGTTACTCCCTCGTTCCCCATAGGCTTGTTTTCATCCTCTGCACTTACATTAAAGCAGCAGTTGGAACCAGTAAGTATCAGGATCAGACATCACTCACTCACTCTCTCCTTTTCTCTTCTTAGCTTCCTCCATCAACGTCCTCTTCAGTCTCTTCTCCTCTGCCATTATGTCCATAGAGGCTGCTGTGCCTACACAGCTCCGGTTCTGGCACGACACAGGTCCTGCTCCCCATCAGTATTCCCTGTAAACCTCCTCTTCTTCCCGGTGGTACAAACACTAACACTCCTCTGGTGTGCTCTGAGCTCACAGTCCGGGGAGCCCGGCTAACAAACTGAGCTAACAGCAGCTACAGTTGGCAGCAGTTTACTTCACTGTCCATCAGGAAACTCTGTAAATCTGAAAGACAAAACAAACTGAAAGAGAAAACATTTTCTCCATAAAATACGATCCAGTCTCACCAGACTCAGTGAATTTAATGAGTTGGTGATTTGTCCGGCTGTAGCCACTGTTAGCTAGTGTTAGCTCAGTTTGTTAGCCGGGCTGCCTGGAGGGCGAGCTCAGTGCACACTGGTGGACTGTTAGTGTTTGTTCCACCGGGAAGAAGAAGAGAAGGAGGTTTACAGGCCCAGGGTGGCCTGACGGGGAAGCAGAGCCAGTGTCGTGCCAGAACAGGAGCTGGACATAATGACAGAGCAGAAGAGACGTTGACAGAGGAAGCTGAGAAGAGAAAATGAGTGAAATAAAAGGCTGAAAGACAGACGCCGAGCTGGGGCTTCTTGCTGTTGGACTAGTAACTAATATTATCTAGCTGCTGTGTCTTGTGTTGAAACTGGGGGGCGCTAAATCCCCCTTGAAAAAATAAAACACAGTGTTTCTTTAACAGGGGAGGTCTGGTTCGTACTTCGCGGGCTCCCGGTGCATGTGGCCGCAGCGTACACGTCAGCAGCAGCAGCAGCAGCGAGGAGATCAGCACCGTGGACAGCGGCGGCTGGTCAATAACAAAGCAGCCGGAGCTCCGTCCCTGCCCAGCGGCTTGGGAACGCGGGGAACAGGCGCATCACCCACGGGAGGAGACGGACGGATGGACGGACGGATGGATGGATGACTAAAGAGAAAAGAGCGACTTGTTTACAGGATGACAACCTTTTCTTCTTCTTCTTCTTCTCCATATTCCGGAAGTAGCTGCGTGCGTTGGTTCAATCTCCAAGCCGACCATTTCGAGGAGGAAAATCAGCGCCAGCAGTATCATCACCACCATCTATCTGATCCAATAATCAATGCCATTACTGCTGTGTAATTGCACTCGGATGCGAAGACATCTCCACGCCGTCTTCCTCCTTATATCCCTCCATCTCTAATTAGAAAGGGTGCCTTCATTATTATTTTTATTATTATTATCATCACTCCGCCTCTCTTTGATTTTTTTTTCTCCTTCCTTTTTTTTTTTTGGCTGATGGACATCGAGCGGAGATGGGAAACATGGGTTGTTTTTGTGTTGCCATGTTCGCAGCTATAGGCTCCTGAAGGAAAGGAAAGGAGAGGAGAGGAGAGGAGAGGAAGGGAGGAAGAAGAAAAATGCAAATGAAAAGGATTGTGTGTTTTTGATGTCGACGTGGATTGAAGAGGGGTGAATGGGCACCGAGTGTTCGTGGAAGGCTTTACAAAAAAGGAGATGAAATAAAAGAGAAAAGAGAGGAAGGAAGGAGGAAATGGACCATGATCTGACGCTTGGGATGCTACAGTGAAGGAGGAGGACAATAAAATAATATTATATCAGTTCTATTTGAATCAAACTTCCATTTTCATCTTGTTTTTCTTGGGTTCCATTTTTGGATTATGATTCTTGACAAGAGTCCCAGATGTGACTGTATGGATGGCATGTCGTTGTATTTTACATCCCATCTTCTATTTCCTGCCTCCGTGTTGCTCTCTCTTCCCCTCGTCCACTCTCTCGCAGTCTTCTGCTTTGGGTAGCAAAACATGTAGGTTGCTGCAAGCTCAGTGCATCTGAAGAGAGACGAGAGAAGAGAAAGAGAAAGAAGAAAAGGGGGGTGAAAGGAGGAGAGGAAAGAGGAATGGACCGTGCAAAAACATCAAATATAATACAAGTTGTTGTGTTTTCTAAGGGTGCGGTGGAAGATGCATCTCCACACAGCGTTTGCTGAGTTGTTTGAGTAATGAATATTGAAGGAGTGTGTCGGCCAGCTGAAAGGGAAAATCTTTCATCCGCATTGGCTTAGACACACATGCCATCAGTGGGGCGAGAGCCTTTATTTCTCTGGATTTCCAATTAATAAGCTACAATAAACATGAACACATCAAGTGTATGAATAATAATAATAATAATAATAATAATAATAATAATAATAATAATAATAATAATAGGAGGAGGAGGAGGAGCAGAGAAGACAAAAACACTTCATTTATTTATTCCAGTCTGGCTGATTCTGTATGTAGCCAAACATGTTCAAGTATCGGATCCGCATGTTTTTCAATGAACTGAAGGTCCTGGTGTTTATGCGATCCGATTCAAGACAGTCCAGCTCAGACACAGATAGACGGTCCACGACCAACAACACCACCACCAACAACACCTCCACCACCGCCGCCGCCGCCGCCACCACCGCCATGCGAGGTCTGGGGATGGGCGGCTGCGGTTGGCCGCCTTTCGTCGACTGCCATTCCCGGGATGATGAGGAGGAGTACTACGGCAGCGACCCGAGGCCCCGGAGCTTGGCGTTTGAAGACAAGGAGCCCAAACTGCAAGTGGGCCTGGATGCTGTGTCTCTTGCAAGCACCGCCAGCAGCCTGCGGACCCCCCAGTGCCGGATCTGTTTCCAAGGCCCAGAGCAGGTAGACGTGCGGCAGAGAGTGTATAGTGCTGATGTGGCTGACAGGCTGCAGCACACACACACACACACACACACACACACACAGGCTTTGTGGTGCATGGATTGTGTCTTTAAGTTGTTTAAAACACACACAGTTGTGTGTTGTAATCTGCCATTTTGATTCAGTGGAGCTACTACAACCATCCTGTCCTATATTCTCTCTCTCTCTCTCTCTCTCTCTCTCTTTCTCCCACCCACCTTCCCCTCAGCTGCCTCCTTTGTAAAAATCCAGGATGGAGCCTATTGTAATCATGTAAAAATAGTCAAGTCAGGTTTATTTATAAGGCTCCAAATCTCTGCCTCACATGGCTGACACCTTCTGTCCTCCATACTTTACATTTAAAGGCCTAACAAAAAAAAGGGAGGGGGGGGGGGGGGTGCTCGCTGAGTGATCTGGTCATCTGAAATAATAACACTGTTTTCATAGCTAAGCTAATCAGTGGTTGGAGAGGCAGCAGCAGCAGCAGCAGCAGCAGCAGTTTCCCACACATCTGAAATCCGGCCAGCATAGCAACAAAGAAAGTTAGCCAATTAGGTCTGCGGGATGACAAATGGAGTGAGAAGAGGGACTGAATATGCATGAGTCACAATCATTCTGTAAATCAACCTCGTCTGCATGTGTCACAGGACAGCATGATCGACTGGTGACGAGACAACGGTGACCATAAGTGACAAGATAAATCTGTATTTTTTGGAGTTTGAATCTCCTCTCCTGTGTGTGTGTCTCTCTCTGTCTGTTTCGGTTGTGTGATTTTTTTTTTTTTTCCTGGAGCCCCAAACAAAACAATAAGTATCTCTTTGGTCCGTGGCCAAATGTTGATCTCACCAGATGTGCAGAAACCTGTGCCGCCTGGCTCAGCAGGTAGTCCTGAAGTCTGAGATAATTAGAAACACTGTAAATCCTGTAGGAGCACAGATGGATATTACCATTTAGTCACTTCCCTAAGATAGGCGTATAGTGTTATTACAGCCCATGTGCTAATTTATGACATCTGCCTTAGAGTTTCTATTGTGAGACATAGTAAAACCGGAGAGTATAAATCAGTTCAGGCTTGTTACAGGCAGGGATCAACCCCAGGTTGCTGTCTTGCCCACTCGAACACCTTTCCTGTAATAAAAGGTTGATGTTTTGGGCTTTCGGCTCTCCGGCAAGGTGACTCATCGTGCAACATGGCTCTGAGCTGCCTTCCTTTAGCTACGGACAAAGAGCAAGCAAACAAAGCACTGAGGGAAAACCCTGAGACTACACTACTACATCAGCTCCTCACTCTGATTTTTTTTTTTTTGCCTCCACAGCACTCAGTTTTCCAGCTTGTGCAAAGTGCCTTATACCGCCTTGGGTGCAGGGTGGAGGTGGAAGAGGGGGAAGCACACGTTTGCCATTTTATTGTTATTTCATTATTCAAGCAGGTCACAACAGGAGCTGGGATCATGTCGCTGTCAGCGGGCCAATTACCTACAGACGTAATCACTATGCTCTGTGGGCTGCATTGAGTATGAATCCTTATTAACTGTCTGTCAAAGGCGTCAGAGTGCAGCGTGGTACAGTACAGAAGCCGGCGCTCCACTTAACACTGTCTGGATTCACAGGAGTCGTGCCAGGGCCTGCTGGAGGGGAGGCCGGCCGTGTTAGGTTTGCATGGAGATACGGGCATGTTGATGGAGTGAGGAGGTGGAGGTGGTGGAGCAGGATCACCCCTGCCTGCCCTTTTCACTTGTAGGGCCCAGCAGCGTATTTCCACAGTGACACACAGGCTGGAGCTCAGGAAGCCGTTTTTCTGTTAAAGGTTACAGCTGAGGAGGAACACCATTTTCTTAGTCATAGAAGTGACACAACAAATTAACACCTTCGTGCTCCGTGAAGTGGCCTTGAGGGACGGAGTGTGTTTGTCAGTGTGTGAGCAGCCTTTATGTTCGTAGGAAAGGTGCCTATTGTTGTTGTCTTTTTATTGTCGATGAATCGCATGAAAAGACTGAAAAAAACAACAATGAACTGATTCTTGTGACAAGTATTGTGTTTGTATTCAAAGGCTGTCTCTGCCGTGGAGCTTCGTTATTGTCCAGAAACAATTAAAAACACAAATTAGATGACAGAATACAAAGCAGGGAGGCGTTTTCTGACCATAGACTGTATAAAACATGGACGTGGTATCCGTGGTGACACCGGCAGGTTTCCTGAAGAGCAGATGAAAATGGGCAAACATGCGGATCATTGGTGGAGGGGAGGCTGAATGAAGCCTGGTTGCTCAAATAAGCCACCTGTAACAACACCCACCTGTCAATCAAAGCGTCCACGCTCTTAATTCTGCATAACTTTAAGCCTTAATATAATGTGAACAGGTGAGTTGTATATAAATTCACCCTCAGTACAGTTGTCATGAACGGGGAAATTAGCTATAGAGACCAAAACTGTTTTTTGTACCAGGCTGTAAACATGTTTATTTCTGCTGTCTAACATGGGGACTTATGGAGACTGACTCACTTCTGGAACCAGCCTCAAGTGGACGTTTGAGGAACTGCAGTTTTTGGGCACTTAATATTGGCAGTCTCTAAAATATTAAAGAGCAGCCCTTGTTTTGGGTCACGTTCCTTCATTGCAATGAATGTTTAGTTTATTTTGATTAAATCCCCACCAAAGCACCAAACTGTATTAATCCACGGCTGAAAATAATTCCTAGCAAACGCTGTTCCCAACAAACACTGTTCACTCCTGTCTGAAAACTACAGTGACCAGCTGTTTTAGGATATTATTTAAATCACTCTATATAATTGTGAACATTGTTGTTGTTGTTTTTTGTCTTTTTACAGGATTAGTTGAAAACAAAAGTGAAAAAAAAAACTCCGGGTTTGTCCTTTAAAATTTGGAAGTAGGTTATTATAAAGTGGGATGTTGGTTTATTGTTGACGTGTTCTAGTTTTATTTTAGTTCATCCTGCTCGTCCAGATTTGAACATTTAGTCTCGTTCTGTGTTTTTTATTCTGCGTGTTGCCTTCAGGTACATGTGGTTGACTCAGACTTAGATTTGACTCATAGATTTTTATTCACCTCTCAGGAGCTTTAATATCAAAGTGTTACTATAAAACTTTAGTATATTATATTTAAAAGTCATTATTAGTATCTGTAATAAACATGTTTTTACTTTCTAGTGGTTCAAGTTGATTTCCAGGAGTTATTTTATGTTCAGTCATTGTTCATCTTCCATATGTTTCACACCTTCAGTTCTGGTTTCCTAAATCTAAATTCACTCGTGTACGTCCTGTGATTTTAAGAGGGATGATCAATATTTGTGAACATCAAACAAAACTCACAAAAGTTTGAATCTTTAAGAATATTTTAGGATTAATTCAGCCAATAACACAAGCTTTTACAAAAACTGCAGTTCCTCAAACGTCCACCTGAGGCTGGTTCCAGAAGTGAGTCAGTCTCCATAAGTCCCCATGTTAGACAGCAGAAATAAACATGTTTACAGCCTGGTACAAACAACAGTTTTGGTCTCTATAGCTAATTTCCCCGTTCAAGAGGCAGGACCAAATCGGCTCTTCGGAAACCTGTGGACGACGTCACGGACACGCTGTCCATTCTTTACACTGTCAGTGATTAACTGTAATAATTGGACGCGTGCACAGACAAAATCCCTTTTGGGTGCCACATTAAAATATGGTCTCTTATTCATCGTTAATGGAGCGGCTCCAGAAAATGCTCGACTTGATTTTAGATTTAGATGAGACATAAATTCAGACACAATTATCCGTCACCACACGTATCACATATTCAGCTTCTGCTGGAGGTTTAAAATCATAATCACAGCTTTTAAAGGTCTTTGTTTTTATTTTGTTCTGGGTGATCGTGACATTAACATTTAAATACAAACCTGAAAATGTTTCCTCATAATACACACGCACACACTTCTCCAACGACGGCTTGACATTTTAGAAATGTTTGCTTTCATATGGCTTTTATTTAGTTTCTCATATACTCCTGACCTTCTCTGTGTTATCTTTATAATGTCAGCAGGCAAGTTATTTTAAAGTTTATGAGTGGCATGTGGCTCATCTGCCAAACTCAATCTTTTATGCGTTGGGACACTCGAAGTTTTATTATAAGTGGGAAGGTCAAATGAGCCAGATGGGGGAAACGACAGAGTGCAGACGGACGGAGAAAAAAAAAAGAAGCATTATTTGTGTCAGCGCGGTTCTGTGGTGCATAAAACCTGTACTGATTAAACTAGTAATTCTCTGGCAGGTTACTGGAAACAATCACATGAATGTCTGAGCACTGATGTTAATTAATTTATATCATTTTTGAAGTCATGACAAAGGAAACAAAAACTTAGATAAAGAACGGATGACGTATCCGTGACGTCGCCCGCAGGTTTCTGAAGAGCAGTTTCGAAGCTCTGGCAGCTCCTTCGACCTCCAGGCTAATCTAAAAATCAGCAAAGAAAATAATTCACGTTTACGCAGTTAGCCTCCGACAAATGTGGAGAAATTCGACTTCTGCTGATATCACGTTAACGCCTGTGATCGTTTTACTGTGAAGCAGCAGAGTGGGAAAAAATGTTCATGTCAGCCTTCAGCTTGTAATTACAAATATCTGAGATTTCTGACACTGATCAGATCTCCTCTAAGACTTTTGACTTGTCCAACACTGCTAGTAAGATGAGGTCACTCTGCATTGCCTCTGCTGCATCTGATGAAACTAAACTAGCAGTAAAAATGGCCGGGTTGAAACAAGCTAAAATAGGGTTATAACATTTTTGGAGATGTTCGTGCTTTCTTGTAGGTGAGAGGTTTGATACTTCACATGTTTGATGCTAACTAGCTGGTTGGCATGAGGGAAAAAAATATGTTTTACTTCCATTTGTATTTATTTAATTACAGGTGTACTTTGGTTGTATTTAATGAAGTTGGGTCCATTAAACAAAATTTAAAGGCGTTTTTTTTTCTCCTCTTTACAGGATTAATTCAACATGTTGGGAAGTATTCTTGTTTGCTTCCTCGTCCCCAAGGACAACATGAGGGTTTTAACAACAGAGTATATTGGCCCTAAATTCCAAAACAAAGGGGGAAATTTGTGCTAATGGGTTTATTTATATTATTATTTATATTATATGCTATAAATAAAAGGTAAAACCAGACGAGGAGGACGACAGGACACACACACACATTAGCTACACGAGAAGTTTGATATGACTCTCACAGCTGTTGGTGAAGCTACAGGCCGGACGATAAACGACATAAATACTAGAAACAGAGGAAAACAGCTAGCCTGACTGTGTCCAAAGATAAAACCCATCTACCAGCACCTGTAAAGATCACACGTGATAGCTTGTTTGATTAATTTGTACAGAAAATGGTGTTTTTTTATGTGATGTTACATGTTGGATTATTTCTTGGTTGGGCACAGTGACTTCCTGGAGTTTTGTCAAAGAAACAAGATGTACAGTAACGTTGTTTTTTTGTGAACTTAATGTTTTGTTACCTTTGGACAAAGCCAAGGTAGCTGACTCCGCCGTGATCTCAAGGTTTCTTCCTTGCCACTGTTGCCAAGTGCTTGCTCTTGGTGGGAATTGTTGGGTCTCTGTAAATAATACTGATAGAGCCCGGTCTAGACCTGCTGTATATGGAAAGTATCATGAGATAACTTCTGTATATGACTAAAAATTCAATTAAAAAGATAGACAGACAGGAGAGCGGTGTTTATGCCTTTTTAAGCTCCCACCTTTCGACTCGGAGCACACTGAGGTGAACCCTCCACCTTCCCCCGGCTGTGTTTGATGTCTCCTGGATCTGTTTGGGTTAGCGCAGAGATGTAAGTTTGTTATGAGGTTGGCTGAGTTCACTCAGCGTCGGTGTGAATCGTTGTCAGGCTTCAGCAGCTCATCTCTCCTTCACCTGCCTGCCCTTGAAGCCCCACAGATCCCTGCTGTTGCTGCAGAGTGCCAACATGCCCCTTCACCGACCGGGCCCTGCACCAAGCTGTGCCCATTCATTGACTCACGCTGATATTCTTCACCGACATTGTTGTTTTAAAAGCTTTTGTTCGAGTGTGAAACCTGTTTTGTACACAGAAAACATGCCATCACATTTTAAACCTTCTGATGAGATGGATGTTTGACGTTGAATAGTGCTGACAGCCTGAACGCGGTCATTGTTAATGTGGCGAATATGCCGACAGACATCAGGTGCTGAAGAGTCGGTGGATTTGGTCCAAAAGCTACATTATGAACACGATGAGGAGAGGACAGGATGGTCAGAAAAGGAGGAGAGTGATGCAATTTTCATTTTAGCTGAAAAGGAGAGTAGTCTTTTTTTTTGCACATCCCATGTGACATTTATTACATTAACAAGAGATCAAAATGTTTATATCAAGAAGATATAAGGCTTTCACACGCGACACAGGTATGAGGGCTTTAAAACGAACTCACAGGACCGATGTGGTCACAATCTGTGAGGATTTTTATTAGTGATTGATCCGACCTCGTGCAGAGCTGCAGTAACATTAAATGTGTCATATGAAGTTAGCCTATAACGCAGGTTCAGCACCACGTGACGACGACTGTGTCTGGTTACAGTTTGCAGTGTTACTAATACAACCACATCCTCCATTTTCAGCCAGTTAAACTCTTAGTTTACACTTACCTGAGTCATTTAATGCTTTGTTTATATATGCATCATCTTGTATGTGAAACTAAATTCATGCATGTATAAAATTAGCCTTTTATTTAGTCGCTTTTAGTGTTAGATATTTGGTAAAAACGAGTTGTTTGCCTTAAATTTGACTTGTAATCTGTGTCTGAAAGTGCAGATTGTGAAAAATGTCATATTTAGACACTAAATGTGTAAATCAGGGTACATCACCTTAAATTATCTATGCTTTGCTTCTTTTACTTATTAATGGCTAAAAGAATATTGATTTTTTTAGAAAAGAAGCACGCTTATTTGATTTCTTGTGAAGAGCTAAATGAGACGTTTAACACCGATCTCATGTCTGTCAGTGTAATATGAAGCTGCAGCCAGAAATTAGCTTAGCTTAACATCCATCCATCCATTTTCCTGGGGGGCTAATGCCTGTACCAGCTGGCACTGGGCGAGGCTTTGGCATTGGGGCAGAGGCGGGGTTCACTCTGGACAAGTCGCCAGTTCATCACATGGCTGACAAACAACCATTCATGCTCACATATACACCTACGGACACCAATTAACCTGCATGTTTCTGGACTGTGGCGAGAATTACCCAGTTTGTAGCTTTATGGTGGCGAATACTCGTTTGATACTGTTATATTATTTGAAAGAGAGAATATTTTTTAAAAAATAGCCCTGACAATTTACATACAGTCCCTTAGGGATAACTCAATCTCTTAAACTGTGAATTTAAAGCAATGTTAAGGATAAACTCTAAACATTTAATGAGATTCATGTATATCAGCAGCAGAAGTTAGATCAGAAAACATCTTCAGTATATTTAAAGGTCACATATTGTTAAAAATATGTAAGACAGTTACTTTTTTATTACTTCAAATCAGGTCTATGTGCTGTATAAATACTGTAAATCCATCAAAACACTCCTCGAAGTCCATGAAGAAACACACAGAATGCAGAAACTGTGTCTTTTTAATAGGCCATACAGACTTCTGTAAGAATGATGTCACAATTGTCAATCAGCCAATCAGAAGAGAAGCTCATTAATATTAAGGAGACAAAGCCACACATGTATCTTATAAAAACATCAAATTAAGTGTAAAATTTTAAATAATCGTGTTTCACGACGTCGTGTTTTCCTTTGTTTGTCCTGCAGGGCGAGCTGCTGAGCCCCTGCCGCTGTGACGGCTCGGTGCGCTGCACCCATCAGCCCTGCCTCATCCGCTGGATCAGCGAGAGAGGCTCCTGGAGCTGCGAGCTGTGCTACTTCAAGTACCAGGTCCTGGCCATCAGCACCAAGAACCCTCTGCAGGTAAGACGAAGGGAGTCTGCAGCGCAAACACAACAACAAGTGTCACCAGAAGGGATGAAAATGAAATACTAATTATGGGCAAAACAAGACTTTCCTGGTTCAGATGAGTCTCACACGTGAGATTTAACTCTTGAACCGGCTCAGTTCAGTTTAGTTTCCTCGTCCAACGCTCGTTTTGACTGCGATTCAGTGAAACAAGACAGATATTACCTGAATATGCAAACGCCTCCTTGACATTCAGGTAAACACAAACACTGACATGCTCTGCGAGGTGTAATTTATTCCTTATTTTTTTTATATATTCATGAGTGAATCATGCAGGGAGCGATCTTACTGCTGACGGAGACGTTTCATAATAACATGTATACAACATACAAACACTGCTGCATCAGACCCAACAGTCTTTGCTAGAACAAATCTTGGGCCGTCGCTGTGGTGTGAGGACTGTTTGCCATATTGTGCTGACACATTTTCCCTCTGCGTCACTGTCCTTCTGCCCTTCTTTTCAGAGGCAGCCAATGGATCTAAAACCTATTGAGAGGATGCCATGTGTGTGTGTGACATATTCATCTATGTGTGTGTTCATCATGGACTCATATATGTAGATTTATTTCTTTTTATCTAAATACTTTCATATCTTCTTTGTTTTCCCCCTACCATCTTCGGAAATTTGTCCCAGCTCGGCGTCTTTTATTTCACCAACCTCTCACCAACCACTAAAAGTCAGTCCCAGATTTACTCTTGCCCGGCGGCTTCTTGCTCGCTCACTCTCTCCTTTTCTCTTCTTAGCTTCCTCTGGTAACGTCCGTAGAGACTGCTGAGCCCGGTTACATTGCTCGCTTGCCCAGCTCCTGTTCTGGCACGACACTAGCTCCGCTCCCTGCCAGCATCCCCCCTTAGAAAGCCTCAGACACCATTCACCTATATGTTATGCTTATATGTCATTTAGCATCAAATCAATCACATTTTATGGTAGAAAAGTTACACAATGTTCCTTTAAATCTTAATTTTGCTTTTAAGTTATTACTGTTATTACTACAGTTAAAAGGGGGCGGCACAGTGGTGCAGTGGTTAGCACTGTCACCTCCTGGCTCTCAAACCTTTTAGCCCATTTTGTCTACAAGTTAGTCTCAGATCATTGTTTGTTTTTCTTCTTTCCTCTTCCATCACTCATCTCACGACCCCTCAGATTTATATTATGACCCTATAGAGGGGCCCAACCCCTATGTTGTGAACCTCTGGACTAAACTAACTGTTTCTAGACTAGCTCCACCAGGCTAGCACCAATTATTACTTTTTTTTAAATAACATACAAAGACTTTGAATGAAAAGGCACACTGGGACTGTTTTTTAAAACCTTGAACTGAAATATTTTGACTGGCATTTAAAGATTTGAACATTTTTAATTGGAGCTATGTCATTTTTCTTGCATTTAAGCTTCCTGACGGCTTTATTAGTCTGTTAAATTAACAAAATCATAATCATTATCATCAGATTTATAGCTGAGTTTGTGATAAATAAAAGATACCTTGCACATGGAGACAGTAAGGACGGTTTAAACGCCTCTAATCAAAGACAAAACATGAATGAAAGTCTGTAAAATGTAACCAAAATGAACCGTTGAATGCAGTTTGTTCGTGACAGAGTATGTCTACATTGTTGCATTTGTACTTTTATTTAAGTAAAGGACGTGAGAACTCGTTCCAGTGCTGATTTAGATGTTCTCCTCTCCAGTGGCAGGCCATCTCTCTGACGGTGATCGAGAAGGTGCAGATAGCGGCCATTATCCTGGGTTCCCTTTTCCTCATCGCCAGCATCTCCTGGCTCATCTGGTCCTCCCTCAGCCCGTCGGCCAAGTGGCAACGTCAGGACCTGCTCTTCCAAATCTGCTACGGCATGTACGGCTTCATGGACATCGTCTGCATAGGTAAAGGACAGAACAGACGCCAAAAAAAAAAAATATATATATATATATTAATAAACATAGGCTGCATTATGCAAAGACAAACTAACATGGTGCTGAAAAACATGTATTCAGTTCACGTCGTGCTGTTTGTTAAGGTCACACAAAATGAAAAACAGGAACCAAACTAAAGAAGCAGATGGTTTATAGGTGGGAGATGACAACTACAATAAAAGCAAAGCAAATTTTGATGATGGCGCAGAGAACAAGAGATTCTGTTTTTCTCGAAGCAACCTGGTCGACTGTTCTCGTGTAATTGTGAGTTGCCCGTGTAAAGCAGCACTGAGAACAGATGGCATCAGATATCTGCACTGTGATTACTGCCAACTGTCTATTCTCATCCACGCAGGCGAGATGGAAAGTTTCTACCTATGATGCTGATTACAAACCGTCTTTTAGCATAACATTTGATGTAAAGCAGTGGGAATTCATGCACTGTCCTTCACCCGGCTCCTTCTTCTTCTTCTTCTTCCAGGCCTCATCATCCACGAGGGATCGTCGGTGTATCGAATCTTCAAACGATGGCAGGCTGTCAATCAGCAGTGGAAAGTACTGAACTATGAGAAATCAAAGGACTTGGGCGACCCGGTGAGTTCGAGCAGTAAGGCGGGGGGTCGCGGCTCGCGCGGCAACCCTCACGGCTTGGCCAGCAGCAGCGGCGGGCGACAGAGCAGGAGGTTAAGAACTATTCTGAACCACCACTGTGGATACACCATCTTGCACATCTTGAGCCAACTGCGGCCCAACGACCCGCGGATCAGCGCCGCCGCCAACCGGGAGGTGGTGATGAGGGTCACCACCGTATGAGGCACCGGAGATGGGATAGACCTCGTCTTTGTGTCCAGATGTAAATGAGAGGACGGACTTATGGACCTGTTATTAAAATACTAAAGACTCATGTGGGCAACAGGAGCCTGAGCGATGGCCGACAGACAGCACACACTTGAGGATTTCTCCTCTTGTTTCGTACAACAAAAGGAAGCCAGATGCTCCTTTTCAATAATTAAAGAACTTAAAGAAAACAAAGAAGAAGAAGAAGCGTTGAAAGACAAACATGAAACATGAGGGAGGATAAAAGTGTAAACAGGCTTTATAACCGAATCCAAGATGATGAGACGTTTTTTCCAGTTCAATATCAGGATGCACAGAGACATTTTTCTTTGATTTGATCTCTTTGGTTTGATTTGTTTTTTTGGGTTTTTTGGTTTTTTTTTTACTCACTTTGATTTTGTACGGATGTATGATTTTAGATGAAGTCATGTAACTCCATACATGCCAAGCATTTACATTTCCAACTATGTATAATGATCTTAAAAATTTCTACAAGCGAACCAATGCTGGGAAATAAGACCGAAAACTGAAACAAACAAACGTGAGTGGGGGGAAACACAGAGGTGACAACTGAATAATAAAAAGTCATTAAAGCTGAAAAAAGTAAAAAAAAATAAATAATAATAATAAAGAAAACAATAAGATTTCAGTGACACTTAAACCTTTCTGCAATAAAGATACGTATGTACATTTCACAGGGAATTTTGCATGGGTATATAATTTTATTCTTCATCACATAACATAAGCACATGACAAATTTGCTCTATTTCGAATGGTGCTTGCCAAAATAAACACTTTAAAAACATCTGATTTCATTGCACCAACTTTTTGTCAACATGACAAACGGGCAGTGTGTTACAGCTATTTCAGCTAAAATACAGATTGTTGCTGCTGTGTGCTGATTCAGATTTGATAATAAGTAAACTATTGGATTAAAAATGGGGATCAGACGATCTCTTACTACTCAGTCTTGCTCAGTCTCTTCTTTACTCCACCTGAAGCTTAAATCGTGCATCGAGTGTTTCGGGATTTTTCTGGTGTAAATGTAGTTTCAGGGGAACATAACGGACATTCTGTGTTTTTCTTTAATGGATTTGTTTAAACTGACTGAAACTCTCCCTCAGGTAAAATAAACTCACTAGCAAGCGAATCCTGATACAGATAATTTAATCAGAATAGAGCTGCAACAAGTCGCTTAATTGTAAGAGTGTAAGAAGAAGAAAAGAAGAAGAAAAAAAAAGTCAAAAACCGTAAAAAGTAAAGTAAAATTAAAAACTATAAGTAGAGTAAAAAGTAAAATTAAAATATCATAATGCAAATAAATGTCAAAAACTACAAATGTATTGTAATTTTCAGTCACAGTTTTATCTGTTATTTTACAGATTTTCACCTTCAAAGTAACGACACTAATTACAAAGAAAAAACAAACAAACAAAAAGTTAAATTGTTAGAATGGACATAAACTTCGATATATTGAGCCACATATTTAATTACAGATAATCATTTTACATACATTTGTATGTAATTTAAGAAAACAGAAAAATACCGTATAAATAATATAGAAAAAATGAGAAATAACTGTAGCTTGTCATTATTTTCATAATACTTATTCATTAATTTACAGATAATGGCTGTAATTTTACAGAGTTTTATATAGAATTGAAAACGACTGCAAATTTTCCACAAATTTACGATTTGTTTTTACAGTGTAGTTAACTGGAAGAAGATTAATTGGTTAACTTTCCTTTTTTATATATGTTTATAAACTGAAAATTTGGATGGTTTGTCGGCATCATTTTTGGCTAAATGATCGATCTAATTCTCATTCTAAGGTAACAAAAAGCAACAAGTCTTATTCTCAGGTGATTATACGCTAATGAAAACATAGTTATATATAACATTGGTAATAGAGTAGAATATTATATGTTCTGTAAATAGAGCCTCCTGCGTTTTCCACACCAAAAAGTCAGTATGGCTCATCCTCTGAGAACCATGAACGTCTGAACAAAATTGAATTTAAATCTATCCAGTACTGTGCATGGAGCCATGCTGACAGCGAGGGGTCGACCCACGCTCCTGTACACCTCGCAGTGATGACAGCAGCTCCTTTTATTAAAGATATTTTGACATGTTTCATTCAGAAAATCACAGATCAGTAATGAATAACTAATGACGGCTGAGCTCCGTTTAGCTGCCTCAGCTTCAGTGCTGGTTTACTGACTTACTGGGACGCTTGAAGAGAATGCAGCCAATGTTAATGAGCTCTATCAGCTGTGACAAGTCAAAATGTCTGCTGTGGAGAATCAGAATCACTTTCAGTGGTCATGTTTGTGTTCGCATACGAGGAATCTGACTGCAGTTTGCTCTCAGCTCTCATTGTGCAGACACAGATATGATTTATGTAGCAGGTTGTTTTATGTTCATGAGGTGGCTGGATGTGACAGTATGAACAGTGTGATTGTGTATGAGTGATGACATTTACATGAATTTAAACAGTGAGAATAAATCATCGACAGTCAGTCAGGTACGGTGGATGTTTGAGGGTCAGGGAAGCTGTTTACTGAACCGAAGAGCTGCTGGTTAAAAAGCTGCATTTCTTCTTCTGTGGTGTTTATTTCAGACTCTGACAGTTTGTGTAACTAAAGTGTGTCAGCACAGAAACCTGTGAGTGTTTGTCGCCCTCCAGTGGCTGCTCCAGCTCTCTTCAACATGAAACCATTTCATGTCTCTGAGGGACAAAAAAACTTAACTCAGGACAAAAACCTGCAGCAGGAGAGAGATCCTGAGATGTCTGGTAAGTCTTTGAATCCTTATTTATAGATTTGTTTTAATCTAAATATGTTTTATTCTCTCCTTTCTGACCTTATAGAGGAAAAAAAAATATTGGTGACTCCAGTGGAACATGGTTTAAAAATAAAAGGCTGTGATAGACACTTAAAGTATCAGTTAACAGAAGTATAAAGACTTAAATAACAAAATATATCTTTGTTATATTTGTTTGTATGTATAAACATAAACATATATTATTGCTATAATATTAATTTATTTGCACTATTTGTATTATTTACAACAAAACAGAAACACTTCACTAGTATGTACACATTGTATTATTATATATTTATTTATTTATTGATATAGCATCTTTAAAAACAGAGTTTACAAAGTGCTTTCACAGACTTGCACATACAAGATATTAAAATGAGAATGGAGAGCATTTGAGTCAAAACAGAAGGAAAATTAAGATTTAAGAACAAACATTTATGGGAAGACAATGAAATGATAAGGACGGTGAGAGCAATAAAGAAACAGAACAATATAAAAAAAATACAAGAGCAATAAAGGCCATGAAAGCAATAAGATAAACACACACATTCTAAATAATCAATAAATTGTTTAATCTGCTGCTACAGCTGTTAAATAAATGTAGTGGAGAGTAAAAAGTACAACAATAAAAGATAAAGGACGGCGAATATTCATAAAAAAACATGAAAATAAAATCTTTATTTTTCTCTCTTTATCCTTTTTTTTTTTAATGTAGTATGTATGCTGTTGGTCTGTGTTACTTTTTTTTACCTTTTACCTTGTTTTTGTCTGTTTCTGTCTTCCTGTAAATTTCAACTTAAAACTGGAGTCAAATTAAAAAAAACCTCTGATTTATAATGAGACTTTTATTTTGAAAGACCACCACCAAAAACCTTAAATTTACACACACACACACACACACACACACACACACACACACACACACACACACACACGCACACACGCACGCACTTTAATGAAGAAACAAATAAACGTAAATAAAACTGTTTTACTTCACTTACTTTTGTGTTATTTTACTTTTATTTTATTTTTATAGTCTGTCGTTTCCGCCGGGTTTCCTCCGGTTCCGGGATCAGCTGAGACTGTTTGGACCGGTTTCTTATGAATCGGGTCACGTGACAGAAACAGGACAAGGGGCTCGCTTGTTAAACGTTTGACTCTTTGTGACTTTGTGCTCAGGTAGGTTCCTCCCTCGCCTCCTTCCTCCTTCCTCCTTACCTGACCGGTAAGTCGACGCCTTCAACCAGCCGATAAACTTCACCGGAAACTACAGGACAGAAAAAAAACAGCGTTATGAGCTGAACGTGGCTCTCAGGTGAGCTGTTTGACACACTTTGAAGAGATTTTAACCACCACAGAAGAAGAAGAAGATGATTAAGTTCCTGCGCTCAGGTGAGTCCTCCGGCAGGTAAACTTTAAACCTTTATATTCTTATTATCAAATGAAAATTTCCTGACATTTAGATTACATTTTAACCTGTGGTGGAAAGTTACTAAGTACATTTACTTGAATACTCGAGTAAAGTCTGTACTTTTCACTCCTCCTATATTTATTTTAAACATGTAGTTACTTCACAGAGTCTGAAAATATAACAAATAATTAAATAATTAGTGACAAAAACAAACTTTATTCATCCTTTGGTGAAGCTGCCTGCCTGTACAGGCAGTACAGGTACAGGTACTGTACAGGTGATGAACACTTTAATGCATCAGTATATAGTATAGTATAATATTATTCTACATAATCGGTACTTTAAATTCACTCTCATGCTGTGTATAGGCTACTTTACTGTGCTGTGCTTTTATTGACACAGTCACAGAGTAATCACATGGAGACGTTCATCATTTCCTGTGCTGTAATATAATATCCTCATAAACTGTCCACAGGAGCGCACGTTTACTCACGTGTCGTACTTAAAAGTCCAGTTTGTGAAATACAAGCGGTGACCTACATGGCTGTGAATGAAGTGAAGCCAGAAAAACTGCAGTTCCTCAAACGTCCACTTGAGGCTGGCTCCAGAAGTGAGTCAGTCTCCATAAGTCCCCATGTTAGACAGCAGAAATAAACATGTTTACAGCCTGGGTGTGCTCAGCTGCTATGGAGGTCGCTTCATGCAGAGCATTTTGTACTGAGGCTCAACGTGGCCGATGACAATGACATGAGATTCTTCTTAAACTTCCACGTTGGCTCACCTTTAATATGAAATCTAATGTGCAGACAGATGTGCATAATAAATGGCGTTATTGTGCCGTCAGCCAACCCTGAGCTGTGCTTAGTTACATCCAGACTGTGGAGCTGGTGCTCTCATAGGTTGCTGATTTCTGTCTTTTTTAACATGAAGTTGCACATGTTGCATGTCCACTGTTCTGTTGATTGGTGGTTCAATCCCTGGGCCAGATATTGAACCCCAAACTGTCACCATCAGTGTGTGAATGATTAGCTTGCAAACTGATGAGCTGCATCTTGCATGGCAGCCGTATGAAGTGTAAAAGCACCTTGAGTGAGTCTAGAAAGGCTCCATAAAAGTACAGTCTGTGCCATATTTACTGTTTTTATTTTGTATTCTTGAATATAATATGTGTCTTGAGTAAATGTACTTAGTTACTTGTCACTAACAGTTGTTTTTATTATTGATTAATGAGTCGATTAATCTGTCCTTAGTTTGGGGAAAGAATGAAGCTGCCCTGTATATGGTGGTTCAGTGGCGACCCGTGGCGAGCTAACACGCTGATTAAACGTGCACTTTTTCTCTCATGGTTTTCCGTGCGTGCAGGATTTAGTTTTGTGTGCGCTGTGATGTGACTGTAAGAAGCTTTAATCCTGATATAATTACCTGTTTGCTTCCAGTCAGAGAGCCCCCCCATGAGAACATCCACATCTCCTCGCTGCCTCCCAGTATTCCCACAGATCACGAGCCGCAACAAAACGCAGGACGAGGTACGGATGTTTGTTTTGTACACAGATTTCATCCATCTACACGTCCACCTGGAGGTTTTCTTGCACCTATAAGACACACGATTTCATCTGTATATTAGCGTTTTTCTTTACATCAAACCGTCAGAGTGGATTTGTGTGTTTACTCTGGTTGCGTCATACCTTAGCAGGTGACCGGGTGAAGGAGAGAGCGGTGATCCAGACCACACACACTCACAGGGTCTCCACCCCGTCGGTCTTCCTCCAGAAACAGAACGATGAAACCGCCTCCAGTACCTACTTTGACCAGAGGGTCCCTGTTCCCGAGGAGGGCAGCGAGGTTAGACCACAAGCCCGTGAGAG
Source organism: Protonibea diacanthus (assembly GCA_028641955.1). NCBI lineage: Eukaryota > Metazoa > Chordata > Actinopteri > Sciaenidae > Protonibea > Protonibea diacanthus. Next base: position 2,777,499 of record CM053984.1, read on the forward strand.
GTGTCAGATAAAACGTGTGATGGATTAGTCTGATTTGCATTTGTCTGTACGCCCACTCCTAATTGTTAAATTGTGTAGTTTGACCTAATCAGTTTGTGTTTGTGTCTCCTGTAGAGCTGCTTTAGCCTCCGTAAGCTGTGGGCCTTCACTGGCCCGGGCTTCCTGATGAGCATAGCCTACCTGGACCCGGGTAACATCGAGTCTGACCTGCAGTCTGGTGCTAAAGCTGGCTTCAAAGTAACGATTACTTACATTATTGACTACTTTTTCTTAATATTTAAAAGAATCTATTGACAGAATATGGCAGAAATTTAATATAATATTCATAACTGTGTTTTCATCAGTGTTTGTCACCTCAGAAGGAGACTTTTATATCTACAGAGGCTGACAGAAAGCAGACAGATTGGAGACATTATTTTACAACACTCATGAAATAACACTTTTGTCAGCATGTTGCGTGCTGTGTGAAGCGTTTGTTCGGGACGAGGAGGACAAAAACGTTTGTAGACGTTATTAGAGAAGAGTAAAATCTGGGACAGCTGAACTTCATCCAAGAATCCAAGAAGCTTCATCAGTTCTGAGTCCAGTTACACAGATTTAACTCGTCTCAAAGAGAGATGACTGACTGAGGAGAAGTCGTCTAGCAGCCAGCCTCCACCTGTTGTCCTGAAGGCCTCGGTCACTCAGACTATGATGATCGTGAAGCTCGTTATTGTCTCCTGTCTCCTGAGCTTTACAGCTTGTTAACTGCTGCTTAATGAGAATCATGAATTAAATATTGAGGTGAGATAAAACACACAGATGAGAGCGCCTGCAGGAGGTAAATAATATAATCACATAACTAGAAAAACTAGAAATGATTTCCAAATATTAAAAGTAAGGCTCAAAATAAGAGAGTATGCCTTTAATATAAGAGTTAAGACAGATGATAAACAAAAGGAACTATACTGATAATAAGCTGCACATAAACAGCATCACTATATCTGTTGGTCCTTATTATGAATAACATTATAAACTCAGGATCCTGTAGGACTGATCTGATTGGTCAGTGATCTGTCTGTTGACCCGCTTTGATATAATATCCTGTAGTGAACCAGCTCCAGCAGACCATGCAGCGAAAACAGAAAATGTTATCAGGAGTGGGTCATCTGTGTATCTGCTGTCGTAAAGGAAGGGCGCTCCCTCCTCACTCCCAGTTAGTCCTCCTCAATGTTTGACTTTAAAAGTTTCACTATACTGCAGGTCAAAGTTCAACAAAGGTGAGCTTTGACCTGCAGGCTGGAAACACATACCTGAATTTAAAGTGAGGGGCCGAGACCTGAACCTGAAGCACGACTATCAGTCCTGTTGCTCCTCCTGCTGCCATTCAGACTGACCAAAAAACTTTGTGAAATACTTATGAGAGGATGAGCTGATCAAACATTCATTCAGTCATTGTGTCTCTTTAAACTGAACCACACAGATCTTTTATCCGGGTATAAATAGGATATCGACTCATCATCCAGCTCAACAGACAAACAGAGAGGCGGGCGTGGGTGAAAACATAACCTCTCTGGCAGCGTGATATAACAATAAAACTGCACTTCCTTTATCATTTTTAGATTTTGTTCCACATAAAAAATGAAGGATGGAGTCGATGCAGATGGTGCGGTACAGGACAGGGCCAACGTCTGTGAGAGTAAATCTCCTCCGCGGTGTGAAAATACAAGTTGTGCAATGTGAAGATTTGTAGCGCGCAGTTCAGAGTATGCTCTGCACAAATTAAAGATAAAGACCCAGTAAGCTGTCGAGTGTGTGTAAAAAAACAGGTAATTTAAACATTTTCAGCGAACATCAGAGGAGTGCAAAGTCTGACATGGCCGGCTCAGAAAAAACTAACTTTGATTGAGTTTGATTGATTCTTTGTCGGTCTGGTTTCACCAATGACGATCTATAACAACTAAACTAAAACTTTCTGAACCGTCTCTGACACATCTCAATCTGTTTTCATCCATCCACACAACAACACAACATTTGGAGTCATGAGATGGCTGACTAACAGATGATCCTCTGCTCTCGCCCCGTCAGCTCCTCTGGGTGCTGCTGGGAGCCACCATCATCGGCCTGCTGCTGCAGCGCCTGGCGGCTCGGCTCGGCGTGGTCACCGGGATGCACCTGGCTGAAGTCTGCAACCAGCAGTACCACACGGTGAGCTATCAGCACACTCAGCTGTTGATGGTCCCCCCCCCCCACACGTTTTTTTGGAGATGTGGTTTACTGTAACTGTCTCGATTGCACAACCAGCAGCAGGCCGCGTTGCTGCAGGAGCTGTAATCTCTCAGATTAAACAATCAAGAATTGAACTGTGAGCTGTGAGCAAAGTTATTAAAAACTGAGGGAACATTTACAGTTAAATCTGAATGAATTATTCATGTGACTTTATTCCTAAATCCGGCTCTCTGTTTCTCTAATACCTGAAGAGGAAAAAGCAGCTGTTAACCACATGGTTAGAGTCACGTGATCGGGCCTTTTGTTCTCTCGAGCATGCCGACTGCTGGGCTCATTTTTAAGAGGCTGCAGAAATATGAAAGGAGCCACATGAATGGAACAAATCCTTAGCTTTGCGTCTGTGCAGTTGCTTGCATTTTAAAATGTTTTAAAGGAGCTGAGTCGGCCCAGTCAGTGTTTTTATACGTACACCTTAAATACTTGAACATGACCCTTCATGGAAGGAAGGTTCTGGACGTGGGTTCTCTCTGGCTTCCTCCCACAGCACAAACACGTGCAGGTTAACTGTTAACTCTGAGTGTCCTCCGTCCAGGTGCCTCGTGTCATCCTGTGGTTGATGGTGGAGCTGGCCATCATCGGCTCCGACATGCAGGAGGTCATCGGCTGTGCCATCGCCTTCAACCTTCTCTCCTCTGGCAGGTGGTGTGATCCTTTACGTCAGTAAAAGTACCAATACCAAACTGTACAAATACTCTGTTACGAGTAAATGCAGATGTTACTTAAGTAAAAATATAAAGTCTGTTAACTTTATTTATTGCTACGATGCAGAGGTAACGCTCAGTGTGGCAGCGATATAGCTGCCTGTAGTCAGAGCTAACAAAGCTAACCGTGGAGCTAACAGATTATTTGTGTGTGTGTACTGATAGGATCCCGTTGTGGGCTGGTGTCCTCATCACCATCATCGACACGTTTGTCTTCCTCTTCTTAGATAAGTATGGTAGGTTTGGTCTCCTCACCTACAGGTCGCAGTAAAACATGCCACTACAAACAAAATAAAACTTCTTTGATTCTTTCTGCAGGTCTCAGGAAGCTGGAGGCCTTCTTTGGTTTTCTCATCACCATCATGGCCATCACCTTTGGATATGAGGTATACGTGTATTTGTTATGATTGCATTATTTATGATCAAACACTAGTGAGTCGGTGACTTTGCTCCCCCTTTTCCCGGTGGTCCAAAACGCCTTTAACAGCAGCTACAGTTTACTTCACTGTCCATCAGGAAACTCTGTAAATCACAGAGAGTTGAGGCGGAGCAGCCGGAGGACATCAGAGGGAAAACCAGAAAACGTTTTCTCCATAAAATATGATCCAGTTTCACCAAAATCAGTGAAATAGTTGGTGGTGTGTGACCGCACGGGGTCTAATTTTATGTGTTTTCCTGTGTTGTAACCTGAACTCGTTTCCTCTCTTTCAGTATGTGACAGTGAGTCCAGACCAAGGCGAGCTGTTAAAGGGGATGTTTGTACCGTACTGCGAGGGATGCGGACCCATCCAGCTGGGTCAAGCCGTCGGCATCGTGGGAGCCGTCATCATGCCTCACAACATTTACCTCCACTCTGCTCTCGTCAAGGTGCGATCAGCTGCTGGATGGATACAACATCCCTCTTTTTATTTTCAATTAAACTGTATGAATGTTCTCCTCTCAGTCTCGAGAAGTGGATCGGTCCAACAAGAGGGAAGTTAAAGAAGCCAACAAATATTTCCTCATTGAGGCGACCATCGCGCTGTTCGTCTCTTTCCTCATCAATGTGTTCGTGGTGGCTGTTTTCGCCGAGGCGTTTTACGATCGCACGAACGAGGAGGTGGTGAGTATCGGTGCGGCGAGCTAAACAAAAGAGACGTGTGTTCTTCTGCTGCTGTGCTACAGATGTGTGTGTATTCTTTTATTTCAGTACACGGTCTGCAATCAATCAGGAACTCCTCATTTAGATCTGTTCCCTCTGAACAATGAAACTCTGCAGGTGGACATCTACAGAGGAGTACGTAAAGATGCCACTATTTCCACAGCTCAGCATGTTAACTTATTCGTGATGGTGAATCTGATGATGAGCTCTGTGTGGGTGCCTGTTGCAGGGAGTGGTGTTGGGCTGCTTCTTTGGCCCGGCAGCTCTCTACATCTGGGCCGTGGGGATCCTCGCAGCTGGTCAGAGCTCCACCATGACCGGGACGTACTCTGGTCAGTTTGTCATGGAGGTCAGTGACGCTTTAAAACGTCTGAATCAGTCTCTGTTTATTCAAGCCAGGTGATTTATGGCACGCTGCACTGTTTACTTTGTCGTAAAGGACCTCAGATTTCTTGTGAATGTCGCAGACAAACATGTTTTCCCGCCCTCAGGGTTTCTTGAACTTGCGCTGGTCCCGTTTCGCTCGGGTGCTGTTAACCCGCTCCCTCGCCATCACTCCCACCCTGCTGGTCGCCATCTTCCAGGACATCCAGCACCTGACGGGCATGAACGACTTCCTGAACGTGCTGCAGAGCATGCAGGTGAGATAGATAGACAAAAATGAATAAATAAATAAAAACTACTCCTATAATCAGTGATGTGCCTCACATATTTTTCATTTTTATTTTATTTATAATTTTATAATTTTATGATTTTTTTTTTTTGTATGTTTGCTGAAGAATTTGACGCTTTATTTAAGTATAAATGTAAAGAAAAAACAACAATATATCCAGTACTAACTGTGGAAATCATAAATAAAGTTGGTTCTCTCTGCCACCTTTTTATTGATGTATCATGACTGCCTTAAAGTGTAATATGAGGTAAATAATTGTAATCTTTTTCTCTCCCAGTTGCCGTTCGCCCTCATCCCCATCCTCACTTTCACCAGTCTGCCATCTCTCATGCACGAGTTTGCCAACGGATTGTAAGTTTATCTGATTGATGAGACACAGAGATCATCCAGAAGCTCGTCGTTTCTCCTTTTAAACAAACTTCTTCTCTTCTTCCTGCAGGGTGTTTAAGATCGGAGGAGGACTGGTGATCCTGTTGGTGTGTGGCATCAACATGTACTTTGTCGTGGTGTACGTGACCGCCCTTCACAGCGTGTGGCTGTATGTGGTGGCAGCGTTCTTCTCCATAGCGTACCTGACGTTTATTGGATACTTGGTAGGTAACATCACGGCTGCAGGTGCACCACAGATTTCTACAAATATTTACAAAGCTGTTGCTTTTTCCTGCCTTCAAGCGTCTTATCCTAACAAACTGTAAAACCCCTGCGACCACTGTAGTTTGTAGTACTTGTAGTACCTGTAGTGCTTGTATCCTCTACGTCACGTCACGTGTGTGTGTTTTTTAGCATCATGCTAGGAAGGAGAGGGTGAGACGAGGCGGTTACAATCAGATGACACATGACAGATGCCGCTAAATCTGACACACTGGACCTTTAAATGATGGTTTCATGTAAACAAAAACAGAAAAAACAGATTTGATTTTGTTTTAAAGAAATGTGGACGCCCTTTATATCTTTATGTTCCATGGTCACTGGGATAAAAATAATTGGAGTAGAGCTGAAATGATTAATTGATTAATTGAAATTAATGGGCAATCAATCATTAACTCTAAACTGGAGTGACTAATAGAGCCTCTTTTTAAGACATGATCGTTGTTGGACACAGAAACCGACTGACTCGTTGTTCGTCTGTCTGCAGGTGTGGTTGTGTCTGATCGCTCTCGGAGTGTCCTACCTCGATCCGACCACCAGGAAAGAGAACGACACAACCGTCCTGATCGAGCGGCAGCCCGAGTTCGACTCCTGAATTAAAAGTACGCTTGAGCGGACGTTCATGTCAAAGATGCAGCTGTGAGCAGCCTGACCGGCCTTTTATTTTTACTGACTGTACAACACTAGTTTAGCCATGTAGACGGGTTTACAGGTGTGAATGGAGGATGACACAAAATAAGAAAACATTGTCAGGGTTCCTTTCAATTTAAATTTAAATTACATTGATTTTCTAAGAGTTTAATACCACATTGAATGCAATTTAATGTGTATAAAGAATGGACAGCGTGTGTTTCTGCAGCGTGTGGTGCCGCTGGCCGCATCTGCCACCTCCCGGTCAATCTAAAAACTGGCAAAGACATGGATGTAACGACACCCACCTGAGCGTCCACGCTCTTAATCCTGCATAACTTTAAGACTTAATTTAATTTGAACGGGTGAGTTGTGTAAAAATTCACCCTCAGTACAGACAACTTCTTGCAGCACAAATCTACAAAAACAAGAAGTGTGTCTCCTGACAACCTTCAAGAGAAAATATTTACAAGTTATATTAAATTAAGACTTTTTCGTTGAAGAAACTGAATTCAGTGTTTTTGCAGGCCCTCCATGCAGTTTCTCTTTTGGCCACAAGGAGGCAGTACAGGCCACAGAGGAGACTCCTCAGATACAGTAAATGTCTCCTCACCACCAGAGCTGTTCAACATAACACAACACAATAAATGACATGGTGTGTTACATCATGTTTTACGCGTCGTTACGGCCGCACAGAGACGGCGTTACCGTGTCAAACGAGCCACACAGAACAGAGCAGGGCAGCAGTGATCGAGTTTGACTGGTGTGTTCATTCAGAGGTGGCTGCTGTCTGACATGCCTGTGGTGTTGGTATGTCTGAAGAGTTGCAACTATTGTGTAACTGCAAGCAAGCACTGCTGGTTTCAGTGTTTCTCGAATTCCAGGCCTTGAAGAGCTTGAACAGCCTTTTTTTTTGCGAGGCGAGGAGAGGCGGATGGACAGGTTTTTCTTTGCATTGTGGCAGGGAACTTTTTTTTTTTTCCTGTCATGGAGGGAGAGTTATGTAAGAGGGGAGAGTCTTCCCACCTCCCCTCTCTGTTTTTGTTTTTCTCAATGAGCCAATGTCTCCCTGCCTAGGCCTCACAGCCTGTCCAGTAGGCCCCTTTCCTGGAAACATAGCCTAGCAGAGGCCACTCAGGGGCAGGCCTGCGAGGTGGGAGGGTAAGGGGAAGGAGTGGAGGGTAGGAGGGGAGGGAAGGAGGGGAGGGAAGGGGGGCTCTTCCAGCAAATCACATGATTGTAGACCCTTTACAGTCCCAGCCCTTACATGAGCCTCAGATGCTGCGAGCACATTTCAACAGCTAGTTTGTCATCAACATGATTGGATGTAGCTAATGCATGGCAGAGTGCATGAGGCTGTAAGAAGACGCTGTGGATTCCCAGGTGTGAGATGTAGAAATAGAACCCCAACGCCTGATGGATGGAGTGTGTGTGCCTGTGTATATTTATATATATATATATGTGTGTGTGTGTGTGTGTGTGTGTATGTGTGGAAGAGGTTAATTATTGTTTTTCTAGCCATTAATGTCAACAACTCTACAGATTTTTACTGTAATATGAAGAGTGTTGTATAAAATCGTATTTTAGGGGCATTTTTAGCCTCATTAATGTGATTTAACTGTTATATTTGTATATTTGGATGATTTATTGTTGATGTCCATGATATGTTTGTTGTTTTGACTGATTTAAAGTGTTGTAATCAGAAAAAAAAACAATCAGTGTGTTATTGGATTGTGAACAAACACAATAAACCACAGTGTGGATTATTCAAGGATAACCGCACGTCTTCTCCTCGTGTCCGTGTTTGAGACGCTCTTCACGTGTGATTTATTCCCCCTCGTCTCACCTCATGTTGTCTTTTTTTTTTACGTGCCTGCTCCGTACTCCTGTTGGCAGACGTGAGACGGATGTAGCTGTAACTTGTATCTGATGTTCTGAGGGTCACATGTTTTTGGATGGGTTCAACTCCAGCAAACCCCCTTCAACACTCCATCCAACCCCGGGGCCTCAACACCAGTTAGCCCCTTTTTCTTTTTTTTTTTTTCTTGCTCCGTCTATCTGTCTGCTTTCTCAGAAGAGGAATGCAACAGAAGAAGAAGACGATGAAGAAGAAGCAGCAGAGAGAGAGAGAGAGAGCGAGAAGATAATGAAGTTGATTTAGTAAACAGTGGCATCAGCTGTAAACCACATGACATTCTCCAGCTGTGCGGTCCATACTTATTTTGTATATATTTTTACACAGATCTGTCAGTGCTGCCTTAAAATGTCCGACACCAGGAATGCTAACAGCGGGGCCATTCTTGTTTATGTCTTGCATTGTGGCCACTGTGGGCACTGGCTCTAGCTTGTGGTGTAATTGGCCCACATGTGTTTGGAAAGGGTCGACTGACTTACTTCAACTGTGCAGTTATTCCTTTATTAGCACGTTTGTTTTATTGTTAGTCATCAGTCTGATGCGTGCATGCATGCATGCAGCTTGTGTCCTCTGCATCACATCACATGTGTGTTTTTTAGCTGCTTAAATATAGCAATTATTCTGTGTATGTGTGTGTGTTTGTGTGTTTGCAGCGATCACTGAGGTTTCTCAGAGGATAAGGAGGCACTGCAGAGGCTCTGTGCTGTAAATATAAATATCTGGGGACCCACAGGTTGACCACATTGCCTAACATGATGACAAACCCACTTCTGTTTATTTGAACAAGGTGAAATGTTTTAGCTCTAGCTGCTCGCTGTACTCAGGAAAGTGAGAAATGATTTGTCTGCAGCTGAGAGCAACTTATTTATATTAAAGAAATGTTTTTTTCTGATTAATATCTGGATTAAGACTTGAATAAAAGCTAAATAGGTCTTAACAGAGATGTGATAGTTTGTACATGTTTGTGATCAGCAGTCTAAACTGCGTTAGAGAGCGATGTTCTCCAGCAGTTTTCAAGCAAAACAAGTTAGTTTCATTTTACAGTTGTCAGTAAAGGGAAGCAAAAGCAAGAGAGAAAATGAAAGGAGCTTGGGTCATGGGTTTCACTCTGCCCTCTGTTACCCTCATAAAAACCCTCCTACTGCTGAGGGACAGTCACCGTGTAGCCCTGCATGCAGTCAAATCCACCTTCTGACATGGAGAGACTCAGTCAGGGTGCATCAGATGAAGACTAGACTGCTGCATACATCACAGGTATTGTATAACTTATATTATATGTACAGTTTGATGATGAGTAATGCAGTATACACACTGTATGCTGAGAGTTTTTGACTGCTTATATGTTAAATATATTCATTTAATAGGTGGAGATGATTCAGTCAACACTGTTATTGTTATGATATGATGTTTTGAAGCACGAGTTTACGTGGTAAACAGGGGTGTATGTTTATTTCCACTGCAAGGAAACATGAAACTGGCCATCTAAAAATAATCCACAAATCAAACATACCAGGTAACTGTAGTGCAGTAGGCTACTTTTATTGGGAGATTAGTGCAATATTTTAGCTTTTATTGAATAAACTCACAATCTACAACTCTTTTTTTTAACATTTATGAAGTTAAACAACACCTAAAATGAAGAGTATTCATCCAAAAATCAAACATACCTACCTTTCTTGGGAGATAATTGCAATAGTTTATCTTATAATTAATAATATTGCAATCTAGAGCTTCTCTTTAACGTTTATAAGGTTAAAAAAAACACCTAAAATGCAGATTATTAATGCAAAAATCAAACAAAACAGGTAACGATAGCACAATAAGATAATTTTTTGGGGGATTAAAGTGCAACATTTTATTGTATAATTAATAAAATCACAATAATTTAAAAAAAGTAAAAAAAAAAATAAATAAAATGCATTAAATTATTAATAATAAATACATTTGTATAAAATAATATACATAAAAAAATAAATAAAAATACAAAATGGCGCCTTCATAACACGCTCTGTCGTCAACAGTATGTTAATTAATCTATTATTTTTCAATAATAATAATAATAATAAATAATTTACAAACAACGTTTGCACGAGCA